>KK112646.1:94659-106474 GCA_000611955.2 Stegodyphus mimosarum
AGATTTTTTCGCGGCGGCTGTGTGTACGTACGTATGTATGTATGTATCTCGTCTAACTCAAAAGAGAATAGCCTCAGAACGTTGAAATTTTGTATATGGGACTACTATAACATGTAGATCTGCACCTCCTATTTTGGTTGCAATCGGCCGCACCAAAAGTATATAAATTTATGTGTGTGTGTATATATATATATATATATATATCCATTCTGTTACTCGGCTCAGTGAGCTCAGTTTTTTATTCTCATATGTTATTAAATTGCGTATTTTTTGCTTTAAAAATGACTCAATTCTGTTGGTCTTATCTTCCGGTTAAGGTGCGGCTAAGCCTAATAATTTTTCTCATGGTGGCCATATTTGCTTACATTTGAAACTTACGAGCGTTTGTTGTCAGTCTAGAGTAACTAAGCTTCTCAACAGCACAGATAACGCCTTCTTTTATTATTACGAATTAAATCATGCTTAATCCATTCCGGAATTTATTCGAGGAAATAAGTGTTTAAGATTTACTTCATAATTTTTAATATAGACATTTTGAATTTTTATGTATTTTTGCCTTGTCGCGAAGTGATAACTGAATTAATTGAATGATAAACACTGAATCGTCTGTGAAAAACATTGTTTCTCTTTTTTTTTGTTTGTTTAATTTCTTTTAAGCGTCGTTTTAGATATATTACAGTATTTTATTATAATTTATTATAGTATTGAATAGGACATGTGGCAACGATTAGGTAATTCTTCAGATAATATGCATAATTTTTTTTTGCATTCTGATGAGTTATAAAATGAATGAGATGTAATGCTGTTAAGCGATACTAGCCCCAGAGTGTTGCTGTGGTAAACAAATATAGTGGATTTTAAAAGAGTGCATTTATTCTATTGTGCTTTATGCGCTATCTATGAAGTAGGTTTAATTAAATCCAATAAATTTAACTGAAATACAAAATGCGTATGATTTAATATTCCGTACAGGGGAGTCATATGGTGTACACATCAGATTTTTTAAAATTTGTACTTAAGCCTTTAGTTCAGTTAAAGTTACAATTTCATTCTACTCATGTTCGGAAAGACAAGCATTATCATTAATTGCGGAACGTGCCTGAGATTTCTGCATATTAGTGGTATTTTGTTAAAATTTAGAGGTTTACATACATGAATTGGACTGACATTTGCACTTAGAGGTCATGCAGTTATGATCATATACTTTGTATTTTATTAAATCTATTTAAAGTTCTGTCATTTCTAAATTCTACAAATACTAGTATACTGTTGTCTTGCCTGGCCGAAAGCTGTTACAGTTGTAGCAAATAATTCAATGCACATTTCATAAACAGGACGTTGCTTCTTTCTTTATTTCAACAAAGATGTCCAGCTAGAATCAAATTTTAATAGTCTGAGAGATATTTAATATGGACATCTCTAAACTTTGCTTTTTAAATCCACGTCCGGTGAATCTGATTGGAGGATGCAATATCAATCTGAAATCAGCTTTCACCTTATAAGTAAAGATATGCCAATATAGGATGTCTTAAACAACAACCAACAGTTGAGGTAGCAGTAATCGCTAAGATAATGTTAGATACGTATTAAATAGAAAAATTCAGGTCATGTCAATTATTCTGCCTCCTTAACTACTTGTCACACACTCTATTATTATCCTCAGATCCTTGAGGAGATTGTAAAACATTAAGATTGATTTACATTGCTGTTTATATTATTCGAGAGTTAATATACTAGTCCAATGGAATTAAACTCTTCGGATCAGTTGTCTTTTCTTAATTTTATATAGCTCAATATGTATATTGAGATAAAGAGAATCACTTTTTGATGTATTCTTGTGTTTTCTTTGTGCATTGTATGTGTTTATATAGGTCATCCGTGGAAATGTGCCACGAACTAACGTTCGAGATATTTAATGGTGTTCCACGCAGCGAATTAAAAGCCTAATACATCAAAATTCTACGATTTCTTTACGTATTCTTAATGCACAAAGACACTGCATTCCTTTACGCAAATACTAACTGAATGGTGAGCATGAATGCATGAATGCTCGTCATTTAGTTGGGATATGTTCAACTACCCTGTACAGTTTCATCGATGATTTTGGTGTTCACCATTTTGATGGCAAATCTTCGTATGTGTTAATGTATATTTCATCAGTTTAAAAATATCATTAATAAACTGATAAATTTCGCACATTCTGAAAAAGACATTTCAAATATTTTAGATCAAATTACATTCCTCACGTAATAATTTTGATAATTTTTTAATCTTATCCATAGCTTCTGTAAAATTTCCATCTGCACGTAATTTTCTTAATCTTGTCTAAATTAACAAGATTTAGCTACTCCTTGTTTCAAACTCGTCGGTTTACGTGTGGAGAGTAAGTTTCGCAAAGTAAAGCTGAGGCTAATTTACATCAATTTCAGTCTGATTAGAGTAGATAATGTAAGAGAAATAATTTTGAAGAAAATGTTATTGAAATGTCGAGAACGTTGGTTTTACGATTGTCATTAAAATGCTGCAGTAGATTTATGAAGAGAGGGATTTACCATATTTGAACTTTGCGTGGCCTTGCTCATATTAAGATGCAAGTTATGCTAAAAATTGAGAATGAAAGCTTAATATTTTGAATTCAATTCTAAATTTTATTCTAGTAATAGGAAACTTTATAAAAGAGCCAATATTTGACGAATGAGAGGTTATTCATATAATGCTGACTTATCATTCATCATCATCATCATTAATATAAGAGTCATTGATCCAAATTTGACACACTGAACATTGAATATGCTGAAATGCATATATATTCAGTGTGTCAAACTTGTTTTTTTAAACGATCTAATTATATATCGTTTACATGTGTCAATTTCGTAATCCTTTTCTATTAATATGAATTTGTCTTTATGCCTATTGCAAAAAGAGATAATTTTGTGTTTTTTGTTCTTTTCACTGGGATATTTTTTATTGAAATGTGTAAAAACAATATTTTTTCCTTTTAAGTTACACGGTTTTAGTTAAATGCAAATAATTTTTAATAATTTTAGTAAAAGTAACAAATAATTTTTAGTCAAAAATAATTTTTACAGTCTTGGTCGCGTGTGTCTAAAAATAAAATTCTGAAGTTCTAACAATGGCGGATTTTTTTTAAATGAAACGTTTCGATGAGAAATCTAAATGATTCAATCTAATCATTTCTTCCTATAAGATTATTTATATCATTCACTGAAATTATGAAAAGGAAATTCCATTAATATCATAATATATTTCGTATATGAATGTCCCACGATTTTATCTAAATTACATATGACGAAGAATACAGAGGGTGTTTACACATTTTCAGAACGATTTCGATAAAAAATTTTTAAAAAGCAAATGTTTTGGAATAAAATTTTTTACAACAGCTTATTATTTGAAGTTAGAAATATTGTCTTCTACTTTTAAATTTATTCTTCTTTCAAAACGTCGCATATAAACAAGCAGTAGATTAAAGGGTATAATTTTGCGCTTCGAAGAGAAACATTTCTATTTCATAATTCAAAAATCTTGGGAAATGCATGGCATTAAAATTTCGAAGTAAGCAGCATTATTAATCGGAAAGTAAAAAACCTTCATCGTTCCTTCTACATAAGAAGAAGACTCCAAACATATACCCAAAAAAGTGCATATTGTTTCTGAAGTTGAATCGTTGTTAGCAAAAGAAAATTCGGCCGAGTAAAAATCAATTGCAAAGTCTTAAGATGCATATGTAGTAACAGTAAATAAAATAATAAACAAAAATTCACAAGTTAAAAAAGCTAAAAAAAATAAAGTTCACTCCTACAGCTCAGCATACAGTAATATGTAAAACCCTGTATGAAAGATATTTGGCATAAGAAATATGGAAATACATTGTGACCCTTGATGGAGCATAGATTTATCTGCCTTGATAACCTTGATGAAGCATCGGCTGCAACGAAAAGACACCTATTTTCAGTTGAAAACGAAGAGAGAAAAAAAAAATGTACAAACCTGGTCCCATCAATGCAAAGAAAGCTTCAGTAAGGGGTTTATGCTTGTCACAGGGTTCTCTTACAATGAGAAACTGAAAATAAAAAGATCGGGAAAAAAATGTTAAAATCAAATGAAAGTGCTATTTAGAGAAAGTACATTCTGCATTTACAGAAGAAATTCCTCTTTCAAAGAAAAAGAAATGGTTTAAAGAAAAGTGTCAAAAAGGCTTCAGATTAATCCAATGACTTTTAAAGAGTGAAATTTATCAAGCCAAAGCAACAAGTCCCACTGCGAAAAATACCACTGCATTCCTTGAAAAATTAAAACTGCTACAGGTATTGCATACACAAACATAATTCCTGCCAAGTCCTCTGACGTTTTACTTATGGGCTATTGTGCCTTTGGATCGCTTGAAAAGAGCTCCTTCTAAGCTCAAACCCACCATGACTGATGGACTTTGAAAAGTATTAGAAGAGAATAGAAATCAATTTCCTCGGACATTTTATGAAAAGTCCTTCTATCAATAAAATCACCATGCAGACTTATAGTGCAAGAAAAATGGCTAGCAGAACGAACAATGAAAAGAATAGTATTTACATTTTAAACATTAAATTAAACGGGTCCAAAATTGCCTTCAAATTGTATAAACAGCTTCTGTATTATATTAGAGCGTTGTAACTTAAAGGCACTTTTTTCATATATTTTATTTTCTATTTTATTTTTAGTTTTAGAACTTTATAGAATGCAAAAAAAAATAATAAAGAAAGAAAATTACAGCCATTGAAAATGGAAATTACAGAAAATTTCTTCTAGTGCTTTAACCATTTTCTTTACTTATTTTATCGCCCGAAAATTTACACAAGAAAATTATTCAAATAATTTAATTTTTGAAAGGCCCAGTTACAGTAGAACATAACAGATGAAAAGTAGTCATGGATAAACTGCGGCTAACCATCACAATATTTTTTCTTTAAAAGAATTCTACACTCCTATAAAAATACATAGTAATATTAATATTACAATATGTAACAAGTTATTTTCATTTATACTTTACTGTAACTTGAAACTCTCCTTTTTTTATTGTTGTCTCTACTACTCCTCAGGCCTCAAAATATCCATAAATAATAACAGAAGGTCAAAGTGCAACTGACTCATTGAAATTGTTGACTGAATGTCAGGTTCGTGTTTGCTTCGTTGTGATTGGTTGGTTCTTGCATTAGTTGGAAATTCAATAGTTTGAAGAAAAAAGTTCGGCTTGATTTTTGCAGACAGTTTGCCAAGGTTTGTCTCTTGGTAGTAAGATACAAACAATCACTACATGGAGGAATCCATTTTAAAATTTAGTGGAGCTTATTCTCTGAAAGCATTGAGGAAGGGAAAAATTACCTTTAGTTTAAGTCACTTCTATTTTCAGCTTACAATTTCTTACCAGAATGTGGTTTCAGAACGGCGTTTAATGTAAACGAGTAAGAGTAGTATTTAAGTCGAAGTTCCACTGACTTCGTTTTAGAGCCAAAGTTTCTGACTAGCGCGCATTCGCCTTTTGGCTACGTCTCTCTCTAAGCTATTACTAAGCTCGGCTTTACTTCAGGCCCTTGATAGCTTCGCCAGGTTAATTGAGACATAGGGGCTAACTACTTAGAATCTTGATAGCTTCGGCTATATTTTTTTAGTTAAGCATTAGTTTAAATTTATTTCTTATTACTTTGAGTTCAAGCCCAAGTGGAGGCTTTGCTGTACGCTCTGAGAAAGGAGCCGACTGTATTAATTCTTATTTTGAGAAATAAGGGTAATTAATCCTTCTTGAGTCTTACGTCTCTGTTCATGAACTCAAACGATTATTCGCTTATCTGTTCGCAAGGTTCCTCACATTTTGCTGTTAGATAAGAGGTTGGAAGCCCACAACGTCATCTTTCTTCAATCAGTAATCGATCAGTTTGTTCGATCAGTAAATTTCTTTAAATTCAATTCATTTGGAATTCTGCCTGATTTAGATATCTGATTTCGTTATCACTTAGAGTCACGGTGTTGTCCTACCAATGAAGTACTAAGAATTTCAATTTAAAAATTTATTTTCGTTAGCAACTGCTAATAACTAAGAAATATCGACTGATTATTTTTTTAAATCTTCAAAATTTTGAGAATTATTTAGTAGTTCCAAAAGATAGCCATCAGGAAGATTAATTTTCGATCTGTCAAACGATGTTAAATCGAAATTACGCGAGAATTCATTTGATCTCCAGACACGAATGTGAGAAAAATTTCTATACATATATAAATATATAAGATAAAAGTTATCTAAAACAAATTTCAAAGTTCATTCTTTTATGGTAGCCTTTTAACTCTCTGTTTTAATCTACGTACTTTCATTTTTCATCCTAAAAATAGTATATGTTTAACATAAGTCTGTCTAAACTGCGTCATTTCAAAATTAATCCCTGTCATACTGTTCTTGAATAACGTTAATGATGCAAGTAATTTTGGAAATCGTAACCCATACAATGGGAGCCGCCCAGACAGTATAGCGGTTAAAGAAGCTTCCTGCGGTACCGAAAAGCCGGTTTCGAATCCCACAGAAGGCATGGATGTTTGGAAATGTATAGTGTCTTTGCGGTATGGGGGCATTCCAAATATATGGCGAGCCGAAAGTCCTTTCGCGTGGGTTGGTGGCATGGGAGAGGCGGGGGAGACCCTCGGACCTCACACCAGAGTGCAGGCTTTCAAAACTGGGATGAAAATAGAAGTCCAACCTTCCTGAGGCTGTGGCAACCATTCTTCCATGAAATTCATGGACAAGACAACAACAACAATAACAACAGCCAATGGGAGTCCTGGAAACACAAACTCTAATCACTTTGAACCCAACTTTCATTTCAGACACGTCGCAATTGTTAATTAAAGCCCTGCTTTTCTTCGTCCTCAAAAATGGTAACATTCTAGAGCAGGTGCTTATTGCGCCACTTAAGATGTGTTGACTATAAAATACTCATTAGCGAGAATAAGAAGAAATATTAATTGGCGTCTGTGACTGCTACCTTCTTCTTCATGTATAGGCTGCAATCACTCACAATTACAGCTCTACATAATTTCAAAATTCCAATTTATAACATATGGAGGAAATAGGTGAAGAACGTGGGAAATACGTAGGTGTGAAAATCTTTATGAAAATCGATGATGAAACAAGATGAAACAAGATGAAAACAAACAAGAAACGCAACAAGATGAAAAAGTATAACAGAAAAAAAGTATAAAAGTAAAAAGTATAAAAGAAAAAGTATAAAGGAAAAAGATAAAGATATAAAACAAGATGGAAAAGTCATTTAAGATTTTAATCTAAGCCAACAAAAAAGCAGACAAACTAAATGAAATAAAAGCCATGTAAAAATGATTAAAAGTGAGCTAAAATTTTTGCTCTTTTATTTTCTTTACAGTTTAAAACAGAATTATCTCCATTATCAATGTCGCTCAATTATTTATTTAACTAATCTGAAAAATTAAAAATGATCAGACATGTATCATCAAGAACGAAGTCTAAGAAAACATGGGTACCTTTATAAAAATACAATAATCAGCTGTTGTTGATATCAAGGCTCGAAAACTGGCTGAATATTTTAATAAGCGCTGATAGCAACAGATGCAGTCAAACCGTTGCGATAACAATGCAGATGCGGCCGAGGTATCAAGAGCTGCCAATGAATCTGAGTAATGATTATGATGATGAGTCACGTGGTCGAGATAACTGTCCAGCTGCCGAGTATCAATTTTCCACAGGTCTTTTCGTCGTCCACAGCTGGCTTGCGTCTTCTCT
The DNA here is from genome assembly GCA_000611955.2 of Stegodyphus mimosarum. Lineage (NCBI taxonomy): Eukaryota > Metazoa > Arthropoda > Arachnida > Araneae > Eresidae > Stegodyphus > Stegodyphus mimosarum. The sequence continues at coordinate 102,461 of KK112646.1, forward strand.
GGTGACACTTTTTCCACTGGGGCAACGACCTGCGCTGGACGCTATTCAAATTAGCAGCAAACTCAGCTGTAATTTCGCGCATTTTGGGATCTAAGTTTCCTATCTAGTGTCACTTACACGAAATGAAAAGCAATGTAAACCTAGGTTTGGTTCTCGGATTTCCTTCTCAGATGAGACGAATAACAATTTTGATTACTTCTCACCTTACAGTAAAGATTGAAACAAAGAATATTTGTAAAGGGGAAGAAAAAGAATGATTCATTCCCCTCATTACTTTGGAAAAAGTGTTAATCAGTTTGCTTTCAATTCTAATTTTGCTGTTTTCGTCCAGGATTATCTTAATTCTTTCTCAGCTTGCAATTGTTTCAATACAATAAAAGATATCTCATGCAAAATGCGGTGTGTTTGAAAATACAGCAAATGCTCTTATCGTGGCCGTTTCCCATTATTAACATCTCTAAAAGCAACCAGTCTTTTGAGAACAGTCCGTATTTGATAAATGAACATCTACATTTGATAATGACCTTTCGAAGGTGACCACGTCCACAAAATACCAAAATCGTCTGGAACCATGCGGGTCGGATTAACTGCCTAACTTCAGCGCTTCTCTTTTTTCATGACCTAACCTATTGATTCTTTCATTTAAATTAATCAAAATTCCCACCGATGATTAACTGATGGCGCTTGCAATGTATTTCATCAGGTTTTACGTATTTGACATAAAATGCATTGTTCACGTTACTGTTCTTACATATTAATACCAAAACTCTTGGAAAAACGATGGCTATAAGATTTATTTTCTGAAATATTAATCTTTGACATCCAATCAAAATGTTTCTTAAAATAATGTGGATAATTTTGCGAAAAAGCTTTCAATTAAGGGGAAGAGGTTCTATAAATATGGAATATAACCTTTTATACGATCCCTGTTTAAAATATTCAGTTAATAAGATGTTTATCATGTTTTAGTAAGTTGAATAAAAAATCTTCTTAAACAAATATATTTACTACTGAGTAAAATTTAAATTTAGCATAAAAGGAGTTTTAGTTTTAAATGTTCCTGCGTTTGTTGTTGTTGGGTTGTTGGGATTTATCTTATAGTAACATCAGATCAAGTCCACAAAATTAATCTTGGCAAGGAGGGCAAGATTGCGCCTGTCGTTAGTAAGAACTTTGAGCACCACACAGGTGACAGTACGACCCTGTTCAGTGCTGCTCTCAGTTTTGATGCAGAGCACCCCAGAGGAGCGGATTCGAGGGTCTCCCTACCCTCTTCCCCTACCACCAACTTCTCGAAAGGACTTTCGACTCGCCGCATTTTTAGAGTGCCTCTTGCCGCACAGACACTATACATTTACAAACATCCATGCCTTTTTCGGGATTCTAACCCAGGCCCTTCAGTACGACAGTCAGCGTCACTAACCACTATCCCGGATGGGCAGCCCTGAGTTTGTTTTTGTGCTTGCTTTCTAAACATCAAATCAGTTTTAAAAATCAAAATATTTAAAATGCATGTTAAAGTTTGAAAAATTACGTAATTAGAAAAAACATGTCTTTCTTCTGATACTCACGCTGTAAAATTATACTTGTTATGTTCCTGTGAAATATAGAAGATTAACTTATGCTTTATTAAGCAAAGTAGTTTTGTAACTTTTTGTCAGAGAGATACAATAGCTTTTATTTATTGCTAACGTCATTTTATCGAAACTGCAAAAAACATTTTGGACTAATAAAAACTAAATCTCAAAGCTAAGAAGTACTTGTGCTAAACAAATGAAACTTGTGAGGCGTGTTTACACATCTGAAAGACGGCATTTATTTAAATTTCGAGCTAGATAAATAAGTGAGACGCTAATAACGCCACTATGAATATGCAAATTTCGTGCATAACAATGTAAAGTCTGTATGTTTTACTTATCTTTCGGATTGCGTGTTGTGAACGACATTTGACTCAAGCATGCGTTGGAGACGAAGAAGGCAGTATCAGTAGCTTTCTGATTTTGAACGAGGCCGTGTTATAGGAAGGAGGCCGTGCCACAGTGGATTTTCTTTTCGCGATATTGCCGAAAGACGTGGCAGGGATGTATCCACTCACTATACGTGAGCGTTGGCAGCAGTGGGTATGGGAAGGTAATGTCTCAAGAAAGCCAGGGTCCTGCCGCACACAAGCGACCATTCAAAGCGAAGACCGCTGTATCCGCGGCATGTCTATGGCATATCGCAATGCATCTGCAGCAGATATTCGAGCTTTTATTGGCACCAAAGTGACACAGGAACTTTAGCAAATCCATAACTTGAGGGGAAACTCAGAAGTCCTGTAACGGATTTATTACTAACACCAAATTACCGCCATCTGCGACTTAGGAGGTGTCGAGCTAGAGCTCATTGGAGAGCGAAGCGAAGATCTGCTGGGTTCTCAGATGAGAGTTGTTTCTGTCTTGGTGCCAGTGATGACCGTATGTTGATTAGATATAGATCAGGCAGTGTTTGGTACCAAGCTATCTGTGGCGTAGACACATTGAACTTACACCAGAAGTAATGGTCTGGGGAACAATTACCTGACAGCAGGAACACTCTCGTCGTTATCGCACACGCCTTGACCGCAAATTTAGATATTACACTAATGATTGCTCTGATTTGGTGCCATTTTTGACCAATATTCTAGGGGGCATTTTCCATCAGAAGAACGCTCGTGACCATACCGCTGCTATCACTCAGCTTGCAATACAGAGTATAGGCAGGTTGCCTTGGCCTGCGAGATCTCGATATTTCTTCCATCGACACGATGGGACGCGATTCGACTGCAAATCCAGCATCATTTACAAATAATACGGATCGTTGCTGATTTGACTGACTAGTTGCAAGAAACATGCAAGTCCATTTCACTGTGTCATACGGCACTTGTACGACACAATGCATGCTCTTTTGCCTGTTTGGTTTTATCACCGCGCAGACTACAGCGGTAATTAATGTATCACCATTTCACATTTGAAATGTTTTTTCTCATGTACATTTTAACCTATAACTTTAAAACATTAATAAAGTAAATATGTTATCCAGACAAATGCTTTGCCTAGATTTCATTCCTCGAAACTGATTTCTTGGTGTTGGTATTTCATTTACCACCAGTGTATGTGATTGTATGCTTTACATCTTGACCTTTATCATAGCTAGTTAGTTAATTTTTTTCAGATGTTAAACTAGATTCATATGAGATTGCTATTCCATTTTTGCCTTTTTGTACGAAGTAAAAGAAGTACTTATTGTAATCGCGAAAAATTTCAGGTATCAGATTTCAGCAAAAATATCCATTTTGACCTTTCTCGAATCCATCTGGCCAATTTTTCTTTTTGCCTGACGACTGTATTTTAGGACAAAATAAAGGATTTTTTTTCCAAAATGGATTGCAAAATGGATTAAAAAGAGATTTTTTCGTGACTTCTGTACCTATATGCGTATATGTACGTATGTATGTATCAGTATAACTCAAAAACGATTAGTCATAAAAGGTTTAAATTTTGTATATGGGACTGCTATAGCATCTATTTGTGCATTTTTTATTGAAAACCGGCGAACCCTATTCCCACCCTTTTTTATTCACCTTAAAAGTCCTTCCTCGGTCTTTATTTTCGCAATCGTCGTTACAGAAGTGTTTTAAATGACGAAAATATTCATGTTTGGGCAATGTTAGATTAAAAAATTGAATTTTAGACTAACGAAATCTAATTTTTAATGCAGTTTGTTTGTTCCTATATTTATATTTGGGAAGTTTTATACTCGTTATAAAAAAATAAAAATACAAAAAGTTTGACTCCCGTAAGACAGAAATTGACTGAAATATTTAATTTCAACTTTTGCAATTTCTGATGTTATCTTCAACTTGCCTTGAGAGATAGGTTAATTAAATTAGAATAATTCAATGAAATAAGTTTAAATGAAGTGCTGCAAGAAATAATTATAATTTAACAGGTCTTACTAGGCACTGATGTGGTATCGACATCAGACTTCTCGATT
>KK112646.1:106548-117726 GCA_000611955.2 Stegodyphus mimosarum
ATTTTTAAAATTAATCGTTAACTCCTTTAAAGTGTCAGACAACAGTTTGAAATTTCTATTATTTAAATATCCTTGAAGTTTTAAAATCGCCCAAAAGAACAATTTTAGGAACAAATTTCTAAATTTGTTCCTAAAATTGTTGAAAAAGCAATGATTAAAAAAGCAATGATTAAAAAGCAATGATTTCTCCTTTTTCATAAGAAATACATTATTTTGGTTTCAAGCATACTATGATTACTAATACTATCTTTTTATTTTTTTCCAGCGGGTAAAAGCGGAGGACCATACCCTTTGTCGAGTCACAATCGACCTTACAGGCCGGACTCTTTACCCGAGGATTACTCAACGACGGGGCACTTCCGATCGACTGTGCTGCAATAAATTTACCCCTCTTTCAAAATATATCCTTTTCTGAGGAAGCTCATCTTTGAACTATGACGAATGCTCAGCAATTGAAAAAATGACGAATTACTGTGGACACAGACTGCTTTAAGCCACCAGAGTTATTCAAATATGTCGAAATTTTCATCTGACCATAGAACGTAGAATAAACAGAGACGTTGTTGTTTACTCTGGTTGAAAGGAAAGCTTAGAGAAATTGTCAGGATTTTGTTATGATATCAGAGTAGGAAAAGTTCATTCGAATTTAAAGGTTTTTTTTAAGTATGTGATTAAAGTTGCAGAGCAAGGATGCACAATGTTAATGTACACCAAATCCAAAATGTTTTTTTCCAGAATTTTCAGTATCTGATGCAGTTTTTAAACTTTTGATTTGTTTAGTAGATTAACAGACCGTGAATTCAACAAATGTAAACAGCTTTCATGTAGAAATTTAAAAAACAACGATGTTAAGCTAAAATTCAGCTAAACAATTTATGTGAAGAGACTGCCAGTGAAACTATTCTAAATTTTCACGCACTAAAACGAAGCGAAATTTTTATTTACTTACTTATTATATTATTCGAATTTCTCCAATACTGAATTTAGCAATATACTTAAAGTAACTCCCTTGTTATACCATTCCTAAAATACTGTAACAATTTCAAGATACATGCACCCTGTAAAAAGCTTATGTGAAATAGTTTATAACCTATCACTCAAGAAAAGGTTTTAGTTACACCATTTCTAAAAATCAGAAACTTCATAATCAGTAAATTAATTTACAGCGAGGAATCGCATGAATGTATTTAAGGAAACTGTAACTGTTTTCATTATAAATATGTTTATTACCAAGAACACTGTAAAATAAGTTATAGCTTTCGCATTTTCTAACAAGGGAAAGAAATAGATTATATAATTCGAGATTATCTACATTAAGTTATTAGTTTTCCTTTAAAAATTTTATATTGCTGTTAAAAATTAATTCATAAAAAAGTTCTCATATTTATAAGATGGAATAAACTTCAATATTACTTATATTATTTCTTGATCACATCTTTTAATTTCCTAAAATGGAAATACTAAATATAATAACTAAAATATAATAAATTACCACAACTTCTCCGGTAAGTTCTATCTCATCCGCAAGATTTTCCTTTGGTTAACCAAAATAAAATTTCAAAGTAGTCTTCCTGAATAAATGTCTTAAAAAAATTTGACTTTCAAAATATTTACTGTGAATATTTGTTGACATATACACAGGCGAAGATTTATACATCATTTTTTTCAGAAAGGTTACCTTGCAATTTCTTAACTCGAGTTAAATTATATTACATCTGCTAAATTGTTATGAGAATTTCAGCTTTTTAAATATTAACAGTGTTTAAAAAAATACACGAGAAACCTATAGACAATTAATTAATTTTTTGAAGACTGCTAAATTGTTATGAGAATTTCAGCTTTTTAAATATTAACAGTGTTTCAAAAATACACGAGGAACTTATAGAAAATTAATTTTTGGAGACTACATCATAAATATTTAGTATTTAATAAATATCTCTGTATGGATCAAATTCTACATATTTAGATTTTTAAAATTTTAGTTAATTTGACATAGATTATCAGCAAAAGTTTCCTAGCTCATCAACTCTGTGTAATGGTTTTTTAAATTTTGGTAATTAATACAGTTAACTTTCTTTAACTTTCTTTTAAATCAAAATCAGCATAATTTTATTTGAATACACGTTTATTGATAAGGAAAGCTTCCTGATGAAAAATTAAAGAAAACTGCTCCAGCGGGCTTAAACGAACGTAGAGATTTCAACATGAATAAATTTCGTTATGTAAGTAATCGCACAAAACTATTTTAAAACGTTAGCTCCATATATGACCTTTGCTCAACGTGAACAACTCTGTACCATTTGTGTTGTTCTGCCTTCTATGGGCTTCTGCATCAAATAGAAAATTTCAGTGCTCTTTTGAAGAAAACGGTGTATTACCCTACCCTTTCTTCACATTACTTTCATTTTAGAACATTTTTTACTTGCTGTGAATGAACGTAAGAACCTTAATGAATAGTTGATCACCCAATGACGAATAGCTTTTGACTTGGTGTGAAAGTATATTTTAGCTTCTTCCCTGTACAGCACGATGAAGTCTTCCACAAGACCGAATGTCTAAATTCTAATTCGATTGGTTTTAGAATCTAAATACCGAATACAACAATCGAATCATTTCATGAAGCGAAAAAAATAGTTTAGATGTGAATCCACGTTTTATCGAATCACTTTCTAAAACTCATATCCAATATTTAACGCATATGAAGAGACTTAAATGCATGCATTTGCACATTTTTAAATTCGAAATAAAATGAAACGTATGCCAAATTCCTAATTTGGGCTTTCAAGTGCTCATATTCGAGTGGAGAACTGCATTATTCAAAATTTGATGGCTCTAAAATTACTAATAATCCTTCAGGCTAATAACCCTTAGGCTAATAATAACAATAACAGTAATAAATATTTTTTAAAACTGATATTAGGGTAAAAAGGCACCAACATTGCGAGAAAATTGAGGACTAAATATGTTATATATATTTGTGTGCATATTACAAAATATAGTTTAAATTTATGGCACGATAAATTCTCTTTAATATATATATATATACGGAAAATTGCTAGATCTATGTAAAGCTAAGCATGAGACGTTGAGAATAAAATTAATTTCAAAACCAACAGGGTCTGAAAATTCCATCAACTTGAAGAATTTTGAATGGTTTAAAACGAATAATTTTCAATGGTTTAATAAGGATAATTTTCGATGGTTTAATAAGGATAATTTTCGATGGTTTAATAAGGATAATTTTTAATAAGGAATTTTCAGTAGTTTAACAAGGATAATTTTCAATAAGGATTTTCAGTGGTTTAATAAGAATAACTTTTAATAAGGAATTTTGAATAAAGAATTTTCAATGGATAATTTTCAATAAAGAATTTTCCATAAGGCATTCTAAATAACTACAGAAACATACGCTTGATGACACTAGGATCAGTCTGACTACGTACCTGAAGAATTTTTTCAGAATACCGTAGCAGTAATTTTCTCAGTCTAAATCATGATATAAAGTGATAGCACAAGTCAAAAGCTGATTAGTTGGATAAGCCTCAATTAATGTAACTGGGGCCTTAGGCAAATCGCCTTTTCAGGAGACCCCAAAGCTCAAAATTTTGCCTTTATATGGTAAAAGCAAGATTATGAAAAATTACAGGATGTTTTCGACTACCTTAAGCCCTTTAGTCCTACGCCTGAGCCTTGTTGCCTAAGCTGTAATCAGACTCTGACAGAACTTCGCGTGCGCTATTCAGTATTACTTTGGAGACCTATTCAGTGCTCTGTAAAACAGTAATTCAATCCTTAGACTCTGGATTTTTTGAGTAACTACTGATTTCCTTGTTTACTTTACGATGCAATCGGTGCACAAGCACAGGACGCAGAACAAAGAAGGCCCTGAATTTTAACTGAGGAAAAAAATTGTAATATTCGTTTCTTCCCTTTAAACATTGCCACCTTAACTACAGACTAAATTCTCGACAAAAATATAAAATAATCAAAATGTGGTCTATTGATATTCTACAGGTTTCCACTCTTCATGTTATTAACCATTAACTGAATCATAGCCGAATTGAGATCGAATGCAGTTCTGTTATGGTAGTTAATTATGATGATGTAATTAATCAATTTGATGAAGAGAAACTGAATTAGTACTGAAAATATAATTGCTAACTAATTGTATACAAATGCCTGCGAATAATTTTCTTTCACATAAAAAATTAGTGGTAACAAATATTACAGTATATTTAATATTTTAGCCTTAAACATAATGGCCATTTTTAAAAGGCTCTAAAGGAGTTTGTACAGTGTACATAGAAAGATGGTTGTGGCACAGTCTGTCTCAACATAACGCAAATAAGTCCGAAATTAAAAAGATGAGTACCAATGCAATAAATAAAATAAATACAAATATGTTTGCAAGTAAAATTAAAAATGATGTTTTAAAATTCCTGACCTAATACTTCAAATTAAATAAATATAATAGCTTGTTGGTTATAGGTTGTCTGTACCAGATCAGATAGAATTTTAGAGCGGATACTGAATTATTTTTCTGTTTGGTGTGTGGAAGACTTCTCTTTCATCATTCTTTTAAATACTGAGAGTTTTTCCTTCTGCATCACTTGCCTGTGATAGCTTTCTGTAAACATTTCGCTCACAGTAGAGGAAATGTCTTTCATTCAGAAAAATAATGATGTACATTATGTCTTGTATATATTTATGATAAATATGGGCCTCTTTCCCACACGTCTTTCTATATATTTCTCTCTCATATCATTGTAAATAACAAATATTTAATAAATCACCGTCTCTCTCTGTGTGTACTGTGTCTTTTTTACTGTATGTGTATTCACGAGCTAAAAAATAATAAGCAGTAATAAATGCTGACGTTAATTAATAACGTTAACGTCGATTCCATTCTAATACACAAAAATTTTTCATGGAATAACAATGTTTGTTAATTAAATGTACTTCCTTTTTTACGCAATTTTAATAAGGAATTTTCAATAGTTTAACAAGGATAATTTTCAATAAGGATTTTTAATGGTTTAATAAGAATAACTTTTAATAAGGAATTTTCAATAAAGAATTTTCACTGGATAATTTTCATTAAAGAATTTTCCATAAGGCATTCTAAATAACTATTTTCTATGCCTACAGAAACATACGTTTGATGACACTAGGATCAGTCTGACTACGTACTTGAAGAATTCTTTGAGAATACCGTAGCAGTAATTTTCGCATGCAGTTAAAAATAAAAATAAAGTCTTTTAAGGGCCTTAAGGAAAATTCTGTTATAGATATAACTGTTGTAAAAAGTATAGTAAGAAGCATCTTACCTTTGCAATCAGCAGTTTGAAAATATAAAGATATTCATTTCATCAACAAAGCGAAATAGCGTCCAAATTTAAATACCGTTACCTGATAAAAAAATGGCTTTTGAAACATGTTGCCACTTCTTTTTATTTAAAATAAAATCCGACGTGACATTCTGAGAAAGCAGTTTTTTTTAAGAATTTTCATTAGTTAGTAGAAAACTAAGTGTGTTACGAAATCCGAATTGGATAGAAGGAATTGATTTATAGTCCACGAACGATGTAAAATAATAATTGTAATAATAATAATAAATTTAACACACTAGACATTTGTAATAAAAAGAAAAAAATCTAAAACCCTTCAGATTTTATATTACGCCCAAAGGAGCGTTTTTTTTTATTTACACACATACGCGTGCACTTTTCGAGAGCTTTGGGGCGATTGTCTCTTTAGGTTAAAAATATTTAAAAACAGCATATGTTTAAAATTTCTGATAGACAGATTCCTACGCTCGAGATAACTTTTTTTTTCCCTAACAGTGTAGCCACCGCTGGCTTAGAAATCGTTGAGTTTGTTAATCAAAAATTCATTAAATTTTAGAAAATATAAAATGGACAACAACAACAACAAATTCCAAATTTGGGCTTCCAGATGCCCATATTCGAGTGGAGGACTACGTTATTCAAAATTGGATGTCTCTAGGTACCGTTGATTTTTCACAGTGCGAGAAACATGCATACATTCGTTCAGATTCTTCATTATTTAATTTCTTTAAATATAATGCAGGGCTGTAATACACTGGTGAAATAAATCAAGAGAATTTGCATATTTTATTGAATTGCATGAAAGGAACTGAACTGATGGAAAAATCACTGCTTCTAGATAAAAATGCAAATCTTGTACGGCAATACGTAAGCGTACACGTGTATGTAGGCGGAGCCAGTAGAAAAACAGACTTTATAAGCGCGTGGAGAGAAAGATGAATTGCGTTCGCTAGCACACCTCGGCGAATTTCTTGGTGTTATCTTGCAGCAATCGGTTAAATTCACATCGGAATAGTAAAAATGAGTAACCAACAACATTTAGATGATGGAATGAGGTGGCGAATTGTGCGGAGGCTAGAGGCAGCCCAATCGCAAGTCCAGATATGCAGAGAGTTTAATTTAACGCCCAGCGTCGTGTATAACCTATGGAAACAGTTCCAGGATGCTGGATCCGTCGAAACAGAACCTGGGCAAGGTCATCCAAGAGCCATGACGGCCAGAGAAGATCGCTATTAGTCCATTTTGTCTGGGTATTATGGTATGGGGCGGTATTGGATATCACTCTCGCACTCCTCTAGTACGCATTGCCTGTACTTTAAACAGCCAGCGCTACATCTCCAAGGTTGTTGGAGCCAGTTGTCCTTCTTTACTTTCAGGGCTTGCCCACAGCCATATTTCAACGGGATAATACGCGACCACACATTGTCCAAGGGTTCTTCGTCAATGGCCAGATTGAATTGCTTCCATGGCCGGCTCACTCTCCGGATCTTTAGACGATAGAAAACATGTGGTCCATGGTTGCTGTACGATTGACCCATATTACATCCCAAGCTGCCACACCAGATCAACTTTGGCAACGTGTGGTAGCTGCTTGGTCTGCTGTACCCAAAGAACACACCCAAAGCCTCTTTGAATCAATGCCGAGACGTGTGGCAGCGGTGATCTCCAACAATGGCGGCTAATCTGGCACCAAAGAACACACCCAAAGCCTCTTTGAATCAATGCCGAGACGTGTGGCAGCGGTGATCTCCAACAATGGCGGGTACTCTGATTCTGGAAGGAACCACTCTTCACAGAAGTCTATAAATTTAATCATTTGATACTTGGTCAACATGTTATCTACTAAATAAATTTTGTTGTGATATCTCTTGTCTTTCTTGGTGTTGCAATTTGGGTGGCCAGCAGGATGTGGCACTGAGCCACTTACAAAACGCTTGCGAACACTTTTACTAATTTGCTACGATTCCTTATATACACTTCTCTTATGCTCTCGTCATTGTGACGTAGTCCCCTGAGGGCCTTTGGTCGGCTGAACTGCCCCGGGTGGACCTGGCGCTTGGTATCGGCGTCTTGTGTGCGGCTCTCCGGTGGCTTCATGGCTGCTCTAGACTATGGGGGGCGCGGTGCTGGACTGATTGACCACTATGGTAAAGGTACAGTGCTCGCGTCTCCCGTCACTCACTAACTCACTCACTAATCGACGCCATCTGACAGCTTCCTGTAATTTGCATATTATTCTTGGAGATATGTCCGTATATAGATATGTCCGTATAACGAACATATAGTTCTACAGGCGATATTTTTACTTTAGAGTTCGATTTTGAATTATCCTTGATTTATAGACATAAATTAAGGATAATTCAAAATCTCACAGACGCGTTGGTTGTGGTTTATTAAACCAACGTGTTTTTTATTTTGTCTTCTACACCTGAATGTATGGAATTTATCTGTCAAACACCTTTAGCATAATTGATTAAATGTCAAGATTTCAAAACTACTTTCTGTAGTACAAAAGAAAAACATTATTTGTATTCACAAAGAATAGCTTGCGGGAGCTTGGGTTTTCCTCAGTTTGGATATCAGCAGCTATATCGAGATTTTAGATTAATCTGGATATCGAGAAAAGGATCCTGCACTTATTAGTCCAAAGGGATTTAGTCCCGAAGGACTATTACTTTCGTTTTGCGATTTTGCGTTGATTCACTCTGAATGCCCGATTCACTTTTCAAATTGTTGCCACTAAATGTTATCGCTCTGCATTAAAGTTTAAAAAATGAAAAATCTGCATAAATGTATGCATGTTATTATTATTATTATTTATTTATTTTTTTTTTTTTTTTTGACGTAGCTTTCTCTTCAAAAATCGTCTGCGTGCGTTGCACGGGAAAATAAAAAGGAATTTTAATTACAGTTCTAAATAAATAGCCAAATAAATGTGAAATTCGTAACAATATTCTCTAAAACTTTAACGAATTTTTCATTAACAAACTCAAAGATTTCAAAGCCAGCAATACCAACGTTGTACAGAAAAACATTTTTATCTCCAGCGCATGAGAGCGTGTACCGAAATTTCTAAAGATATGCTCAATTTAAAATTATTTTGCGATATTGCTGTTGAACTGAATTTTATGGTTTAAGTGCGAAGAACATGGTATTTAACAAATAAAGGTAACACACAAAATGTTAAATAAACGTCCCTTTGGACGTAATTTAAAATCTGAAACATTTCAGATTTTTTTATTTTTTTTTTGTTATTGTTCTTGTTGTGACTAATCTCGCTCGTCTGATATCAGCCCACAAAATTCATCCTGGTAAGGAGGCAAGTTTTCGCTTGTCGTTGGTAAGAACTTTGGGCACCATTCAGGTGACAGCTCAGTTCCTCTCTCAATTTTGAAGGAAAGCATCCCAGGGGCATGAGTCCGAGGGTCTCCCACCTCTCTCCCCTTACTTATTCATGAAATAAAATAAACCCAAAGTAAAATTGTAAGAAATTATCTCGTTCCCCTGCTTTCGTGTGCATCCTTCTAGCAACTGAAGGTTCCGTGGTTCAAATCGCCGAAAGGTACAGATAAATTTTCACATTTCGTACTCCGAAAGAAAACCTATTTAGACTCTACAGTGAAACTGAAAACAAAATGAAATAATTCGTCATCATTTATATTTCACAGATTGGGTCTCTTTATCCTGGTCGCCTTTGAAAAGAGAGAGAGTGTAAGAAATTATTGCATTTTCCCATGCTTGTTTTCGTAGTGGAAGCACATTTAATGGTGTAAGTGAATTTAGGTGAGCAGGGTCTCATGCTTGCCCTCAGTTACTTTTTAACGTGTCGGAGAATGCAAGGAATTATTCCATGCTACAGTGCGTGCTCATGAACAAGTGATAAATACGTCTAGCTAGAAGCTTCGCGACTCGAACCCCGGAGAGAGCACAGTTAATTTTTCATGTTTTCTGCTGTGGTGGAACAAAAACAAAAACTACAAAAAGGAAAAAAAACTAGCCTTCTTTACAAATTTGGGAAGTGAAATCTCGTCGAATGCTTGTCTAAGAGTTCTCTAAATAACTTCACATTTTTATGTGCAGACGGATCTCAGCATAGTACTTTTTTACTTTTTTATCTCGCGAACCATTCGGAAGAGTCTGTGGTTTATTTTCAGTAACTTTATCTTCATTGCAAATAATTGTTCATTCTAAATAAGCAATCAAACTCTTTTTATAAATTTACAATACTCCTTCCTTTTCGGGGAAGGGGAGGGAAGGGAAATTTTCACATCATAAGTATTTTGAATTTTCATGGAAATTTATTATAAATCGGAAAATATGCTTAGCTTTATAATTTTAACAGAAAATCAAAATATATCTTCTCCCCTTTTCTCTTTGCTCGTAAAATAAATGATAATGCGCGATTCTTTATATAAGAGCAACGCTGTTTGAGAACTGCAGATTGAAGTTTTATCAGAGACTTGAGTTTGAAGTAGTTTTCTCTTTTCATATCGATGCGTCAATTCGTAGAAGAATTTTAAACAAAGACGCGTGGGTTGTGGTTGCAGATAATGTATCGCACTCCAAATGCAGCGCAATAAATCGTGATAAAATAAAATCTGACCCCCCCCCTCCAAAAAAATGTTGGCCTAATCTACCAAATACATTTCTAGAATAACGGTTAGTGTTAAGAAAGAAAGGCACTTCTAGGTTTTTAATTTCGCTCATCCTAATGGACTGATCGTCGAAGTTTGAATAATTTTTCTTCACATCACTAAAATGTGTAAGAGTTATATGTTAGATTTATCTGCGCGTTTTAATTTTATGTGTTTCGAAAATAGGTGCCACATACTGTAATCAAGTTTACTGTCGGTTATTTTGGTAACATTAAGCAATGAGAAAAACTGTTCTTCAGAACAGAAACGGAATTTAGTTAATTTAATACAAAAATGTCAAGAAACATATAAATAATTACTTTCACAGAATTTTTATGATAATAAAAATTCAATGCAAAATGCGAAACTTGTTTATGAACTGTTCATAATACCTTTAACGCAGTAGTTATTTATGAACTGCTAATAATATATTTAGAAATTATTTGACCCATGCTAAATCCCTAATCTGAATTTTTTGAGGACAGCCAATTCACTGAAAGAGAACATGAAAATATAAAACTGAAAATTAAGCAAAAAAACAGCCTTAGTTTGGCGTAGATACTTTATAGGAAGATTTTTTTTCAGAGATCTTGCGTCTCATCATCCACAAAATAGATTTAATTATTCGAAATCTAAACTAAACTAAAAACTAAACTTATTGTGACTTTAAATTAAGTCAAATTTAAGACTTTGCTGCAGCTAAAACTATTAGTCAATAACGCTTTCAGCATATTAACCTAGTTGTTGATCACAATAAGCGATGTAATTTTCACGTTTTGTGTATATGTTACGGTGAAACACTGAAATCTGGAGAATGTCGACTTTCACCGGTGAATGTCAACATTCACATAGTCGCTTGGTGTATGTCCGAAATATTTTCCAAATACTCTTATTTCTGACTTACACCAGTGAATGTCCACATTCACCATGTACTAATGGTGAATGTTGAATATTATCAATATGAGAATATTATATTTTCCTCTCCGTAATTCAGTCGCGAAAAAACACACAAGTACTTAAAACACACAATACATTCAAAATGAGAAAGGAAAATAATAGAAGTTAAAAAACTTACTTAATTATACAGTACGTAGTAAATGAGAAAATAAAATAATAGTAATAAAAAACTTACTAAATTATGCGATTCAAATCTGATTAATTGCAACAACTTAAACTATTATGAGACTTTGAATTGC
>KK112646.1:117764-134902 GCA_000611955.2 Stegodyphus mimosarum
TCTACGCCTCTCTTTCGACCTACACCAGAGCATATCTGTGATTGTCGACATACACCGGTGAGGGTCCGAATGTACAAGAATGCAACGTTATATTCGATCTTTCACTGACGTATTTGATGAATGTTGACATTCTCCGGTGAAAGTCGACATTCTCCAATTTCGGTCTTTCACAGTAACGTATACACAAGCCGGTGTGTTCGCAATTTTGTGTTATGTATTTCTGTGAATATACATTTGTGTACATACAAACATCCGAATGTTACATTAACCATCGTCACATTAAACGACGTCTGCTTGTAAATAAAGTTATTTTATATCAGACTGAACATGCTATGCGCGTGTTTACGTAAAATGTGTTTGAGTCTAAAATTATTTTTTTATTTTAACTTGGAATGAAATTTCGGAATAAATTCTCGCAAAAGTTTCTTAGCTTAATACAGATATATAAAAGTAATTAAGCCTATCTGCCTAAAAATAAAATGAAAATTGAAAAAGATATATATAGGAGGAATATGTAGTGTTTTTATTATTTAAATACCTTTAAATAATAGAAGTACTACATATTCCTCTCCTGCTTATAGGTCTTATTTCATTTGATTTTCAAACAAAATATGTCTATTTAGTTATACAAGATTAATACTTTATTAATTCCTATTATTTAACTTATCTTTTAATTTTTATTCTATCCGTCTATCAACAAACTTAACTTTTTCTCTCCATTATGTAATAGATTCTACAGTAGAACGCCAGGCGTTTGAATCCGTAATGAACAGCGAGAATTTTGATGACTTAGAAATGCTGAAACTCCAATCCACAATGAATAAGAAATTTGGCAGTCGAGGTACATTAAATTCAACTCGGAGTTCAGCAAACATGTTGCGGCTACAAAGAAAGTTGGCTGATTATTTATGCCGATTCTGAAAGTTTACATTTTTGATAAATTTACAGTAAGAAAGAAAGAGCGGACAGACTGCAGTCCAGCTAGACCAAAGCGTAGAAAGCAAGTGCGTTATGTTTAGGGTAAAATCTGTATTCAGACTGAGTTAATTTTGGTTCTCAATACATTTTCATTAGGTAACTAACACTGCTGTTAAATTTACTATTGGATGTTTTAGTTCCATTTACATAATCAGAATTATGTAAGAGTCATATGACATGGATTAATCTCGAAATGACGCATTGTAAAGAGATCACTATTTTTAGAATAGAGAAGGAAAATTAATTTTACTCTGCTAATTTAATCTTTTACATATTCTTTATTTTTCTTATATATATATATATATAAATTAAACAAAAGTGATTGATGCTTATTATGGAACAAGGAAATTTATAAAATGCCAAAAAGTATAGAGACAAAAGTAAAGCCAAATGATCAGCAAAGAATTACAGATTCTAAATCTGAGAAGAAAGAGGAATGATCGACAATGAGAGACAGTTCATGCTGCTGTACATTTGTCATGCAGCCACATCCAGCGTTGTTCAAAATATAAATTAATGTGTTGTCTTCCTATTGTTCGAGTCAGTTTCCCTTAAAAATATCCACGAAGGCATCCCTTTCCTTAAGCAGATAGCCCTCGTAAACTTTCCCATATTTTAAAAACATTTCTATTGTTCAATATGTAAAAGTGCTCTTTCAATGGCATTTTGAATACTTGCATGAAACGCCTTGAATGGAATTTTTGTATGCTGCATTCAGTGCGACGCTTTAATAATATATGAGGAAAATATTGTTTGTTTTGTATACATATTTATCCCAGGTAATAAAAGGATTTGAAGAATAGAGGCTCGAATGATTAAATTTAACTCGGGTATGAGGAGCTTTTTATTATTTAGTATGCTTAGCATACTTAGTTAACGAATTCATAATTCTTTACAAGACATTTCAAACGCAATGCAAAGAATTGGTTAACGGTTTCAGAATTTTATAAATGCAATGTTAGATAAATTCTGTTTTTGCACATTGGAATTTGATAAAATAATTGCCAAGGTAGTTTAAAACTGATGGTCTCAGCCGAGTTTGAAACATTCACTTATTCGGCGACTGCAGTTGTTTCAGTCTACATACTTCAGGTGTTACAGTGTACAGGTTGGTAAGAAAGATTATTTTATATTTTTTGTGTTACATAAAGAGTTGCTGCTTTCATAACTTCGGATATTCTTTATCAGGAATAGGCACAGTGCCTCAATAACGTATTTAAATGCTCATATATCAGGAACTTTTTCCAAAATCAAAACCAAAATAGCTCTGAATTTGTGTAGTTTTTTTAAATAAAACTTTATACAATATAAAGTTTGAATTTTGTTTTTGAAATAGATATATTCGAATTAGTAAAGAACTCTTAAATTTTTTAAAATAAATCATTAAACCGTTTCAATTCCCAGCGTTTATCAAAATATATTAGACGACAGATATTTATTCTCAAAGTACCTTGTTTTATTTGTGTGGTTTCTCAAAATATTAAACAAAGAATTTCTTACTGCTGTTTATTGCTTCCTTGCTCTTTTATTTCTAATATCGGGCAATGGTTCCCAGACTGCGGGCTGAGAGACAATATTCAGTCGTCGCAAAAAATGTTCTTATTATGCATATGTATCTGTAATTACTAATCACATTTTACTTGATGATATTAATTTATATTGTAAGTATAATAACATAAACTACAGTATATTTAAAGATATATACTACAACTATACCTTGTACTTATATATTAAGGCAACCACTTAACTAGAAGTAGCCAAATTGTCAGAATATGCCAAACTCTGGCAAATATGCCCATAAGCATTTTTCCAGCAACCATGTTGATAACAATCCTTCAGTCAAGCAACGCCGCCATTCTCGCATGCGTTCTTTTCTGTTGTATTTCCAAGTTCGAACGATTTTTATACACGAAACGTACTATTTTTTCCCTTAGTTTTAAAATATGAGCTTGTGGAATTTGCCAACAGGGAAGGAAACCTCGGAAAATTTTCTGCAAGAATACAGAATTCTGCTGGAAATTTTGTAAAGGAAATAAGAAGGAAATAACTTTTGTCGCTAGTCGCTGCTGCCGAGGATTGCACGAAGTCAAGTTTGCGTAATTCACGGATTTTTTTTAAGCGAAAACAGATCGCTATGCACTTCGGGTGAAAAACAGCGCAAAAGAAATTACGGTTAGTCTGTATTTTAGGGTACCCTTTGGATTATCGCCAACCTGCTGTGTCATTTCATATGTTGCTACTGTTTACAGACTTACAATAAATATAGATAGTTTCGGAATCTGTCTAAAAAAATGGCGCGAAAAACCTCCAACTTGTTCCTTTCATCTGTTGATAAGTAATTTTTTCATTTTCATCTGTAAAAAACCGCCAAATTGCGCCAAGGTGTTTGCGTTAAAACGGAAGTACCTTTTACTCAACGATATTCGATATTAATAATAACATAATAAAATGGTATTAATTTATGCTTAACGGCGTCTGTATTTATATATGCTTTATTATTCTTTTCATTACAATAATTATAAGGATTTCCTTTAAATCCTCTTTTTAGTTGAACTACTGCATGCGGATCACAATTAATTGAATTCTTTGCATGTTTGCCGTGAGGCTAAAATATTAATGATAGCTAGATTTAAATTAGACATATCTTAAATATCATATATTCTAAGATATACATATAAAACTACCTTAGATATTTTAAACTACACATGCTTTGAGTTAAGTTAATACGCCGAATAACGATTATTAGTGATGGTAAGGCAACAAAAATCAGCGTAATATTCATAAATTTAGTTAGCTTAATTTTATTCTTTCTTTTACCAAGCTCTTCAAGTTAGCTCCTCCAAATCGGTTCTTGATCAAGAATTAAACTACTTAAAAACAGATGCCATTGACAGAGGATTTTCCCATAATATTACTGACCGAGCGGTTAAAAAATTTTCACCTCAACACATCCAACAGCAAACTCTCGTTTTAGGAGATTATAAGAATTCTGTTGTCATTCTTTTCTTCCCATCGATTAATTATTAAACTTTACGTCTTTTACAGAAATTAACTTTCCTGTTGTTTTTTCTTGAGACGATAAAATTTGCAGTTCCATATTTCAGGACCCCATTCCCAATATAAACTCCTAAGGTATACAGGATTCCTTAAAAATGCGGTTTAATTTACATTTGTTGACGACTCACGTTATGATCGCAAACGTGAGGGATTAACAACGGCTTTAAAGTGTCTATTTTGAGAGTAAAAGCAGTTTGGGCCCTGTAGATTATTACCTCAGAACTTAATTTATAAAATTATAATACCGAAATCCTATCGAAGGCCGTCAGAAAAAAATGAAAAAATTAAATAAATAAAATAAGTAATACTCAAAAATAATGAAATAAGTAATACTTAAAATTAAAATTGAATAACATGTAAAGAAACAACTAAAAATTTAATACACTATTAAACTATTTATCAATAGTTTGGGGATTCGGTTTACCAACATTTGAGGATATTTATCTAGATGTTTGGGGCTTCGGTTGAAATTACAATTTCATTCAATCGGATTCCCACTGAGTTTAAGTCCTGAATATAATGGGCCTCTAATATGTAATATGAGCTTTGAACAGAACTACACCACTATATGAACTAGCCTATTGTTAAAAATAAGAAGGATTCTGCAATTTTCGTCAAAGAAAATCATATTCATTCATACATACTTAACTAAAATTTTAATGAACAAATATTTATAAGACAGCGTGATACAAAGTTTGAATTTTGCAAATGCACGTAATTTACGTAACAGGTGTGAAATTATAGATGAGATCAGATAAGTTCTTTGATGATTGAAAAATTTCCTTCTCTATAATACTCGTATTTTAAAGCTTATACACTATGATAATATTTAAACACAATTTAAATAGTATTGTTCTTGTTTCATTCTAAATACCCATTTATACGATGGATGTCTATCAATCATTCCCAAAGCACAATTCAGCGAATATAGGAACAGGACCGGCGCTACAGACCCTGTTCCTATGTTCAGGAACAAGACCGCGACAGGAACCGGAACAGAAAACAAAATAGGGAACAGAAACAGATTGCACAGAGCGCATTTGCCGGTGTTGAATTCTGCTGCCCAGTGCCTGCATAAATTCTAAAAATTTTATTGTTACTAAAATCTGCTACCCAGTGACCCATCTAAATTAAAAAAATTTACCATCCTTAATTTTGCTGTTAATTACTTCTCTGAATTCTAAAACTTTTGCCGCCCCTAAATTCTGCGGCTCGACCGCACGGATTGCTCCGGCACTGCAGAGGAACATTCACTTAACATTTCCAAAAAAATAAAATACAGATTAAAAAAATAATTTTATTTCTCTTCTCATTGAAGCTTTTCTCACGAACGTATTGGATTCCAGGTGACCTGCGACTCATTACTAGGTCACGACAATTATGAAATCGTTAGATAAGCTAACGGTTATCAACCACCGGCCATTTTCGTCGCTGAAAAATCTCGTCATTTAGCTGCCATCGCTTCAAATCTGGAGTTTTCGCATCTAAAGTTCAACGGGAGGAAAAAAGAAGGCAGCTGGGCAAGAAAGCGAGAGACACTCACTTTTTTTTTCTTTTTCTGCTTTTCCTGCGGGAGCATTTGTAAAGAGATAAGGCAACGTAAACAGTCTGGCAAGAAATGAGCGCGTTGAAAGGACCTTTATGTCAAGAGACATCCGCTAATAACGTCCAGCGAGAGCATACTGAACAAATAAACACCGATTGATCAAAGATTTGAGATCCGACAATTTGGTATTGCGAAACCAAATGCATCATACAACAGTTCTCGAAACTGCGATCTGTGAAAACAAACACTGCAGCGTCTAGTGATTGGATGTTTAATTAATGGGCATCTTTTGAGCAATCTCTAAATTGTTTACAATCCAATGACAACTGCATAACAGCTCATAAATTTGAAACTTTGAACATTTTAATGGAAACAAAGCTAAATTTGGTTAAAAAATAAACAACAAAAGCACGGATCTTTTCTCAAAAATTCCGATACAATGTCTAAGCATTACTTTTATCTATCTAAATGATTACTCTTCTCTATTATATCGAATGCCTTATTATGTTTTTCAAGCAAGCATTACACTTACTGATAACAAAGATCAATTCGAAGCAAATAAAACCTGGGAAAGTATTAGATTTATTATATTATGATAAAGAGGTTAAATTATTCAAAGTTGGAGAAGCGCGCAAGAGGTATCTACTTAAACAACCTTGACTTTCTATGGGAAACTGGCTCACATTCATGTATGCTAAATCACGAAACCAACCACTCAGCCAGCCTGTTCGCATGGGATTGAACCAGGTAGAATTCCCAGTAATCAGCAGTCTCAACCATCCAGCTAGTGGTGGGGCCACGACTATTACAAAGAATAAAAGGGTTATTTGCGTAAGGAAGTGACGTCTTTTCGGAGAAATTTCTAAGGAAAACTGACTGGTATTAACGTTACACATGGAGAAAACCACGAAAATTCCCATGCAGCTAGTCTGTTCGTCGGAATTTAAACCCGCGTCGAAGCTCCAGTGTTTAGAGGTCTAACTGTAGGTCTAACTGCTGGACCTCAACTCAAGAAAAATAATTTTTACTACAGTAAAGCTTCAGTTACCTAAAGTCCAGGTATCTGGGACTACAATTACCTAAATCGCTAGATCGCCTTTTATGGTAGAAAAAAATCCACCTTGTTGTTAGTTTATTTATGGTGTTTTAGATTTTTCATTTATTTAAATGAATTTTACATCAAAAGCAGACTCTTTTTACAAGCTAAACGAGAATCCCCATGCTAAGAATCTTTTCCGGGGAAAAATGCATTCTTTGATGCATTTCCTTGAGATTTAGCATGTATTCAGCCAAAAAAAAAGTATTTTGTGTAAGCTCTAGAATCTTTATGTTCATCTGTTATCAAATAAAATATTTTCTTTTCATAGATGATGAAGCTAGTTTATTGATTATATTGCTAGCTGGCGAAAAATGTTTGCTTTATGTGTGACTGATGATTAGTGTCGCAGCAAATTATGTATTATTTCGAGGATCTTAAAACAGAAAATTTTTGTCCAGTTCATTTCTTTACCTTACAGATATCCTTACTTTCCGCTGCCAAAATTAAATTTTTAGTCAGACATCTAAAAGGGTCATATCCAAAAAGTTCAGCCTGAGAAATATTGATGATTGTAGCTAATCGATGATTTTAAGATTTATTGACCCTTCTTACGTTTCCCATAGAATCGTATAAGAAATGGTAATCAAAATTTCTTGTTCTTTCTTTCTTATTCAGTTTTTCCCCGAAATAGAAAAACCACTACACGTATCCACCGAAACTGACAAGAATTTTTTTAAAGCAACTTCAGTTACTTAAATTGATTTAATCCCATTTTAAAATAGATTTTAAACTTCAGTAAATATAATTCACTGACTCAACTACAGTTTGATGTCTTTATCGTCGAGTGATATTTACTTCTATTTGACTTTCAGCAACATTCAGCAGTACTATTGGACACCCTAATTCTATCTTACCAGAATACTCACTTGGCTACAAGCTTTTGGTCTTACGAAGATCGGTGAACCATAATGAAAGAGGGTGGAAAAAACCTCAAAAATCGACCGAAAGTAGCAATTTTCGACTCGCCTTCATGCCATTCATCAACGCTTCAAAAACACACGCGTTCAACTCGGTTGAAAGCGGGGGTTCGGCAGAAAGTGCAAAATAACAACACCGGGAGGGGTATTTTTGAGAAAGGGGGGAGGAAGATATAGATATATGAAGTCCCCGCTGGCGAGGAAAAGGTCGGTTTATAATAAAATAAGCGAAAAGTGAAGAATTCCACGAGGGGGTGTCTGTTCGAAACGGGCCATCGAAGGCCCGCCGTAGGGATGACGCAAAACATTAGGTGCGCGTGCGATTGAAGGCGAATTCATCACTTCACCACGAGCGTCTTTTCCGGAAACGCCCCTTCCCCCCCTACAGTCCGGGCACAAAGGAATACCGCTCGTCGACCAGGAACAGAAAATATCCCGTTTTCCAGAAAGATATCTTCTTTTTATTCCTCGGCGTTCTCCCAGCGTGAAATTTTGGGGTACGAAAACTTCGTCCGAGTTCTTCTTTGATGATCATGTCGCCGATGAAGCGATGTTTTGTTGTTGGAAGAGAGTGGAGAAGGGAAGTCAAAAGAAAGAGGGAGGGCGACAACTGGAGTTTTGATTATGGGTGGACGATTAGGCGTTCGTTTAAGAGTTGGGGATGCTTACAATTATTAATGTGCTTCCTCTGCCTCTTTTTGGGAAAAGTTAATGGCTAAATTAATCTCTCTTTTATTCTAATGCATTATTAAGTTTCAGAAAATGCTAAAACATATATTTCATCTTCTAATCAAAAGATTTCATAAACTGAGTTCGTCATTCAACTGAATACCTAACTGCGTTTATCATAATATTTTTATTAATCCATGATATAGTGACTTTGTATATGCTATATGACTTTTGCTGTATGGGAAAATAATGTCCAACTGCACGCTTTCTTTCTAGAACGCTACACCAAGAATGAATGGTTAAAATTTTTTTAAAAATATTTTTTATTTGATTTTATATTTAACTAACCGCAGTTTTAACGCATATTTTGCTAAGGTGAGACAATGATTACCTGTGTATATAATGTTTCAAGTCTGCGCACTTAGGATTCTTATTATTTTATACCTCAAAGCAAATTAAGGCATTTTAAAGCAAATTTTCTACTTCTTGTTTCAAATACTCTGCCAACACACAGGAAAAACCGTACTCGTAAATGTTTTAAGGGAAAATGTTAGAAATTACACTGGATATGATTATACTTCTGCTTTGTTTTGTCTCCAGAATTCTAAAAATTATGCGTATGTTTATTACTTAATTATATTTTTTCGCTCATTATTGCTGCGCGTCAGAATCTTAAATGATGATTGCTAATTACATACTTTTTACATATACAACTTTATACATATACAGCTTTTAACAATACACGCATTTTTCTGTACAGAATCTCAAATAATGATGGTTGATAAATACATACTTTTTTAACAAATTATTATCTTATGAGTACAAAATTCATAAAGATTGACAATTTGGGAGATAATTAAAAATTTAGTGATATTAATTATGCAGTTTTATGAAAGAAGCAGAAAAAGATTAACGGTTTTATATAAACATCATTGAAATTAATGGTTTAATATGCACACGTTTATTATATATATTTATTGACTATAAATCAAATTAATGGATTTATATACAAAATTGAAACTATCTCTTTTATCACAGTAGAACATAAAACTATCGAATTTCTATTCTCTAAATTCGAAAAATAATTTCCATGATTGCGCAAAAAAAGCACTTTTTTCTAAACGCATTTGTTAGTGCACTTACTTTTTTTTTAATGTACACTCTGCGCCCCCCCCCCAAAAACGGGCAGTTCTATACATCCCGTCCTACTGGGCCTACTGACGAAATTTAGTTTGCGTTTTTCATGTCTCCGAAGTGCCATTTAGGATATATATTACATTTATATGTAGCATTGTTCTAACATGCATATTTTGACACAGAATCGGACTTATTCTGAAATCACATACCGATATTTTCCCCTTATTTCCATCCTTCAACTCAAATTATGCTTAAATATTAAATTTTGTAAAATTTGGTGAAAAACTTGCCGCGAAATTTCAAAATTAATCTTGGTTCAGTTTTTTCAGTTTGCGTCAAGATTGACTTACTTGCCGAAAATTCTTAATTTATGGCAACCTATTTTTTTCCCTTTCACTGCGCACGAGAAGAAAAGAAGGTGCATAGTTCATTCTTTCAAATAAATTTAACAAAGTGCTTAAAGTACTTTCAGCGTTATTTATCGCTTGCAAAAAATATGCCAAATTTCAAAAGGCGTCAATACATAAATTGACGTATATTTTGCGAAATTTTGAATAAAAACTGTACATTTTTGCAGGTATGCCTAGCAATACATCTACTTTAAGGCGAATGAAAAAATTTTAGTAAAAAGTATTTTAGTAAATTTTAGTAATTTTTTTTAGTTTTAATTCAAATATTTTTTCGGAAAATTTGTAAAATTACTAAAAAGTACAAATTCAAAAAATAAATCAGAAAATATCTGCAAATTTTATTTGAATTCAACCTAAATTTCTAACTGTGAAAGAAGGATTGAAGTAAGCTTAATAAAAAATTATATATTAATAAATACCATAGCCAATTCAATTAAAATTGAGGAGTTAAAATTTTGAGAACTAATTTTCTGAAAAGTACTCGTAAGATTTTTACAAAACTTGGCCCTTTGGCAGAAGTTGACTCATAGAATCGGAGTATAGAAAAAAATCGGTATTTCATTTCAGAAAAAGTCCGAATTTGTGTCCTAGTACCTATGTTTAAACAACGCATTTTTATATAAATCTAATATATATCCTAAGTCTCGCGTTCGAGACAGGAAAAAAAAACGCAAGTTAAATTTCGTTAATCAGCACAGTAGAAGGGAAGATGTAGAAGTACTGTAATCAAGAAAAATTTCGGGTATCATATTTCAACGAAAATATCTACTTTGGCCGCCATCGAATGCAATTTAATGATGTTTAGGAGTGACATTCGTAAGTAAGAACAGAACAAAGGACTTCTTTTCCCCCAAAAAATTATAAAACTGATTTAAAACGAATTCCGAAGAGATTTTTTCGTGGCGTCTGTGCGTACGTATGTACGTATTTGTCTCGCAACTCAGAAACGACTAGCCACAGAACGCTAAAATTTTGCATATAGGACTGCTATAATATGTAGATGTGCACCTCACATTTTTGTTGCAATCGGCAGCACCAAAAGTATATAAATATACGCATATATGTATCTGCTGTGTTACTCTGCTCAGTAAGCTCAGTTTCTTTATTCTGGTATGTTTGTAAATTGTGCATTTTTTGTTTTAAAAGTGATTGAATTAAGTTGTTCTCATCTTCCGGTTAAGGTTTTTATGCCTTTAGTAAATCTGCATGCAATATTTGTAGAATTATCAAGAATTTAAAAGTTATTTAAGTGCTGCTAAGCCTAATTATGGTTACGAAGGCAGCCATGTTTGTTTACATTTGAAACTTAGCAGAATAGTGGATTTGTTACCAAGCTAGAGAAACTAAGTTTCGCAACAACAAAGATTACGCCTTCTTTTATTATCACGAATTAAATCGTGCTTAATTCATTCTGGAATTTATTCGTGGAAATAAGTGTTTAAGATTTACTTCGTAATTTTTAAAATAGATATTTGGAGTTTTTATGTGTTTTTGCCTTGTCGCGAAGTGAGAACTGAATTAATTGAATGAGAAATACTGAATCGTCTGTGAAAAACTGTTCCTTTTTTTTTTTTTTTAAATTTCTTTTACCCATCATTTTAGATTTATTATAGTATTTGAATAGCACATGTGGCAACGATGATTAGGTAATTCGCCAGCTGATATACATAATTTTTGTGCCTTCTGATGAGTTATAAAATGAATGACATGTAACACTGTTAAGTAAAGCTAGTGCCAGAGTGTCGCTGTTGTAAACAAATACAGTGAATTTTAGAGTACATTTATTCTATTGTAGTTTATGTGCTACCGATGAAGTAGATTTAATTCAATAAGTTTAAATGAAATGAAAAATGCGTATAATTTAATATTCCCTACAAGGAAGTCATGTTGTGTACACATCAGATTTTTTCTCTGGCTAGTAGATCATCTTATATTGATTGTTTTTATGTCCTTCATTAAGTTATATTGAAGTTTAAAATTTTTCGAAATACTAAAACGTAATGAAATGAAAGCTGATCTTTATCTGAAAAGAAGTATTTTATCATTGTGAGGCACTGGCGCTTCTATGAAGAATGAGGATGCCAACGCCGGAGAAAGGCAAAGGGGGAAAAACAGTAAAACAGACCACGAAGAAACGATTACGAATATTATATTGTAATTCAAATTGGATCACGCGCGGAGTGGTTTAAAAATAAAGCAAATATCTTTGGAGCAGTTTGGCAAGTTATGTGAACGATATAGTTGTACTGGATTGCTCTGAATAAAAATGTTTAAAACAGCAATAGTTGATGTTTGATGCCGAATACTAAATAAAAGAACCCACAATCATCGGTCCCTTGAATCATGTAACTGAAAGCTATAATTTTAACACTGTATTTTAAAATGCTTAAATGAAGAAGTGTCTCAGATAATGAGTAATTAGAAAATTATAAATTAAATAATAAATAAGCTAAATTTTTTTCGATCGCTTTTACAAGTTCAGAAAAAGAGTACATCGTTTTATCTCTAACACTTTTTTTTAAATCTTTAAATATTACATATTTTGCGTACTTATATTATATATTTTGCATATTGCATTTAAAATGTAATTAAAGTATTAAAAAATTATTCTTCATAATGGGATTAAAAAGCCGAAAAATAATATGCAAAAGGAAAATTGCTATCAATGTATACGGAAACACCCTTTTAACTACCTAAGTTTTTACACTGCAATGTAACAGATTTTTTACACCTTTAAATTTTACCTACTTTTATAGCGCTTTCTCATAAATATGTTAACAGAAATTCTTATAAAGGTATCATGTGGGTAATGGTACATACTATAACTCTCATGTAAGATAAAAAAAATATGTACATCAAAATTCAATCTTTAATTTGCAAGGATTATCGCTTGAAAGGTTTTTTTGTGGTTCTTGATTTTTATCTTAAGAGCTGCATTTTCAAAGACATTTGGATTATTTTTTTCCATGAACTATTTAAGAGCCCATAATTGCCCTATCTTCTATCGGCTAATTCTTCATTTTTCCTAAAATTCTTCTCGATCTTATCAAATTTAATTTTCCCCAAAATTCCTGCTAAATCTTCATTTTCCCCAAAATTCTTCTCGATCTTATCAGAAGTTGCTTAGTGTACATATACTCGTATAAACCATCAAAAATACGTAAAATCGTTAAGACTAATCGTAATAATATAAGTAATGAACGTTGATTACAACCACAGATTACATGTAGATGTATTTTTAAAATATACAAATTATAACCTGATTTTTAAAGATAAAGTTTCTGAAATTTTAAAATATGTTTTACATATTAACTTAAAGGAGGTAAAATAACACGCTAAATAGCAAATATTGGAGAATTAAGCAACAAGACTTAGTGTAAACTGCATAAATTTGCAGAACAAAAGTTTCGTAGGGTGAGTCGAAACTTTCTGAGCTGGAGGAGGGAAAAACCTAAGAAACTAGTCCTGCAAATTTATGCAACTTAGCTGATTCGTGCTGCCTTAGTTCTCGGAAATATGTTTTCTATCTTAATTTTTTAATCATTAAGTCTGGATCAGATTATAAAAGCAAAAAGATACGAAAGGATGTAATAAAGGGTGTTTATAAAGTTACGAGCCCATTTTGATGTTTAATAACTCATAAAATAATAAAGATATAAACAAACTTATGGCATTTATTGATGGAATAACTTATATATTTTCCTTTTCAGGTTTGAATATCTTTACTTTTGTAAATATTGTTTGCGCGCGTTGTTAATTTCAGATAATTTCATTTTCCAGTCTAAATATCTGTACTTTTCTAAATATCGTCTGCATTCTCCGACGAAGCATCCTTTCATTTTTTTGGCATTGTTAATCTCCATAATGTGCGCATATGGGAATCTGAAAACCCCCATGAATACCGTGAGGCACAAAGGGATTCCCCAAAGGTTAATGTGTGGTGTGGACTAATGCACGACCGAATCATTGAGCATTTCTTTTTTGCAGAAAAGACGGTCTCATCGGTCGCATACTTAGACATGTTGGAAAACTTCGTATTTCCGCAACTAGAAGAGCTTCAGCCACATGTCTTTTTGCAACAAGATGGTGCACCACCACATAGTTCTTTGAATGACCATTTTACAGGAAGATGGATTGGGCGAGGAGGTCCAATTCCTTGGCCACGCAGATCACCTGATATAAGGCCGCTGGACTTTTTCCTTTGGGGATTTGTAAAGGACAACGTTTACAGGAGGAGAGTGTCGAACATGGATGACCTAAAAGCCAGAATTACAACCGGAATAGCCTCTGTGGATGCCGACATGCTTGCCGGTACCTGGCGTGAAATTGAATATCGACTTGATATTCTCCGTGCGACGAAGGGAGCACACGTGGAAGTTCATTGACAAGGGTCATGAAACTATTGAGTTTATCTAACCATTTATGTTATTAATTTTAATCTATCTTTATTATTTTATGAGTTATTAAACATCAAAACGGGTCCGGGACTTTATAAACACCCAGTATTTTCACTGATTTGGGGATTGTAACGCAATTGCTATAGAAATTTATTTACTCATAATTAAATTTTAATTTGCCGCGATCTTCGAGGTACCTACTGAAAATAATTCAGTTTAAAGAACAATGTAAAACTATTGTCAAGTTTGTCTTTAAAGTAAAACCAGATCTTGTTTGTAATGATAGAAGACAAAGAAAGCGACAACGGAATAACGTGGAGCTTCAGTAGGTTTCTCCCACAAGAAAGGCATTAAAACATTCATTAGCAATTTGGAAAAGTGAAGACAGTTTTGCCTTCCAATCAGAAATGTTTAATCGGTTATGTGAGTAAACTTCCGTAAAGACAATCGAATGGAGACAAGAGACAAGGAATTGAATGATGACTGCAGGGAATGTGAACCCTTCCCTTGGACAGGGAACGATTCAAATAAAATAATAGACTCGGAATGAAGCCGGGTAAGGCTTTTACCCCGCACGGACCTAATGAAGCCGTCATCGGAGACTACTGAATGAGGCAGAGATAATGAAAGTTATAAAGTAACTAATTACTTACAACTGGCCCGCAGGAATTAATGAGGATCGGTTTAAAACAGTGACTTAATTTCGTTCCGTCTTAATAGTTTTGGAAGGGAACAAATTCACGTTTAACAAGAGTCGGCCGTAAAATGAAAAATTCCGATTCAATCTCATTTGATTTTGGGATCCTATCGTCAACCGTCCTTTCTCTTGTAGGAGATCCATCATGCCCGTCGTCATGGCTACCCCTAGCGGGCAACACTCCCCTCCCCAGTCTATTCCTCAGTCATTTTACTACCCCCCTTCACTGATACTTTAAAATTCTCGGTCACCACAACGGAGAAAAGAGCGCCCTTTCCAGGAGACGTATCTGGCAACAAATTTTCGGCCTGGAGAATTGAATTAATTAATTATGTCAGCGATTAAGGTGGCAAATTTTAAGTTTTTGAAAGAATTCCGTTCAACTGTTGGGGAATTATTAAGCGTGGGTGACAAGGACTGGAAAATTTATTATAGTCAGTAAATCATCAACATAATTTTCGTATCAGTAGCTTAAATTACATGAGAAATTGCATTTCTTGTTTATTATTCTATTCTTTCAAGAAACAAGAATTCGGTTTTCACTGAACATTAATTATATAATTCGAGCTTTATCGCTGGCTATTATTGAGCAATTTGCTAAAAGAAGAACAGTTTCTAGCAAATTGCTCAACAGTTTTTGTTTTAGAAGAATTTGTTTAAGCATATTTTGATTCCGTGATTCAGAGTGGCATAATTTCCCTAAAATTAAACTCTTAAAATTTTAGTCTCAACAAAACAAAATCTTACTGCAGGTCAGTGTTGTCCAATTTACTCAATATCGGTTGGACTTAATGCCGACTGAGCCCGTCCCCAAAACAACCTTAACTCTGTTCCAGTTAGAGTCTTAGTGGAAGTATTCAGTAATTTTATTCCCGATTGAGCCCAATCGGCATTTTAAACGCTATAACACTTCTTTGTTTCGCATTATTTTAGAGAACCTTTTAACATCGTTCCAGACATTTCAAAGATAAGTCGCAAGGCAGCAGCTTGTTTTCAAATGTGACTATAGGTTAATGCAAACCACGTGATCGTTTTGTTATAACAAACGGGGGGGGGATTTCATAAACTCATATTCTTTATGTTTAAACGAGGGGATGGGAAACAAAGGCTAATATGAGAAGGGTGGTTAGCAGCTGTTTCCGTCTCGGGTTAAATCAGGAATAAAATCCTCAAAGCTCTTTTGGGATAGGGTTATTTTGCCCATCACCCATCAGGTGTATATAATAACAAATGTTATTTTCTGCCTATCCGCCTGTGCAATTATATTGCAAATGATAAAATATCTGAACTTTGAATTATTCATGTTGAAATTGCATTATATTTCTTTTAATTGTGATATAATTTTCTGTTCGTTATAGCTTTTTATATTTAATTGCATTTGTATGCAAGAAAACTAAGAAAACCTCAAATATCTGATGTAAAGCCAAAATATGTTGAAATTTTTCAAATAATTTTTTTTTATCAATTGTGATGTCCGAAGGACCTCACTAATTATTCGGAAATTTAGAATAACATGATGTAAAGAATTTTGCAAATAATTTTTTAACATATATTATCAATCGCAATGGCACAAGGACCTCGTTAATTATTCGGAAATTTAGATTAACATAATACATTAAGAAGGAATTATTAGCCCAAAGAGGCGTTAGATCCAAAGGGCTATTAGTCTCAAAACGGCATTTTGTGCCGCTTCACTTTCTGCGTTCGTTCACTTTTCAAACTGTTGTTAGCAAATATTAGAGCCCTGTATTAGATTCAAAGAAACTAAATAATGAACAATCTGCATGAATGCATGAACGTTTCTCGCATTGTGAAAAAATAACGGTATCTAGAGCAATCGAATTTTGAAATACGTAATCATCTACTAGAACATGGACACTTAGAAGCCCGAATTTTGAATTTCGAATTTGTTTTATTACTTATTTCCGATTTTGTAAAACTTTAACGAATTTTTGATTAAGAAACCCAACGATTTCAAAGCGAGCAATGGCAACACTGTACGAAAAAAAAAACATTTTTATCTCCAGTGCGCGAGACTGTTTATCGGAAATTCTAAATATATACTGTTTTGCTGCGGTATTGCCGTTGAATTGAATTTATGGTTTAAGCGCGAAGAACATGACACTTAATCAATAAAGGTAACACACAAAAGGTTAAGAAAACGCTCTTTTGGGAGTAATATAAAATCTGAAAGCTTTCAGATTTTCTTTCTTTTCTTTCTTTTTTTTTTT
>KK112646.1:135062-153002 GCA_000611955.2 Stegodyphus mimosarum
TGAATATTAATGAAGTACATCTTTAAATCTTTTATCAATATATTCAGAATTTAAACAATTTCAAGAATATTCTTACTCAATAACTTGAATAATAATAAAATTTCTATCAGAGGAACACTTTTAATTTCTTTTTAATATCTAAGCGAATTTCAACGTACTGATAAAATGAACTGGCTTCTTTTCTTCGTATTTCTTTGCACGTACCTTTTTTCTTAAAAATTCCCCCAGTTTCACTGCTGATTTTTCACCCTTTCTTTCATCATGCTGTAGTTAAAATTTATTTGAATAACAGCCTAATAGAAAGTGTTATTAAATTTGTGTAAAATTGATTCATAAATATAGAAGAAAGATGCACCAGATTCTAAATACCACTTTTACTAACTAAAAACATATATGCAGGGTCCGTCAGAAAAATTTATACGTACTTTAACGACAGAAAACTCTTGGTACTGTTCTGTTATTGGGACCAGATTCAGAAATGTATGTATGTCGTATATGCAAGTGTGTATATATGTATGTACGTATATGTGTATATGTACACACACGCATGCATTCGTACGTACATATAGATGCATGCATGAACACATACATGCATACGTACATTTCTGAATCCAGTTCTGATAACGGAAGAGTACTAAATTCCTTACCATGCGCTAATAACTCAACTCAGTGGAGCAACAGCCTAATGGGCCACGGCCTACAGTGCCCTTTTTCTGCTTTCTTGACCTTTAGCCCCGGAGTGCATCAGCATATGACTATGTGTTAGTATGAAATGAATTATGGTTAATATAATCATATAAATCAGAGGCGAGGTTACGGCTAATACCAACTTCCTACATCTGTACTTGTACTGCTATTTAAAGTGCTCAAATTTTTAAAGTGATAGCCATTAGCGGACAGATACGTAGCACAACGACGACCTGCGGTTTAGCCAAATTTTTTCAGTGTGTCCAGTTTACTAAATTCCTCATATCCCAATGTAGACGCAAGACAAACACGCCGACGCGGAAAATAAAACGGGCAAATCGACAACCTTGTATTCGGCCTAGATTTTGTAAAATCCCAATCGATTTCGAGGGCTAAACGGGTCCCCCTTCATCAGGAACAAAAAATTCTGCAAAAGCCAGAAAGCGAATGTTGATCGTATTTATACGCACAAGCGACCAGTGGAAGAGCCGATAGCTCGATCTATCGGCAGAAATAGTAACTAAAAATGAAGGGTTAAGTTAGTAAAATTTTGAAGGCATTACGCAAGACTGGATTGGAATTGAAATCATTGACTAAACAGGATAAATTTTTGTGAATGTGAAAGGCTTTATTTTACTATTATGCATTTCGAGCTCTCAAAGTTTGTTCCTCAGAATCTCTTCTTGCAAAGGAACTCAATTATTTAAGATCTGTTGCCCTTGACCAAGGATTTTCTCCCGTAGTGATTGCGACAAAAAAAGGGAGGTGCACAATTAGATGTTGTAGCAATCCCATATACATAATTTCAACATTCTGCTGCTAACCGTTTTCGAGTTATGCAAGATACATACCTACGTACGTGCATAGAGACGTCACGAAAACATTCCTTCTGAATCCATTTTAAATTCATTTGATAATTATTCGTTTTGGGAAAAAAGTCTTCTTTTCTGTCCGTACGTATAGATGTCATGCAAAAAAAAAAATGTTCAAATGGATTTGAGAAGTTGAAAATGGATAATTTCTTTGAAATATGGTACCCTAAATTTTTCGCGATTACAATACTTCTTACTTACTTTACTTTTTAGTACTGCTTACTTCCTTTATTTCGTGTAAGGAAGTAAGAAGACTGTTTTTTTTTCGAGCAACCGAAAAACTGCTGTAACTTAATGAAAATTTTCAAAACTATAACAATTTTATGTTAAATGAATGGTCACTAAGAAATGTAAACCTAGAATTTCTATGTTTTTAATTTATTACTTATTAACGATTAAGAAAGTTTCAAGCAGAATCAAAGTATTACTGAAAGCTTCCTTTCCGATATCAGTGGTTTGTTGTTCTATAAATACGCGTATGACATATAATCAAAAGAAGACCCACTAATGCTAAAAATTTCGTTTTATTTACATTTAATGGTATGGTCGAAGAGATTAGGAGACGCCTCACATAAGCGCATGTAAGCTATAGCATATCAAAGGGGAGGGGGCTGAAAGCAGTAAGTTGAGATGAGACTGGCAAAAGGAAAAAATATAGGCTCATTGAAAAACGAAGATTCTCCCAACTCCCTAGTTTCCAGAAAAAGAGCGAAAGGGAAAAAAATAAAACTATGAAATCCCCATGTTTGGCATGGAAAATGCGACCACCTCATTGATATTCCCGAAAAGGCCGGGCCCGATTTGGCGACAGGATTTCGGCAACCCGAATGAGTCTCCCGATCGCATAACATTTACATACTCTCTCCGTTGTCGAACCAGTTCGGGTGCTTGCGTATACTCGGATTTCTGCTCCGAGAGAAAAGAGGTTAATGCAGCAGGGAATCGAGTGTAATTCGTGTCTAGCCCTTTTCCTTTCTCCGGGAATCTATATCGAATCAATCACCCGGGAAGCCCAATTTTTGCCATCTCCTCCTTGACCCCTGGATCCAGAAGAATACTTCGATGTTTTAAGTTACCCTCCGCAATTCAATGACGTTCCGCATAGTGATGAGGGCTCTCGACGGGGATGTCGGAACTTTTATTTTTTTTTCTCTTTCTTCTCAAGTAATCGAAGGAATTTGGGATTGGAAAACAGAAAAGGTATTTGAACTGAATGGAGAGCATGATGCTAACAACTCTCTCCAGTTCTGCATTTGTAGCTGAAATAGCTTTTAGCAAAAAGCTAGTATTATAAGAGAACTCTTTATTTGAATAGTAAATGGTCCATTAGACATTTTAACTTACTAAACATTTTTCTTGAAGTCAGTAAAAGAGCTGAAGACAAGAAGAAACTGGTTAATAAATTTCCAGATTACTGAAATTGCTAGATGATTTCTGAAAAGACACATGCACACTTCCTTAAACACCAGATTATTTTTAGAACCTAGCTGTAATTTAGTTAGCATTATTATTATTTAAATTCGATTTCTTTTGCCCTTTCTGATTTTCAAAATACGTAAGCACTCACTCTAGAAATTGCAGAAAATATTTCAACTAATAAGAGACATTGCAAAACTGGGAGAGAGATAACTTCTTAACTGTAATCGCGTATTGTTTAGAATAAATCCAGCTTAGTGGTGTATCTGATTCCGCAGCTGTGCTCCATCATACTGGTGGTTTGGCTAGTCAAAAAGGTTTTTGAGTTGTATATGCTTAACCTTTAAACGTATATGGTAAAGATGTTTTCTTTTATTAAAATGCATCCCTGTATCTCATTTTCACTACGCCATGTTACATGCAAAAACCCAATTATATGCGTGGTGTAGAATTTTTCTGCTCCTTCATCGGTATAATGGTCTAACACTGCTGGCTGCCGAATCTTTCGTTCTGCGTTGGAAACTCGGTGAAGAATTGGATGCTTGTAAGTGTCCAGTGTCTATGCAACACGACTGCACTTTAAATATTAGCGAGCCAAAAATGTCCTCTAAGAGGCTTTGTGGTAGGAAGACAGGAGGAAATCCGTGGATCCATCTCTCTGGGACCATTCTTCACCAAATAAGATCTTCTTTCCAGCGTGTGTGAAGTCGGTAGCTTCCTGTGGTGCATCTTAGTCATCGTTCTGGCTGATCAGACGACTGAACGATTGCTAATTATTGGTTCTTTTCGATGAATGCATTGAGGCACAAGTGTCCGGCCATTTGAAAAAACAACAACAATATTTTTCTACGTATATGGTACTGCTAAAACCTGGAATAACTGAATTCCGTTAGCTTGATTTCATAAATTTCTCCACACATATATCAACACACACAAAAAAAATGTTAAATCCGTATTTTTACGCGAGTCAAATGTTTAATTACATTCGATAGACTTCATTGATGCATTGCTATCATCACTGGTTATGTGATGAACCTAGGCCCTCATAATTAAGTAAATTCAGTACAAGGTGTTGCCAGAAATTAAAAAAGTGTTGTTGCGACTAATCTCTCTTGTCTGACCTCATCACAACAAGTCCACGACATTCATCGTTGCAAGGATAACGATATTACGCCTGTCGTTGGCAAGAGCCTTGATCTCAAATACTGCTCATTTGCGGTCAAATCACAAATTATAAAGGGGGGGACACGGGGACGCAAGAGAAAGCGGAGATTGCTTTTCGAAAATGTCGAAAAACGTGGAATCCATTTAAACGTATAACTTCTCTGCATTAGTTTCATAAAGAGGAAAATATAGCAAAATTGAACTCTTTGCATGAATAAAATTTTATACTATGAAAATGGATTACTGAAAGATAAGATATAAGGCAAATGCGTCTTTATTTCAAAGGCATAGGAGAATAAAGTCATATATTTAGTGCATCACTGAATTTGTAATGTAAATATATTTCGAGTTTTGTATTTCGATTGCTGTGCTATATGAATACGAAGTATCGGAGTGTCTAAAAAATACTCTGAGTTAAAATGGCTTTCAACCTTGAAATTTTAATTGATCTTAATTGTCATTTTCCCTGGTATTTCTCTCTTTAGAGTCAATAGAAATCGGTTAGTGTTTGGGGGTTCATTTTCTTTTACAGTATGTTTGTTATATATATGCATCACTCGGACGTAACATTTGCAACTTTTAACATTTCTGAGAAAAATCAATATAGGAATCCTGAAAATAATTCTTAGGGATACTAAGATTATTATTATTATTATTATTAAGCATTGTCATGTCACAGTGCTTCAAAAGAATCCCATTGTTTAGAAGTAGATTACCATTCTGCTTATATTCTGATCCAAAAATAAAAACTGCGAATTATAGTTAAGGATTTTGCTGAGGCAAGCCTTAATTAAAAAGTAATTACAGGAAAAGCTTTTGATCAAGTATACGAGAAACTGATATTCAGCATTTATAGAGGAAAGAAAGGTTAATCAATATATTATGTGTTCCATTTTCGTTCTTTCCGATTGCAAAACCATTTTAAGAGAATATCGGATTTAATATTCAAATTATTCCTGTATTATTCAGAACAACTAAAGGATTATAATTCTCTAATTCAAATCCTATTTTAGTTTCAAATGATTTTTATTAATTACATTTATGATGTAAATATTTATGGAAACTATAAGTAAAAACAGTTGTTATAAACACTTTATTATCGATGCTTATGTAGTATATTATTAAAAAATCTTTTTAATTATTTTAGTTTTTGCTCTGATAAGCGATAAACTATTACAGTCTGCAAGAAAAACAGAAATTAATTATTTACCTATATTAGAGAAAATTTTTTTAATCATATTAAGTTATCAGAACAGGATTTGAAACCAGGATATTACCATTTGCTGGCGAGAATAGATGCCGATAGTCGTTGAGAAACTAATAGTTTGTTCTAGTATTTATGTTATAGAGATATCAGGTGTTTTTTGAAAGCAGGAGAGATAAGAAATGAGCAATGCCGTAGCCGGGACTCGAACCACAGACCTCGCGAATACGCCAGAGTGTGCTGACCACTACACCACGAAGGCATACGAAGAAATCGCGAGAAATACCTTATAATGTGAAGAAAAAATATTTAAAGATATAGAGCTATTATTATTTAAATTAACCAGGTTTTTATGATTTGGATCTTTACTGTAACTTTTCCTTTCTGTTTTCCTCACCAGAATATAAATGAGTGTAGATAGTATTTAAGGTGAGATTTTTGGATTATAAGACAGAGCCGGTTTCTGGCCTGCGGGAGCATACTACGTTTAATTTCTGGTATCTGTGACACGTTCTAATTATTCGGCTTTGCTTTATATGGCTGCGAACATTTGATTTTGATATACCGGTGGAGTTACTGAGCCAGCTTAGAGTATATTTCCTTTGTGTAGTTTTTGGCTACTATTTCACGTTTTGACTTGAAATAAGATATTGACAAGGTATACCAAAACGTATTTCAGCCATTTCCAAGTTAATGGGAGTGATTAACTAATATTTGTTGTGTAAAAACTATCTTATGCAAACAATATAACTTACGATAGTTCTTAGTTTGTCATAAATCTATATTAACAGTTAACAACTCATTATTATTCGATAGTTTATTTATTAACTGTTA
Source organism: Stegodyphus mimosarum (assembly GCA_000611955.2). NCBI lineage: Eukaryota > Metazoa > Arthropoda > Arachnida > Araneae > Eresidae > Stegodyphus > Stegodyphus mimosarum. Next base: position 141,240 of record KK112646.1, read on the forward strand.
TTGTAATCTCTTTAATTATAATAATTAAGCTTACAAGCATTTTATCAAAGACTTTTATGCAAAGACGGTCTGTTATTGAAAAAGAAATCATATTAGCTTCGTGTTAATGTGATTAGCATGAGTTTGTTCCTTTCTATTAGCTGTAAATTTTCTCGATACTTCACAGGTTCAATTACATTTCTTTATTACTAAAATTTCTGTTCTTGTTTATTTCTTAGTTAATAAAACTACTTATTTACTTCCAAAAATCTTTGCTAAAGATCCGAATTCTTGTAGAATTTAAAATATTCTTTCAAGGCCTGATTTGTCATATTTTATTCAAATTTTTTTTAATTTAAAGGATATTAATCCCGTGTATTTCTTTCTTGTAAGTTTCTCAACGATTTATTCAAATTCCAATTGCTGAATTCATTCTCAAATTTTCTTCAGTTGTTGAACTAGATTAATTTGAAGAGTTTCTAGAAAGTCTCTAAATTATTCTATATTTATGAGACTGTTTTTTCAACTAATGTAACGGTAGTATTTTCAGTCGCCATCGTACTTATTTTAATGAATCTTCAGGAATTTTCTTTTACTTTTCATCAGACAGATAGCGTTATTTAAATGGAATTATACGCAACATTCTGAAAATTATTATCGATTTGCCAGTTTGCATATGAAAAAAAATCAAAAGTTCATCTACAGTTGTGATCAACAATGTGGTAATATTTTTTTATTTCTAAGGCAGCTGGCAATACGGAGATAAATATCCTGATGCCATACAGAGATCCCAAAACTATAAAAATGCAATACTAATACAATAGAATACAACACAAAAATTTACATAGAGAAGTCTGAAGTACAAAGAAGAATTACATAACAAGAAAATTGCAATGGATAAAAAAGGTAAAAACAAGATAAGTCTGAAATCTCTTTAAAAGGTCTCTAGCCTCCCAGTTTCTAGGGGGAAAAAACACAGTTTTAAGCCCTAAGCAGACGAGGAGACTCTTCGCGTTCATCACTGCACCACTGCCACAAAGCAGGCAAGCAGGACTATCAACTAATTGTAATTTGTGAAGGTGTGTGGTAGTCTGAGAGATTATGGATGTCACTTTCTCAGAGTTTATACCTATTTTTTTCTTTTAGTTAGTGTGACAGTTGCCTGGTCTTGAAGGTCATATTGATTTTTGGCGATACATACTTATAACCAATCTGGCCATTTGAAACTTGAATAATATCGCATCCTCTTTTGGCCATCTGCCTTTTCATTTCCGAAGATGCCCCAATGAGAAGGAATCTACTGCAAAACGACCATTTCATGTTTTTCAAGCAATTCTTGTAGCAGGGATCTACATTGCATTACAAATGTAGAAGTAGGAGCTTGGCAACTATTAGCAATAGCCAGTATTGCTACCTGAGAGTCTAAGAATATGAAAAATTGTTCAGAAAAGGAAGCACGAGCATTTAGATGGGTCAGAGCAATTTTAATTGCCTCAACCACACCATCGAACGCGGTCTTGCCAGTTCTCAGAGAAAGATATTGTGAGAAATGCTCACAGAAAATACACAGAACATACTCACAGAAATACTTCTGGCTCCTACAGCATCATTGATGTCAAGCTTTGAGTCAGCAGCAAACATATGCAGGTAAGCGTCGGGAGGAAAACGATTATAGATTGTTTCCATGCCGACGCTTAACAAAGCTGCAGTACAATCTTGAGTCTTTGAAACATGGTCAAAAGATCCAAAAAGTAGGAAGTCATTATAGATTCCAAAGGGTTAGTAGATGGTAATAATGGTTCAACCCGAATCGAAATCTCAAGCCCATCTATCTCCGTCAAGTATAAGGAAACTCTCCTAAGTTTTCAGTCCGAGGGGAAAAGCCCAGAATTAATCCAAGGTCAAAGAATTAATTCAAGGTATTAATTTTAGATAAAGGTTTTAAAGCAGCTTCCTTTATTTCATATCGTATACCTAATTCATCAGCATGTAATAATACGGCGTCAGTACCGCATGTTAGGCGGAAGGCATTATTCTGCAAAAGTTCCAGTCTATTCATTCCTTTTTAAGAGACCGTATTGAGTGGACCGGTGCAATAAGTCATTACAGGTTTTATGAAGGTCCTATAGATAGCAAGAAGAGACTGAACAGTTTGTTTGAGGTTGCACAGTTTGGTCATAGGATCAAACTATTAGAGAATACATTTTTAAGCTACAATAAAATCGCCAAATAAAAGATAATTCACCAGATAAGGTTAAAATAAATTTAAAAAATTATCACGTGACGCAGAAAGGTCGTCGAGGGAGAGTTTAAGTCGCCAAACAGCTTGGGTTAGATTTCATTTAAAATTTAATCCAAAAAGCAGCTTTAGTTTAACTTATGATTTGAATAATTCAATCGATTTTGAGTTCGAGTAGACAAAAGCTTTTCTTCAGAAAAAAAAGAAAATTCCTTGAAAGCATCTACGACAAACTAAGGTTATATTTTTGCCTTCATTTTACACTATACATTGGCATGTTATCTTCCGAAGAGGGATGCCCTTCGAATATTAAGATCAAGGGTACTCTAACGTAACAGCATCCGAGGTGGATGAATAATCAGACCAGCGGTCTTTTAAATATTTATTGTAAAACTTAATAAAGATTTCTTGAGTAATAAAAGTAAAACAATAATTCATTAAAGCCATGCATATAAAACTACCGCTTGAAACGGCTCTGAATAGTCGCGTGGCGCGACTTTCTTACAGCTCCATCTAAACAAACTCTAAGCGAAGTCTCTTCCTAAAAAGCTCTTTCTCACTTTTACGTTAAATTCGAAACGAAACCGCACGGGGGGGGGGATCCTTCAAAGTTTCCACTGTGGAAAATTACTTTCCGGTCGTTTAGTGGATCCTGAGTAATAGTTCGCACTGAAACCACACAAAGAGTGCCCTTAGCACACTTCTGTAGTTAATTTACTTGAAGATTAATTCTGTTGAATACAGGAAGTCTTCTAATGTAAAACGGACGATCCTCACCTGATGATCGTTACAGTACATAGCATCGGTCAAATAATTTCCAGAAACGTCATGAATAGTTTATAAACTGACTTATGGATCTTCCGAATTAAAATGCTGTGGAAATACGTGTTTGATATTTTTATACTAAGTTAGTTAAATTTCATTGTTATTTTGAAGGATATTTTTTGTTATCGGTTAATGATTTAGTCGTTTAACGAGATCGCATTAAATAGCATCTACTGTAGAATAATATTTTCTGAAAAAAACATTTTCTACGACGAAGTGCGGTCATTTCGGGTATGAGGACTAACACTAGTTTCTCAAATGGTAATGGCTGTATGAAACATAAATGCTTCTAAGCTAAATTCTGCTTCAGTGTAGACAGTTGCGTGACTTATCGCCGCGTCAAACTGTTCCACATGAATAACTACGAATTCGAAAGAAGGTTTAAAACAAACCTTTTTATTAGAACTTCAACCTAACAGTTTACGCAGCCAGGGTAAACTAACAAAGCAAAATCACCGCTTCTTCAGGGCATAAATATCACAGTAAAACCTAGCAATTAAGGTATAAAACTGCCAAAGCAAAATCCTAACGTAGTCTCTGGCTCAGGCTTTTTAATCACGCGAGAAAACACTGGTAGCAAATTTCTAAATCCGATTCAAGTAAGTCTAACAGCTGGGCTAAGTTGATTTCAGAGAAAGTCAGCTGTCGATGCCAAACGTTTTCTCTTAACTTCAGAAACTATGTTCTTACATAGTTAACTTAATTTGCACTCTGGTGGTCGCCGACGAAACTAGAAGTGAGATTATAGGTAAAAAATCTTGGAGATATATGAAAACCATCTGTAAGAGATTGAAAAAAGTAGATGATTACCAATGATATGCTATAACGTATATGTTTTTAACATAATTTTTAGCCCAAAAGGGGCGTTAGCCAAGCAAGGGCTGTTCGTCTCAATAGGGCATTTTGCGTGGAATCGCTAAAAGCGTTGAACCACTTTTCAAATTGTTGCCACAACATATTATCGCCCTGTATTATATTTAAAGAAAATAAATAATAAATAAAAATTAATAATGAAGCGTAAATAATGAAGAATATGCATGAACGTATGCATGTTCGTCGCACTGTGAAAAACAACGATACCTAGAGCCATAAAATTTGGAGTAACATAGTTTTCCACTCGAGTATGGGCACCTGGAAGCCCGAAGTTTGAATTTTGAATTTGTTTGATGATCTATTTCGTATTTTGTGAAACTTTAACAAATTTTTGATTAAAAAATTCAACGATTTCAAAGCGAGCAGCGGCAAGACGGTACAGAATAAAACATTTTTATCTGCAGCACTCGAGACTGTCTATCGGAAATTCTGAAGATATGCTACTTTTAAATATTTTTAGCCCAAACAGACGTTAATCCAGTTGCTCTCGAAACGTGTGTGTGTGTGTAAATGAAAAAAAAAAAAACGTCCTTTTAGACGTATGTATACATGTGTAATATGGAAATAAATTAAAACAGATGAGATAAACAGGTAAGATGAGAAATTTTCAGTTTTCAGAATTTCGATAAGGCCATAGAATACAATAAATTCATAAATTACATTTTACTACTCATTTCATGCATTATATTCAACTTTTCCTACCAATTTTGAAGGTAAGAATTAAAAATTGTTTGTATCTTTTTACTAATTTTTGAGAATTTTTTTGTTTGGTATATTAGGATATATTTTTATTGAATCCACCTACGCAGGTCACTCACTAAAACGAATAAAAATCATGGTGTATTCAAGTAGAACCATGCTCAAAGAAATTCGAAAAAATTCAGATTCCCCCCCCCCTGCATTATGTAGAACTATAAATAAAAGAGGTAAGAAAAAACACTACTTAAAAAACTAAAATATTTTTCTAATGAATCGAAACTCTACTCAGTGCACGTAGTAATTTTTCTGCTTTAATCTTATTTACGCATGACATCTCTAAAAAACCGTGGGAAAAACGAAGCAAAATCAAAAAAATGTTCATGTAGAGATTGGAAACGAGATCCTCCCAAAAGTCAAAAGCCACGCGTCTGAGATTACACCTCAGTTACGTGATGCCCATCAAAAAAGCCAAAGAATACCTATATTTAAAAGGAAAATGATACTTGTAGTCGAGTTAGAGCCATTCGTCACGATTAAAGGGCCAGGCTCTCGAAAGTTAGACCACGGGTATTCGTGTCGGTGGGTAGTTAGAGAGAACCATTACTCAGAATTTGAACTCTAACAAATGGGAACGAAGGCCCTTATAAAGAGGTGTTAAGTGCTCTTCATCCCATAGTTTGTTGGCCGATTAGTTGTTCAGCACGAATGGCTGTACCAGAAAGAGAGAAGGCGCATTAGCAATATGTTACGGTATTACGATAACGTGTCACAGTAATCCGCCATTTTGTGGGCAGGTGTCACGTTTTCTTATTTTGGAGAGAAGCTTAAAAGAATAATTAAGTAGACAGTTGTACCTTTCTGGTAAACATGTGTAAGACAGCAATCGGTTGTTAAGGAACTTAACCATTTTCGGAACTTTTGTGGAGACTTGCACTGTCTTCATCAACAACAAATTAACTGCCGAGTATGAACGTTAAAGAAAAGTTAATGAAACTTAAATCAGTATCACGAAGTCACAGAAGGGAATTTTCCTTAATTTTGTATTGAATTTATAAGGTATTTTTTCTCTCCTTTCCGTGTGCCTTCGTGGGGTAATTAGAAGCATACTCGACGCGACTCTTGCTTCAAAATAACATAGCGACTTAACAAGTCATAAAGAAATTTCAAATTTGATACTGGTCTGTTAAGTAACTCTTCGAAAAAAAAGTTGCTGTGTACCCCACATGAATTTGTTGTACAGAATATTAAATTTTACACATTTTTTCCTGCATTTCATTTAAACTTATTCCCTCGAATTTAATTGGAGATGTATTTCTCATTAAATGAATTCATCTCTCACTTCGCGGCAAAGCCAAAATACATAAAAACGCAAAATACCTTCATAAAAAATTTAAAGATGTAGAAAAAACAAAACACCAAATACAGTTTAAACAATTACAGTTATTACAATTAAAATTACAGTTTCTACGTAAAAACAAGCAATTCGGCCAGCAGGCAAGAAGGCAGATTTTTGTGTGCACAAAACTAAAAGTTTCGCTTTGGTCCCACTAGGCAAAAAGACACTGAAGACTTAATTTGCTATTCTGCTAAGTTTCAAATGTAAACAAATATGGCTGCTATGATAGAAAAATAGGCTTAGCTGCACTTAAACAACTTTTAAATTGTTGATAATTCTACAGTTATTGCATGCAGCTTAACTAAAAAACCTTAACCGGGAGATAAGAACAACATAATTCAATCAGTTGTAAATGCACAATTTACCAACATATATGAATAAAAAAACTGAGCTCACTGAGCAGTGTAACAGAGTTGGTATATGTATATATTACTCTTGGTGCGGACAATTGCAGCCGAGAGGGGAGGTGCACAACTGCATGTTATAGCCGTCCTATATACAAAATGTCAACATTCTGAGGCTACTCGTTTTTGATTTATGTGAGATACATACGTGAGACGCCACGAAAAAATATTTTCTAAATCCATTTTAAATCAGTTTTATAATTCGTTTAGGGAAAAAGAGTCCTTTATTCTGTCCTTACGTGCACATGTCATGCAAAAACATCGTTAAAATGCATTCGATAGCGGTCAAAATGCATATTTTCTTTGAAATATCGTACCCGGAAATTTTCGTGATTACAATACTTTATTTACTTCGTACAAGGAAGTAAAAATGTAAGCCATGCTTTGGGAAATAAAGTGAAATTAGAAAAACATTTCCAATGATAAAAACTTTGCTTTAATGAGAATAAATATAACGATATACCTTAATTTCTAAGACATGTGATTCATTTCGGTGCATGGTATTTCGATGCATACTTTTATTCTTAGGGATCAGTCAAATACTTTTATTCTTGGAGATCAGTCAAGAATGTTTTCCCAAGAACGTTTGTACTAATATGTTATTTCACTGCGATTACAGAATATACACGATGCTTGGATGCACTTCAAAGCTAAATTCTGGCTTACTGTAGACAGTCAGGCGACGTATCTCTACAGCTCAGTCTTCCAATGAAATTAGCTACGAACTCAGAAGTTTTTTTTTTTTTTTTTTTTATTTTATTTTTTTTTAAAGCATTTACTAGAAAATTTAACTTACACAGCTACCCAGCTTGTGCACTGCAAAATAAATCACAAATTCTTGCGGGATTTAAACTAACTTAAGATTAAGTTATTCAAAGTATGAAATGCACATGGTAACGCTCTCTAAAGTCCTAGACTCTAAAGTCTAGCATCAGTCGTCCAATAACAAGAGTAAATGTAACAAGTAAAACCTATTGGAGTAACTCAAAGAACTCGGCAAAATTGGCTTGGTGAAAATTTGTGATGGCTGCCAAAATCTCTTTCCTAAGTTCAAGAAGTATATTGTTATACATGGTAACTAATCTGCCTCCTGGCGGAAGCTGACGAAAGTGCTAAGGGCAGAAAAAATAAAAATAATAGAATATTAGATTAATAAATATAAAACCTTAGCGATACACTTGAAATGGCTTTTGATATTCCAAAGCACACTTTATGCTACCGTTTATCACCGCATAATTTTAAATCGAAATTTTAATGTTTTTTTGGGGGGTTGGGTGGAAACGAAAGTAATAATTTCAGGTATAAAGAAATAATTTCTATTTAAAACCTTAAATTTTAGTGTTACTTAGATCTAATTTTTTAGCTAATTTAGCTTTGTGTACCAAGTATACTTCATCTTAATCATTTACTAAATAATGCAATAAAAATTATTATTTAAAAAAGCATATTTGCATGCTTTAAAAATTGTTTCTAATTTCTGAAATGTAAATATTTATTTTCAACAAATTCTGCGAAATTGTTACTGTTTTAGTAGTTCCTTTATTATTTTACTTAATTTCTAAAAGCAGCGAGAAGACAAATAGTTTTTTAAATCTTTCTGTTTCCTTTGTAGAGAAGATTCTATTTAAACACTTTATTAAGTTTTCGAGTTTTTTATAATGTTGAATTTAGGGTAGAAACAAACTTCGTTTCATTCCTAACACTGTGAGGCCAGGATAGGCAAAATGCTGTTTGCTTTATATAAGAACTTCTTCCTGCGCTAAAAAAACCCTCTGAAAACTTTAACGTCCGACTGAAAGACAAGAGCTTTCGCAGACTTTGTACATCGTCCTCCCCCCTTTTTTTTATACCTTCAACGAGAACCAACGAATACCGTCTCGCAAATTATTTGGCTATAGCCTAAAATTTTAAGTAAATTAAACACACCACTACCTTCTTTGTGTCAACTCATGCAAGCACCCTTCACTTGTTAGTTTGTAGAGTCATTTATGTAAATCCGAATTTCTGAATATGAGGGTGTATTAAGGAGTTTTGCCCCAATTTTAGAGTAAAATCGTTATTTGAGAAATTTTTATGAATTTAATATATGGATGTGGTGTTTAGGGACATACATAAAAATGAATATTTATGTACCTATGATATGTACCTGTCTATGACAGTGCAGTTAAGGAATTTTAAATTATATTATTTTATTGTAGGGTTTAATTATTTGACGCTGTACTTCACTGTCAAAATGTTCACTTCAAAGAAAGATTAAATTCGTATTTTGTACATTTTTTGTTTTGATTATTCATTAGTTTAACTACACAACACTTATCAATTTGACTTCTACACAGTGACTATCGTTGCAAAGTCACTAGCTTTTTCAAACTAGGAAACACGAAAAATATGCAGTATCTTTATCGGAATTCGAACTCCAAATCTCCCGATTACTAGCCGGACGTGCTTTCAATCACACTACGGAGATACGTAGTAAAAAGAGAGAAAATCCTTTATGTTCTCCTCCAATTAAAGGGCATTGGGGAGGCGAAGACTCAATCACGAAATCCTGGTGTTGAAGAATTAGCCTTCATCACATTTTACTTCGGGCGCCACTTGTCGAATCATCAGGCTTTTCAGAGTAGAAAACATGAAAGAGGGCAGTGATCTCCCCGGAATCCGAACTTTCCGATTACTAGACGGACGTGCTTCCAGTTGCACAACGAAGGCGCACGGTAAGGAGAAAGAAAATACCTTATAACGTAGTCTATACAAATTTCAAGCCAAATGGCCCCACTAAAATAAAAAACGAACATATGCGACTAAAAGAAGCATGATCAAAATTTTATTTTGCTATGACATAGGGCAGTAAATTTTACAATTTAAAATAATTTACGTAATAAAAACTGAAGATTCTCTAGCTTGCGAATATCTTTAACATTTAAGAATATTAACAAATTGCAGTTTTAATTGTCTGATCAAGCCAAACACCTAAAAGTGGCTTGCTGCAAGTAAAGATTCTAATTTTAATATTCATTTAGCAATGGCCCTTATTTCGCGATCGATGAACAACACAGAGATGTGCAAAACTTCAAAGGCATGAGCATTTCATTTGAAGTTGGGAGTAATTTTTAGTAAGCATATATTGCAGTTAAGAAATCTTTCTATTAAAGCTCCACGTTCGTTCAGCTGAATTTCCATAAAATTTCTCGTTTTTTCAAACTGTTGTGATGAAAGATAAGAAGAACATGGAAATGTAAAAACAAAATATTAGGAAATTAGCATAATTATGGGAGCTTAATTATTGGTCATAAGGATAATCCCATTCATTAATCAACCAAGTTATGTAATTCTGTGAAAAGTAGACAATGCGAGGAGGAAATGTTTTCTAGGTAAAAGAAAAAGGTGGGTGTTGAGTTATACCTCATTCTTATAATTCAGAAAACCTAAGCGCAGATATTTCTCCAGACATCAAACTGTATATCTTTTCACGCAATTTCAATATAATAGCACAAAGTCAAAATTGCAACAATAGTTTGATTTTATCTTTCGTATATAAATACTTTTGAAGTTGCTTCATTAAATTTGAAAAATTACCCCAGGTCACATATCAGCTGAATTTTTAGATCTTAACTGCAGCCGTGCTGCTTCTTTGGCTTATTATAAAATATCACACGTATGTAACTTTTTCAGTGCAGCAGATAATGAGTTATAATCTCAGGTAATAATTCGATAAAATGTAACAGATACTATTCACTAACTTTCTTTCCATCTATAGATATTTATTCATGATGTCCGGTGACAATATGATATTATCTCTTCAAGAAATGGACCTTTGTCCTATTAGCTATGGTTCAGATACCCTCACTAGCTCTCTTCTGGGAAATCAAAATTAATTTGCACCAAGCTATTTTTAGTGTAAAGTAATCACGGTTTTCTGTTATAAAGCTTCCGTGACTTGCCTTGTAATACACTATAATCATATTATATTGTATACTGTTCAGTGCTAATACATAATCACTGAATTCCAAACTGTCGAAAATTTTATATTTCGAAGCACCCCTAATCAGTCAAAGTGTTATGTTTAAAATAAAAGTTAAGCGGTCTATTTCTTCATGATATTAAAAATGAACACGGGTTTGGTAAACAAAAACATTAAAATCTGAAATATGTTCTATGGAAAAAAAATCAATGAATACTACCATTTTACATTGTAATTTCTTGGACTTATTTACTGAGTATATCATACATAGCGCATCATTAACGTTAACAAATATACATCAATTTTTGGAGTATGTTTAAATCTTAATTTAATATGGTCTGTAACAGTGCAGGCTAAATTCTGATGAATAATTCGAAATCATGCCACGGGCGGATTAGAAATGTTGTTCAGTTATTATTGAAGAATGTATTGGAAAAAAATACATAAATTACTTCAAGATATTACCTCATTTATTCGAAAATATGACTTTACATTTTAGGATAGATTTTAAGTGACAAAAATATCGATAAATGTTTGATGAGAGCATGTTTCTGATTAGAATTTATTGGCTTGCGATTAGAATGAAAGGGAAGATATCAAATACGATATTTTACTTTGATACAAAAAGAAAAATTAGAGAAAATTAAGAAGAGAATATTACGATGTAAGGTTTATCGTAATTTTATAACAGTTATTTTAAGTTTATGCACCTATCCTATCCTTTCTAGCTTACAATTTTCTTCCAGAACGTATTTTCAGAAACGCGTTTAATGCAAATGAGTAAGAGTAGTATTTAAGTCGATGCTTCACGGACTTCAATAGAGAGCCAGAGTTTCGGACTAGCGTGCGTTTGCCTTTGGGCTACGTCTCTCTCTAAGCTATTACTACTCTCGACCGTACTTCATGCCCTTGATAGCTTCGCCTACTTAATTTAGGGGCCAACTACTTAGAATCCTGATAGCTTCGGCTATATCTTTCATTTAAGAATTAGTTAAGTTTTAATTCTATTAATTTGAGTTGGAGCCCAAGTGGAAGCTCTGCTGTACACTCCGAGATAGGAGCCGACTGTGTTCCTCCTCATTTTGAGAAATAAAGTTTAGTTAACCCTTCTTGAGTCTTACGTCTTTGTTTCACACACTCAAGCGATTATTCGCTTATCAATGTACAAGGTTTCTCACATTGAACTGTGAAATAAAAGGGTGGAACCTCACAACCTATTTGTTTGCAGAAGTACCAGTAGATGCAGGTTAAACTGAAATCGCTCGACTGACTATTCGTGGTTATTTTAACTAACGGTGCTAATGCAGTTCTATACTATGGTAATTATCTGTGTGGTTTCTATTGTACACTCTTAGACAAAAAAAAAAAAAAAAAAAAAAAAAAAAAA
>KK112646.1:153529-213710 GCA_000611955.2 Stegodyphus mimosarum
AATGAAATGGCACCCCAGACCATCACTCTTGGTTGTCGGTCTGCCTACCGGAAGACAGTCAGGTTGGTATCACACCGCTGTCCGGGACGTGTCCAGACTCGCCTTAGCTGGTCATCGGGGCTCAGTTCAAAGCGGGACTCATCACTGAAGACTATTCTACTCCAGTCAGTGACATTCCAGTGCGAATGAGCCCGACACCACTGTAAGCGGGCCTTGAAGTTGTACAGAGGTCAATGGTAGTCGGCGCAAGGGGCGCGTGACCTCAGCCCCCTTTCTGTGAGCCGTCTATGAATGGTCCTTGCGGTAACTGAAGCACTAGTTGCACGTACAATCGATGATAATGATGCATCTGGGGCTGTGAGTGCCGCTCTGACGATTGCTCGTTCTTCACGTTCTGTCGTTTCTCTAGGGCTACCGCTTCCTTCTTGACGCTGTGTGTGGTCATGGTTCACTCATTCCTGCCAACATCGTCTAATAGTGGCATCGCTCCTGCTCAAATGTCGACCTCTCTCAAATTCTGGCATCTGCGTATATCGTTCGCGCACCTGTATGCGAGGCATAGTTACTGTCTACCAGAGTACACGGAATGAAATTCGTGAACAATTTATGACCTGGAATCGTAATTTCTCCTCTTAAATATCCTGCCAGTTGCGCAGATCAGATGCGCTGTAGCGACAACCGTTCATTCATTGGCAGCCAAAATGTAAAATTTTGCATTTTCCTTCGAAACCTGTATGCATATCAATTTGTGTCCAATTTGCTTTATATCTTCTCGGTGCGTCGTTTTGTTTTTGTCTAAGAGTCTATTTAACCAGCCTAAATGTTCTACTATGTAGTATGGTAATTAAACATCTTCTTCTCATTTTTTTTTGCCTTCGTCTATTTAAATGCCCGATTATAAAAACCTACGAAATTTCAGAATCAAAATATAGCACCCTCTTTAAAGAGGTGAAAGGGGATCTTTGAGCAGATACAGTATTATACTTACTTAAAATTATCTTTTGCAAAATATTTCGGAGTTAGAAAAATACCAAGATAAATGTAAGATAACATATGTAAGAAATTGAATATGATGTTCTGAATACATCTTCCATAAAATGTTTATGTCCTTAAAATATAATGTAAGTTAATGAAAATATACTGAGTCTTCATGCAAAGAAGCAAAAATACTAAATCACTAATTGTCACTTATCACCTGTAAGACTATCTTAAATCTGCTTGCATACTTTGCAAGGCATTTCCCCGTGCGGGCTCTCGTGGTGAATGTGGTTAGAAATTCCAGCTAGTAATGGAAGATGTGTGGCTCAAATCCCGATAAGTTCAAACACGTTTATCGCTCCGGAAAAACTATTGGTTCCCTGTTACGCAATCATATTACAAATATGCACCACCTTTCAATTTAAATGCAAATAAAGGACATCGAAAAGTAAACATTAAGTTTGGTAGAGAATAATCCTAATCATGCAAGAAAATAAGGAAATTCCTTTGGTTGTAAAGGAATTCTGTATAAGTGAAACAGTCATTGATTACAAAGCAAGATAAGGCAAATTTCTCCTCCTTTTGTGAAAATAAATCGAAGCTTTTGATGCAGCTCCTGCAAAATCACAAAAATTCAGGTACGCAAGGGTAACGCACCTAAAATTCAGGTCTTGATTCAGTACTTCTTTATTCCCATCATGTTCGATTGTTAATAAAATCAGTGTTGGAATTTTTCACACAAATTGTACTTCGCTAATTTACTACTGTAATTTTGACGACAAGAATATGAACATTTCTATTGATATCTTGTCCTGGAAAAATAAGTTTAACATCTCTGTTAACACTGACCTTTCATTTTATGTGTTCTTCCAGTGCAAATTATTTGTAATCAGATGGAATTATCTATCTGATCTTTAAATATCTGATCAAAATTGCTAGGAACTTCGTCTTCTCAAAGAAAGTATAAGAATCCATTGTTGCAAGCCCACGAAAGCAACTGATAACGCTGATAATGATATTTCAAATGATTATTCCTGCACACCTTTTCGACAAGGATTGTTCAGATTGAATCTCCCATATTCATAAGTCCAAGTTCGTGAAGTGAATGCGGTAGATCGTGAATGTGTTATGCGGTTTTTGTTACTCGTCACAGCAATATCAGATAAATGTCGGCTGATACTAGCATCTTCTTAAAACGTACCTGACTAACTTTTCGAGGTAGTATCAAATCCAACATACGTTACGAAAATTTATGTCTAACATTCAGTCACTTTAACTTCAAATTGCCTAACTTTGAAAGCCTTCAAAACAACTTATGGAAAATGCATTTTCTTTAAAAGTTTTGTTGTCAAGAATGCTTTCCTTTTTTTTTCTTTAAGTGAATGAGAAGTTTGAGGACCGTAAAGATTTATATCAACCCAAAATTTGCTTCAATTTAAAATCTTTAATAGCATCTTCCAAAACTCTCTCCATGTGGAGCAGTCTTATATATACTTTAGACAATAGCATAACTGCCTCAACATTCTATATTACTCTTTGAGAAATTCGAATATGGAAGTTTTAAATATCGCGATTATTAAAGCCCTCATTGTCTATTATTTATAAACTGTCATCGAACAGTTAAGTTTTATATAGCATTAAAATTGTCTTGTAAAGCATTAAAAATTACAGGCACATGGAACAAGGTAACAGAGAGGTTAATAACCAAACTGAAAAAGCATTCATATAACTGGAAGGCATTACCAATTTTTGTTAAAAAATAATCATTTACAGAACAATTCTTTATTTTCTTAAAAAATAATCCATTATCCGTTTTAGGGAGAGGAATTCCGCTCATCTTTCACATCATCACAGACTTTTCTCGTTTGCTCAAGAAAAAGGTTCTCCATTTCCCCCCTCATTCTTCGTTTTGCACAGAGAGAGGTAATACGTCTCGGCATATCAGTGTCAATGGGTTCTCTATGGCGTCAATACAGGGAGGTAGTAAACTCGCGCTTTCTGAAAGGCATATCTAAGCGCATAATAATACTATGGATTTAATACATAGTTTACAGTAATAATATGCCTTAATGATTTAGTTAATACTGTCGTTCTTTTTCAGTTTTCTTGTTGAATGTAACATATATTCCGCTGACAGTTAAAATTGCTACATCACGAAAGAAAGCAAATAACAGAATCTTACTTATTCTACATACGCAGTATAATGGGCTAAATAAATTATTAAATCTGCAGGTAGTTTGGGATATATAGTGTGCAGAATTCAGTACATACAACTGCCACCTCTGGCAGCAACAACAGTTGGAATTTGGCTGGGCACTGAGTCGAGCTTAGCTGACAGACACTGGTACTTCATTCCATACGGTCTCAATTCTGTGCCATAATTCATCAGTCGTACTGGCTAGCGAGTGGTGGAGTGCAGAAAATCCTGACTAGATGTTGTCAATGAGAGAGAGATCTGGGTAGGACAACAGTCGAACACCCTTTGTATCGAGTAAGATCAAGATAGACGGCAACATGCGGTTGTGCATTATCTTATTAAAAGACGGCATGATGGAAGCCTCGAAGATAGGGCAAAGCCAAGGACATTAACAAGTCAGATAATATGTAAGGGCAGCTGTCCATATTAACGCCTATGCAAACAAGAAGTGACCCATTGCAGGACACCAGACGATGAGACTTTTTGCAGTGATGAAGACGAATACAAGCTGGCAACTTTCGTTCTCCTCGGTGCCTTCACGCACAGATAATTCCATAATGATGTTGCACTTGGATATGGAGAACGTGCTGGTCAGGGCAATAGTCGGACACCTTCTGCATCGAAGAAGGTCAGTACAACATCGTAAAATACACTCGTGCATTATCTTGCTGAAAAATACCGCCACTTAGGTTTTAAAGATTAGGTACGCCAAGAGCCATAATACGTCAGAAATGTAACGGCAGATATCCACATTATCCACTATGCGAACAAGAAGTGACCGGGACACGTGCCGAACGGCACCCCGTATTAGCTTGTCACGTGCTGGGATCGTATAATGATGACGAAGGCAAGCTCTCTATTCTCCTTGGTACCTCCACACACGAATACGTCCGTCATGATTCTGTACTCAGAACCGGAATTTGTCTGAAAAGACGAGGTGGTGTTACTTTTATGTTCAGTGGCATCGTTTATCGACTCCTTGCAGGCGCACATGTCTCTGCTGCAGCATTAATGGAAGCCACAACAATGCTTGTATGCTGACAGTTCGTGGTGTTGCAGACATCGTCCTGCACACGAGCAAGATTCCTGAGTCGGGGTACATGATGTGAATGTACGATTCCGTAAGGTCGGGAAGGCAATATGTTTGTTCTCTCGGATATTAGTGATCCGGAGTCACTGAAATCCTGCATGGCATTCAGTATGTCTCTCCTGGATCCATTGATTCCATATTCGTCTAGCAGTCATGGAATCGTGACCAACAGGAGTAGCAAAGTCTCAGAACGATAAGCTCCAGTCTCGTTAGGCCACGATCCTGTTGTGATCGAATTTCAGCACTTGCTGATAGAAGTTTCTTTTTCCACGAGGCACAATACGACCTTTACGTAAACTATCAATGTCCAAATGCGATTTCCATGTGAGAAACCCGCTATACATTCTGCCGGTTTATATACAATATAATTGAGGTTACTCATACTTTCTTCGCGCGTTTGCACTGGAATGCTACTCATTTACATGCCCTAGACTTTTGTTGAATGCAGCCTTCATGGTTCAGAAAATTTAATGAGCAGTAATTTATATTAATATGCAAATATATTTTTCTTTAAAAGCGAACTGGATTTATATTTCCCTTTGCAATTAATTTTCCCTTTCTTTCTGTTAATTTTTTTATCTTGGAATTTATTTATTGAATATTATCTTTAATTTTATTTATTTTTATGTCTCTATAGCTGCTCCATAGATATGGAGTATGTAAGGAGTATCTGTAGAGATAATTAAAATTTCATTATTTTGAAGTTTTAGGAACAGAAATTAAAGAAAATCTGTAAATGTACTTGAAGAAAAGTAACGGGCAGTTTAAAGAACTGTCAGATGTCTGGAAAGCCTTCGGTATATTTCCTAAAAGGAATTTTAATATCATTACTAATAAAACATTTATGGCAAATAAATTTCTTAGCAGTGCTAGCAAAACACTGAGGACGCTTACAAAATGAAAAGGACTGAAGCCTGTAAATATGCTAAGTGCCTATGAAGCGTGCAGCGAAATTTAAAAAAAAATAAAAACTACCAACAAATATCCAATTAAAAGTAAAGCTGAAAGCACAGAAGCTTTTTTGAACTTTGCACCTTCACAGGCAAAATTCTAAAGAGAAGAAAGGCATGGTAAATATATCAAAGAATGTAAAGTATTCAATAACGTATAGAGCAGAAACAGTTATAAAAGTAACAATGAATCCTCATCAGACTATGTTAATGTTAATACTGCTACTGCTAACATTTCCGGCAGTAGCCAAGTTGCATTTATCTCAGTCAAAAGCCTCATAAATTATGCAACCTAAAATAATGGACTTGATGGAAAATGAAAATAAATTACAATTTCAAAAGCATGCGTCTCAGTTTCCTCTTGTTATTGTCAAAGATGACAAGTACGCTTCTGCCTAGAGATACGCTGCTGCATTTAGTTGCTGAAAGATTCCAATATATAGGGTTTCCGGACCAAAATTATGGGCGAAAAACATTTTAGTCCTATACGTTTTGAAACAAAGTACCTTCTATGTGGTAGATGCATTATTTGATATCAAAGTTATTAAATCTCATCTGCTGATAAAAACCTCTATGCAGTGATAAAAAGTTTAAATGCTACTAAAATGTCGTAAAAGAATCTTCAAAATGCTTTGAGGTCTTTTGAATTGGATGAAATGATACGCAGAAGTACAGAAAGAGGGTATTACAATATTTCCATTTTTCTTGATGACCGTGATTGGAAATGAGGTGTCCACAAGTATTTTAATCTTAGATTCCTCACGCATATTAAGATAAAAGCAGAATCGAATAGAAACAGAACCAGAGAGCGACAGCTCATTCTGGATTCGGCTGTTGCAATGGAATTGTCTGTTTGAATGCTTAAACGTTTTCGCTTGGTACAAATTAATACAACTCAACCTGCTTCGCAAAAACCTACATGAAAGCATTTCCCTCCCTTGTAGAATTTTACGTAGTTAACTTCATTTAATCTAACTTATCAGCTTATCCTATAGACATCAACAGAAGAAATTTTTCTATCAGATGAATTTTAAACTGAGACTTTTGTCAGATGTGATAAGACTTAAATTCAGGTATACACTTTTTAGGTACTATTCTGTTATCAGAAATATATTAATTAACAATTTCCATCACAACAAGCACCATTTAACAAGTTTGCCCCTCTCAATAATAACAATAAACGTTTGCAAAAAAAAAAAAAAAAAAAAAAAAAAAAAAAAAAAAAAGACAAATGAAAAAAAAAAAAAAAAAAAAAAAAGAAGAGCGATACTGATATCTCCTTGTCTTAAAAATTCTAAATAATGCGAAGCGATAGCTAACGTTCTAACAGTGTTTGTAGAGCTAAGGATTATGGATCGGAAAGGCCAACAGACGTCAAACGAGGCTCTAACCGTGATCTCCGAATTTTTAATGACGACAATCAATTAGCGATTAAAGAGCATCCATCAACAAAGGCCCAGTTCCCTAATGATGGATGAGTCTTCGTTAGGGTTTCCCTGTAATCATGGACATCCGATAGCCTTTGCGGCAGGGACACCGACAATCTTGACTCGAAATCAAACTTCCTCTCTTACGCCTGTTGCGTGTAATGAGCAGTTCCTTCGAAAACAATGCCCTGAACTGCAGAGAGAAATTTTGACAGCGGGATGACAGACAATGGCTGTCTCTCGTCAGAAGCGTTCCCACTCTTGGAGTCTGCCGAAAAGGTATTAGATGACACTCACGGCACACCAAGACAAAAAGGAAACGCGAAGAGGAACAATTATTCAATTCTCTCATCGCTCGTTATCGCGCGGATCTGTTTTGTACTTGCTGTCTCTTCCCTTTACTATTATTTTGATGAGACTCACTTGTATCTTTGGTGTTAGCATATTAGAGCATTTTTTCCGGTGAGAGAGATTAAAGTGCAACGAGCTTTATGCAATAGATTATATTTAATAAAAAACGGATTTGATCTATGGTATTGTTTTACTTAATCATAATTCTTTTCTAATTGTATTAAGTAGCACATACTTGCTTGCCCCCCAAAATTAAATTTTTCTAAATGTTCGAAAATTTCCAAACTAATATCAGAGTTTTAATTCCAACTACCTGCTGAAAAGAAATAATTAAATTTTATAGATGTGTATGTACTTGAAAGATGAAAAAATTATTTCGCTACTATATTAAAAGTCAAGAAGAAATTTTTATATCTATGCAATGAAGTTTCATGAATAAATTATTTTAATCACATAAAGTTTCATGCTGTAACGTTGTAGGGTTTTACTTATTTAATCCTAAAGTTCTAACTTAGAACCCCACAAACACTAACAAGCGAATAATCGCTTAAGTGCTTGAAAAAAACACGTAAAGAGGGTTTAAAACCCTTTATTTTTCAGTATATTTACATTCAGTTCCTACTTGAAAAAGCCTCCACTCGGGCTTGAACTTAAAATAATAATAATTTAAACTAAAACTAGCTTAACTAAAGCTCTTAAAGGGTATAGCCGAAGCTATCAGAGATCTAACTAGTTGGCTCCTAAATATTAATTAAATTGATGAAGCCAAGTAAGAGCCTAAGGTATGGCCGAGCGTAGCAATAGCTCAGAGAGTGTGCAGGCAAACGTGTGCTAGTCAAGGAATCAGACTCTCTCTTCCGAAGTCGGTGAAGTCACGACTTAAATAGTATTCTTTCTCATTTGCATTAACTGCCTTTCTGAATTTACATTCTGGCAGGAAGTTGTAAGCTGAAATTAGAATAAGATAGGAAAGATACAAAACCTAAAACAACTGTTAATAAACTTAGGATAAACCTTATAAAGTTCATTGTATATATTAGAATTTTCTTATTGAAAAATAGAGTTGATAAGAGGAAATCTGCTGAATATTAATTTTATGGATATTATTACTATGTTGCTGTTTGGCATTTGCAATTTCGTTTTCTTTCTTTTCTGTTTTTTTTTTTTTTTTTTTTTTTTTTTGGGGGGGGGATTTTTTTTTTTTCGGGGGAGGTAGGAACGGAAAGAAATCGTTGTTCTGCTTTAATGTGAATTGGAATTTTCAAAGAAAGGTAGATTCAAGAGTATGTTTCATTAAATTTCAGGCCTTTCATATCTAACTATTATATCCTCTACTATCCGTATACAAAACTTTTAAACTATTGCTTGAAAATTAAGTAGAGAAGATTCTTTAAGTTGGCTGTATCTTACATTCAGTCTTGTTTTATGTTTTCTGTTAGAATTTGAGAATGAAGTGAAGTTCGAGATTACTATTTACTAAGTGAGACATTTACAATCCTTTTTCGATACTTTCTGATTAAATGCAACCATATAAAAAAACGCCATCTCCTTGTCGGATTTAGGAGCTGACGAAAACTGTTTGTTTTGGTTATCTTCGAAGCTCATAGGTAGTGTTTAGTAAATAATAGTAAAAAGAAGCATTTTATAAGATATAAGAAATTTTTTTTCAGGAAAACAAAATTGATGTGGCCAATATTTGCATTTTTACAGCCTGTAAATACTGTTCAGCATTCAAGAACACAGGTCAGAGAAATGACGGTAAATAGAAAACCTGTAAATCCATATGTAATTAAATCCATATGTGGCACGCGCATGCGTAGACTGATCATTGTTGCACTTATGCTTAAAAATCGCCAAAAAAAGTATGGTACTTCTACTGAATGTTAAAAGCTGAGAACCTCTATGATGCAGTGATAAAAAGTTTAAATGTTAACTTTTTAAATGTTAACATTTAAACTTTTTATCAGTTAAAAACAGTTAAATTTTAAACAGTTAAAAAGTTTAAATGTTAACTTTTTATCACTAATGCGTATAATAAGAAAGTACCATCTTTCCTTTTCGTTATAACGAATATGTCAGATCGTGTCATTGCTTTTATTTATGCTGCCGAATGATATTTTGAGTAACCAGATATCAGGTACATTCTAAGACTTAATCAATTCGTTTGTTAAAAAACTGGAAGATTTTTCTCCTACCTTAACGTATGCTTTTGTGATGTAAAAATTCGTGCACATACAGTTAATTGGAAGGTCTGGAGTTCGAGTCCCGAGGGGAGTATAGCATATTTTTCGCGTCTGTTGCTTTAAGCAAACGGCCTTTGCTTTAAACAATGTTTTCTACAAAGCAGAATCTCATGTTCTCTACAAAGCAGAATCTGATTTTTTAATTGTCATACAGGGTATCTTCAACGCATGTTAACAACGTAGCTTACGGGTAGATACTGGTCGTTTCTTTCTGTTATAGACAAATATACAGCAAACTGAAAAACTAAATTTCAAAATCACCTTCGAATCTTCCTGAAGAAATTATGTCTTTATACCATAAATCGCCGCCCAACCGGTATAGTGGTTAGTGTCTCTGACTGCCGTGCCGAAGGGTCCGACTTTGAATCCTGGAGAAGGCATGGGTGTTTGTAAATATATAGAGTCTGTGCGGCATCGAGGCACTCTAAAAATGAGGCGAGCCGAAAGTCCTCGGGTTGGTAGGGAAGAGGGAAAGACCTTCGGACCCGTTTCCCCGAGGCGCTCTCCATCAAAACTGGGGACGGAACTTAGCTAAATCGCATTGTCGTCTGTAAGGTGCTCAAGGCTGTTGCCAGCGACAGGCGTATCTTGCACTCCTTACCACAAGAAATTTCGTGGGCTTGGGCTGACTATAGTTCAGACAAATGAGCATTAGTCAACAACAAGCCATAAATCAATAAATGTTGATACTCTAATGTGGAAGAACTTAAGACTATTATACCATCCTTCAGCAAGTGTTGTAGCCGTAGTGTGTAAATCCAGCTGCTTCGAACGGAAATAAAAATTTGTGATTTCTTTAGTAGCATCTCCATTATACAAGAAATAGTTTATATTCAGTGCTTCAGTAATTCTTTATGTCCATTGTGCTTTCAGTTATAATATCGATGCCTTTTATTTCAACCTACTAGAGCCATGCAATAGAAAGTAATTGATTGGCATGATTAAAGCAAAAGGGATCAGAACCGTTGAACAGTATCAAAAGAGGATTTTGTACACGCTTATATACAGATGGTTCATCTGCAACAATGAAGATTCTACAGTATTTCTGACTACCCCAAGCGATACTACTTATGAGCACAAAACTAGCGCTGGAGCCATAGTCTCTAACTTCACTTGCGAGTTTCTGACAGGAGCGGAGCAATTGACATGCATTCATCCATCCGCATTTCTGAGCAAGCAAAAGGATTCGTTGTCAGCTCTACAGTTGTGACTCAGTGTCAGCTCTACAGTCAATCCTGGATAGAAGCTCCCTAATCACCAACGGGATCTACTTTCGCCTAAACGAAATTCAAAATTTAGATAAGGTCTGCATGTTTCGATGGTTGCCAGATCATGTCGACATTACAGGCAACGAGAAAGCAGAATGATGAAAGAGGATCAAAATCTCAACAATAATAATAACGTAAATGCCACGCTCTCAGATGCAAACGCCATTGTCAAATGCAGACTGGAGGAACATTCAGTTTCAATAAAGTACCAGTTCCATAACATCAATTCACTTCTAACTAAAACCAGAGTGAGGCTTAGAACTAGCCATCACAGAGAATTGAAAATTGACTGAGAGGGTAGGAAAACCTACAGAACCTCTGATAATTGCCCGAATACAGAATTGGCAAGTGCACCTATCTTTGATTGTTCAGCTATCCTTGATGAATTGTTAAAAATTGGGGTCTTGTTTAAGAGACCTAATCTCTACGATGATAATATTTTACAAACTGCCAGAACTGTCATCTATGCCCATGGCACCATTTCAAGAGCTTCATAATAGGCACGACAGCAACAACAGCAACAGAGGGCTGATAGGTAGTGGGTGGATATACAAGTCTAAAGTGTACTCACACTATGTAGTAGAATTAATGCAG
Organism: Stegodyphus mimosarum; assembly: GCA_000611955.2. Classification (NCBI taxonomy): domain Eukaryota; kingdom Metazoa; phylum Arthropoda; class Arachnida; order Araneae; family Eresidae; genus Stegodyphus; species Stegodyphus mimosarum. The sequence goes on from KK112646.1 coordinate 164,628, forward strand.
ATTTCAACTTCTCAGGTCTCAGGATATAAAAGCAAAAAGTCGACTCAACAGAAACTTTTTGTATTCTAATTTGTACAATGATGCTGCGCTTTGAAGCCGTGAAAATGGACCTTCCGAATTGAGGCTCAGAGCATATACAATTATCATTCCGTCATCCAGAACTTCGATGTAGGTTGTAGTTCACAATTACCTTTGACAGATCTATGCCATCATCGTGAAATCTATCCAATGATACATGCTCTGCATAAACTCGAAGAGAGAGTTTCTTGTCAAACAGAGAATATTTTTTTTTATTTTCTTAATGTATACAATGATACAAATATTTACAATCAATCTGAATAAACACAGTTAGTTAACAAACTTCTGACTCCCAGCCGCGCTGACTGAAAAATCTCAGTAAGGGGTAACTTCAGACTAACGTAGAATACGTAGTTAATAAACTTGTCGTGCTAATCTGATCAGCACCGCAATCAGAAAACCAATGTAAATGAACAAAGCCTGCTATCACACACGAGAAGGTTTAGAACAAAGAATAAATTTGTAGTCACGCCCAAACCTTATCAGCTGTCTTTATTTAAAACGAGAAGAATCGAACAAATGTTTAACGAAATACCAGTCCCGGGCGCCGGCGATAACGCTCAATTCTCATTCCTTTTCCTACTGTAATAAAAAGAGTTGAGTTATGTATCCTCTCCGGTTATCTGAACGCTTTAACATCCGTTGTTCACGGTATGCTCGACGAGACTCGGATTCTTAATGAGTCACCTGGCCCCACAAAAGTCATTCTTTACCTGAGGTTGAAGGCGTCACATCAAACGGACCTCCAACTTTAACCTCAGTCGCTTTATATTATGGGCTAGTGATATAAAGTTATATTAATAAACGTGTAATCGATAATGAATATTATCGATATTGATTACGATTTACTAATCATTACTGATTACAATTACCTTCATGCATTTCAAAATTTTGAAAACCTGTATCAAAATAGGCTTGGTGTTTTGCCTCACTTTGTATATGCACCTAATTCTGTTTTTACACGATAAGTATGTTCCTGACGTATAAAAGAATCGTGTAAAAAAGAGGCATTCTTTCTATAGAAGAAAAGTAGATAAGTTTCTGCATATACACAAAAAAAATTTCGTGGAAAATATATGAACATTCTATCTATAGAAAGGAAAGAAAAACTGGATTTAAAAAAAATTACGCTCACAAAAAAAAGTCTGATATGGTCAACACATGACCTCTTGGGAAGGAATAAGCTTTAAGTAAGCTATCACTTCCGCTTGTTTGTTTGTAAATAAAACCTAATTTGTTTATAAACTTTGTAGCTCAATGTCACTTATAAACTTTGTATGGGAGTATAGAATAATAATACACTCATTTTTATTATTCTATACTCTCATACAATGGACAATGATAACTATAGCTCAGTGTTACTTATAAACTCTGCTCATTTTTATTATTCTATACTCCCATAATATGGACAATGATAATTATACTTGCTCATGTATCCATGACCATGGCCAAAATGACCATGGTTCAGATTTGTTTTCATGCTTTGATTTGAGAACATCGCATCGATCGTAGTACATCAGCTGGTCATACAAGTGTTTCGGATTCGCCAATCAGTGACACAGAATTGTTAAAAGCAGTACGTCTTTGGAATTCCCGATAGCGTCTTGCCATACATTGTTTTTCAGACTTGTGTCAGTTATAAAGTTTTAATTGCTGCCGTGCATTTTATTATATTCTTGCCATTATTTATATTTGCTATATTATTTCGTTAATACATTAATTTGGCGGCAGTCACCTTTATTTAAAAAGTTCTACACAAGACTGAAAAGAATACAAAATTGAGGATTTAACTGCTCCATAAGAAAAGCTCGTCTTCATAGGGAGAATTTACTTCTTTAGGACAGATCCGTGAATATAATTAATACTTATACGTAATATGTTATTCTCAAACACATGCATGTAATAAAGCAAACACTCGTTGTAATGAAGCAATAGGCTTAGAAACACTGATGATTTACAAATATTGATAGCGCAGAATGTTCATTCATAATAAACAACAAACTTGGCAGCGGAAGCAAATTAAATATTAATTTTTATTTCAATTGATATTTGCCGCCACGATCCACTTTGCACTAATCGGGCCTAATGAAAAACATTTACATTTTTGACACTGTTGCGATAGGAAGAGAGCAGCAAGGCAGCGTTTTAGCTGCAGAGGTAGAAGCAAAGTGCGCAGTTATACCAATATGGCAGCTTATTAAGAGAAAAGCTCCTTAACTTCCGAATTAGCTAAATCATGAGAGTCATGGAAGGCATATGATATGGGTTGATCTAGAAATGACGCAATACAGAAAAAGTTATTACTAGTTTTAGAATAGAGTTGAGAAATGGTCAAAATAAAAATGAGAAATTAAGGGGCTATTAGTAATTTAAATTATAATTTTGATATACATATTTTAATCTTATATATATCTATATATATTTCGATTTCTCATACGATTTTTTTTACAAAAGTCTGTTGAAAGCTTCAAGTAAAGTATTAGTTTCGATTCATTAGTTTTAGCCAAAATCTAATATATTGTTCCGACGAAATATAAGAATCTTAAATACTAAAATTGAAAAGTTTTGGATTATATTTTAATGTAGTTTTTCATAAGAACTGTTATGGGCTTTAAGTGTAGTATCAGTTTCGATTGTCAAATTTTACCCAAAATCTAATCAGCTTTAAAAGCTCAAAACTTAAATATGGAAAATATGTAATTTGGAAATTACATATAAAGACTATCATGAAGAAAAAATTATCACACCCATAAAGCTTAATTTTAAAAATTGTAAAAGTGTGTTGTGGGGATCCTAATTCATGCTTATTCACCGAAAACTCACTGTGGAAATTTTATATATATAGGTTGGCGGGAGATTTTTTTTAAATGTTCGTTTTAAAGTTATCAATTTATTTCAACTAATGTGGTGTTGTCCCTGAGGGACTGCTGTTTTCGCTTTGCGATATTGCGTTGAATTATTCTGAATGTCCGTTTTACTTTTCAAATTGTTGGCACCAAATATTATCGCCCTGTATTATATCTGAAGGAATTAAACAATGAAGAATCTGCATAAATGTACGTATGTTTCTCGTATTGTGATAAAATAACGGTACCTAGAGCCATCCAATTTTGAACGACGTAATCCTACTGCGAATATGGGCATCTGGAAGCCCAAATTTCAAATCTTGAATTTATTTTATTATCGATTTCATATTTTGTAACTTTAACAAATTTTTGATTAACAAACTCAAGGATTTCAAAGCGAGGAATGGCAACGTTGTGCAGAAAAAGGGAGACTGTGTATCTGCAATTCTAAAAATATGCTCAGTTTAAAATTATTTTGCGATATTGATTTTGAACTGAATTTTATGCTTTAAGTGCGAAGAACACGGTATTTAATAAATAAAGGTAACACACAAAATGTTTACAAAAACGCCCCTTTGGAAGTAATTTGAAATATGAAACTTTTCGGATTTTCTTTTTCATTCTTACGTTTGACACGAAACAGCGCATATGTTTGCGTAATACTGGAATATCACTGAAGTCACTAGAAAGGTTGCAGACATCGTCTTCTACCTCTATTAATAAAATTCTTTCTTGATCACGTGACCAAAATCAGCACGAGTCTTCCCTGGTTTGACAAAGGAATCCAGTTATTAATCGTTTTATTCTTGTTAGACCGTTATATAGTTCTCTGTAAGAATCTTTCAACAGCTTCATTTTGCGTTGAAACTTCCTAGCGCGTTCATCATCACGGTTATGTCTGACAAAATGATTTCACAATTTTCTGACTAGTTCCAGACCTTCTTTTATTAAATGTGCATTTAAAACTGGGGATTTTTTTTCATTATTACTATGTCTGTGCGATTAGGAGTCTCAAGGACAAATACTTCAATATTTCATCTTCGCTTAGAGCTTTTTCGACTAACAATACATCAATATGTTCAAATGATGGATCATCGAATACTTTTCCATCAACTCTGTGTGCGTTTGTAATGATTTTGGAAAATTCGGTCGTATTAGTAATTCTGGGATTTTTGCTTTATGGCCAAACCGCTTTTCAACATGCAACGTTGTCTCGTTTTAATTCAGTTAATTCTAATCCAAACTGATTGATACAATCCATAGTTGAGAATTTTGTCCCACACTTCAATGACTGTAAGTGTTCCATCATTCGTGTTTCTCCAAAACGGTTTGGAATGTTGTTTTTCGTAGTATGTTTACGAATTTGCAGTTATACTTTGGTCCACTGGTTGAACTGCTTTGGTCCACTGGTGTAGTATTAGGTGGCAGAAATAAAATTTGCACGTTTGGGTGTTCCAAGACAGGATGATTAGGTGCACAGATTTTCGAGGTATGACTTGTTGCTTGAACTTGATGAAGTTTCACTACTGAAACTCATTGGGCTAAAGAAATAAAATTTCTTCTGTAAATATTGGATGCAAAACTTTGAATTGATTTTAACACTTTCTTTCTACTCTTCTTATTGCTTCCTTGTGCAAAGTAAAGGAAGTTTTGTAATCGGGAAAAATTTCGAGTAACATTTTTTAACGGAAATATCCATTTTCATCTTTACCGAATGCATTTGGATAAATTTGTTTTCCTTGTGACTTTTATACGAACAGCATAAAAGACTCTTTTTTAAAAAACGAATTCTAAAATGGATTCCAAAGGAATTTTCTTGGATAAATACTGTTGTTTCATTCCTTTTATAACAATGGTCAAAATGCTACTGTATATGAATATTTTAAATAATTATTATCAGTGTAATAAACAATACGTATAAGGAACTAGATAATTAAAATACACATATATAAACAAGTGACCAAAATTATAATTATTGCACCGATATTATTACATGAGAACAGAAAGAAATGAATAGAAAAAATTCGCTTCGTTTACCTGCAGTAGGTTTACCTGAGTTCTGAGTAATATGGACACAGAAAATAAACTTTTTGAGAAGCAGCGCTAACAGACGCTTCTGTTAAATTTTAATACACATTAAACTTCGGATGTTATGCTTTAGTGAGAGGCAAGGGAAACTATGGTGGCAGATAAGGGTGCAATTTATCACTTGCTTTTCTTTTTCTAACAACTTCAGCTATCACTTTGTCTGCAGTTTCTCTTTAATATGTAACGAAGGCTATACAGACAGTGATTTGATGATGAAAACTGAGAGATCAAACGCTATCTGCTTAAATCTGATTTGAAGAAATTTAAGGCATCAAGAGTTATCAAAATACATATTTTAAAATGTGAATACTCTCTGAAGACTCTAAATACATTCAATAAATAAAATACTTTCAATAAATACCAAACTAGGTCTGTTCTTTGTTGTAAGACAGATTCCATAATAACTGGAGCTCTGAAATACAATAACAAATGTGTCTAATCAAATATTATGAATTTTATATCTTAAAACAAGAGAATATTGTATTTTGTTACCTTAAAATAATAACATTACTTCTCTACGTGTAAAATCCTTTGTCAGACTGACAGATAATGAATGATATTTCATAACCATGACACCAGAGCTGGTATCTCATCTAAGCTGCTAAAAACTTTTTGGAGAGAGGAGAAAAACAGTAAAATATTAACAAAATATCCAAATGTCGTTCAAATATACTCTTAGAGAAATTCTAAAATGCGTTCGCGGTGTAATTGAAAGCATACTCAACGCGTATTCGAGAGGTCTAGGGTTTGAGCCCCGGGAGCGTATTGCACATTTTTCACGGACCCTTTAAAAGGGGGAGTATATAAGGCATTTTCTCCCTCCTGACCGCATTCAGCGTTTGATAAGGTTTGGCTTTACGACCTCCTTATCAAACTCATCTGACATCAACTGCAAGCTAGCCTATTAATTCTTCCTCCAGTCATCTCAATAAAAGAGCCTTCCGAGTCAGAATTAAAGATAAAACTAATTAAAGATAAGTATAGAACAAATTAAAGTTTGCGTGCCCCAGGGATCGATCTTGGTGCCAATGGTTTTTAATATTTACATGAATTGATTAACTAAGAAAATTAACGAATTAATCGCCTGCTATGCCGACGATACCGCCATTCTGTGCAAGTCTCTCAACTCAAAGTTAGCTCAACAAAATTTCGAAATGCCATTAATATAATATCCCCATGGTTTAAGGAATGAAAAATAAAAATCAACGCAACAAAATCATCTGTTATCTACTTTAAAAAATGCGGCATAAGCCAACATTATGAAGATATCACACTCGAAGGTACATCATGTGACAACAAGATAAAATATCTGTGGTTTTATCTTGATGAAAAACCCACCTTTAAAACTCATATTATTGAAGTCAGAGATGAAGCATATAAAGCTCTCTTAAGTATTTACCCATTAATTGGTTAATTGGAAAGAACGCTCAACTTTGTCTTAATACCAAGAAAATTCTTTACCTACAATGAATTAGGCTTATTCTACTCTATGCTGCACCTGCATGAACATCTGCTGCAAGGAAAAACAGCTTAATACTTCATAAATTTCAATCAAATCATTCTGTATCCTCACCGATGTTCCTTGCTTCACAGAAACGCTGTCATTCACAATGACTTGAACATAAAATCCATTGACAACGAAATTTTAAGATTCACCCACAGTTTCTACAAAGATTGTGATAATAACACTCAAGATGTCATTCAACAAATTGGTAATTATGATTATTCCATTCTACAACCTCACAAAAGACCAAGAACCGTTCACCATAATAATGATCCTCAACTACTTTGAATTTTTTTTTTTCACAATGAGCTCAACAGACGAGTGGTATTAAGTTCAGGATAAATAGTGTACAAGTTCGATCCCACCCGAAAACAAAATAAACCAAGGATTTGTAAATATTATTATCTTATTTTTTCTTTATTATTTTTTCCTTCATCTGCTACGTACTCAAGATATTGAGTATATTTATCCAAGATATGACTGTAATTGCTAGTATGTACTTGAGTATAATTGTTAATAATTGCTTACAGTGTTAGGATTATTTACGAATTATTTTTATTACTGTGACACTACTGTTAAAAGACTCTTGCGAAAAGGAGCGAAAGACTTTCCACTTGTCTGAACTTAGACTTTTTCGTTATTAAGCCAAAGGGGAAATGAAATATGAATTGGTAAAGGCTCATAAGGGTCGAAGTCCTCTAACTTGAATGAAGATCTACCTTCCGCGCCTTCGTGGTGTAGCTGGAAGTAGAAGCACGCATTCAGGAGGTCTGGAGTTCGAATTGCGGCAAGGGTAGTGCTGATTTCTTCTGTTTCCTGACTTTGAAAATATTCTAAATGACAAGTGGCGCCCAGACTAAAAGATAATTCTACACCACCAGGATTTGGCGATTCGGTCTCCTTATCTCCAGTCACTCTTCGAAAGGGAGAGTATATAAGGTATTTTCTCCCTTCTTTTCGCATGCCTTCGTGGTGTAATTGGAAGCACACTCGATTCCAGAGGTCTAGGGTTCGAGTCCTGGCGAGGGTGTTGCACATTTTTCACTTTTCCGGCTTTAAAAAAAATCTAATGACTCTACAGTATAGCTGAAGGAAATAATAAATATAAGTTTAGTAGATACTTGAAGAGAACTTATATTTAAACTCACTCCCGTTGTTTCCTTATTAGTATATTTTATTAATTACTTTTTACCCATTTAATAGTTTTAATTAAAAATTTGAATAATTATTGTAATTGGGAATTTTTATATGTTTCGTCGATACTCCTTTCTACCTTCTGTTTTGACGCTATTTCTTTAGACATGTACCCGCCAGAACTACTGATATTTTTATATTAGAAAATGGAAACACTCTCATTAAAATCAGTCTTACCTTTAATTTAGAGCTTTCACTGACTCAGAAACTAGATAGACAGACAGAAAGCGAGAGAGAGAGTAAGAAACCATTTTCGTTTTTCCAATTTAACAGAGCCAAACTCTCTGAAAATGTTGCCCTTTCTCCCGAGATTTAAAAAATCCTAGCTTTCTTTTTAATGGAGTCCTGGCTCATGTTTAGGGTTGACAGTTATTGTCTTTCCGACTCTGTTTGTGAGGTTTAGCCCCGACACTCGTCCAGTTACCACGGAATGACTTTGTATTTGTGGTGGCATGGACATAAAAGGAGGGTCATTTTTTTAGGCTAGCACCCAGAGGAGAGATTTTGTCTCCTCCCTAACTCTTCCAAACCCGGATTACCGGTACTAGTGTCCAATAAGTAACTACTAAAGGGTCTACAACATTTGAAATCTGTCGGGATGTCTCCTATGAATTGATCTGATGTAAAATGTCTGGACTGATATTTCGATTACCTACTTGCGTAGACATAAATATAACTGGAAAAAAAATATGGAAATGTAAAATTCAAAATTAAGCAAAAAGTGCTACGTCAATGTAAAGTTGCTTTTCTACCTAAAAAAATATGCTGTCTTTTTTAGCGACATGTATTTAGAGAAAATTGATTGTCATAAAGAAAGGATTTTCTGTAACGTGCTTAGAATAACATAGTACAATTGTTTCCAAAGTGTTGTTTGTAATGTGTCGGTACATATACAGTGTGTCTGTATAGATCCGAATGTTGGTTTCCAGTGAACAATTGTTTCTAAATTATTAGATATATATATATGGAATCGGCAACAATTTTCTTGTAAAATATTTTTAATGTTTTTAATATTCTTTATATTTAAAAGATTTAATACATATAACAATTTTTATTTTCCATAGTACGCATTACATTTAGCTTTGGACTTTTCAAAATCTCTCATTTCAGTAATTTTTCGATTAAAAACTAATATTTTTCTTTCCTTTATCATTTCTTAGGATGTAATAAAACTGAATTTATTTTTCAGTATATATATTTTTTAATTTATAATTTTGATCATATTTTCATTTGCTATTTTTTCCTGTGATGGATTACTTCTGTTTTACACTTTCTTTTTGTTGTTGTTCTTCCTTTTTGTTTCTCGATATATTTCATCTATTGGATTGCTTTTGTCTGCATGTTTTGCTTTTGGATTCGGTCTGTTGAAAATACATTTTTATGCTTTTTAAAATTTGTTTATGCTTTTGATGCTATAATTTTTCAGTTTTTGATTCTAAATTTTGCCGTTTTGAGGCTATAATCTTGCAGTTTCGCCTGTAGAGGTTGGACTGATAAAGACACAGATTAGTTTGATTGTTTTTCTGAGATTATTTTAAGTTTTAAACTTTAAGATTTGTGTCTTCATGGATTCAGAAACAGGTTGATTTATGTACTTCCTTCATGGTACGAACACCCTGATGACGATTCAGCGAAAAATGTAAATTTCTTATTCCAATTTTGTTTTTGACATGTTTTGACCCCTTTTTCTGCAGTTTTGCCACTGTGCTTCTAGTTTTTGGTTTTTACTTATGGCTGCTTTCAGCAAGCAATTGAATTATATTTTGAATTACTTTTTGTGTTTCTAATAATTTATATATGTGCATTTAAAATTATTAATCAGCTGATTATTATTATTTAATTTCTCATAATTATGTATAATTTTTATCATTAACATACCATTAACAGGATTTCCTTCTTTATTTTTCGCTTTGAGAGCAGTTTTATTGCGAGCAACAACAACAACAACTAACGAAAAGGTCCCCTAAGTTAAGACTTATTTAAGTCTCTATATTAAAAGGTTTGGGAAGATAGAGATTTTTATAGCTACTCCGATACTGAGGATACACATACTCTAATAGCACATGTATTTTACCTCAACGGTAGCACAACCTATTTGTAAAAAGGATTTAAAACAAATTTATTTATATATAATACCCATTTCTCCCAGCTTATTGTTTTGTGTCTTAATCAAACAATAAGTATTTCCGAAACCTGAATATTGAAATGAAAGGGAAATGAAAATATAAAGTGGCATTTGTAATCACATTATCCCCTTTTCTTATTAGAAGAAGATGAGAAGCTTAAAAGCATGCTTTCCTCTTGTTTACAATTTTTCTAGTAGGTGTAAAAGATTGCAATATATTGTAAAAACATGAGAGAAATATTTTATCATAATTTGCTGCGCCCTGCATGATACAGATTTATCTTAGAAAATTAACCTAATTTCTCAGTTTTAAAGAAAATTGACATGATTTGTCAATTTTAATTTATCTTAGCAAACTGACATAATTTGCCGTTTTTTTTTTTGTATATAAGAACGGAACTGAATGAAGAACAGATAGAAAAAAAGCATTTTAATTTAAACAACGATTCTTTATTTTTTTATGTTAATTTATTATTTTCTTACGTTTCTTGATCATGTTTTTTTAACCGTGTTTCAATAGGGACTGCTCTTTTGGCATTTAAAGGTAGTAATTGCAAAACCACTTTATAGACTTTTTTTGCTAGAGCACAATCAATCATTAATAATCCCCTCGAACTTCAGTAGTTTATAAATTTCAAACGACAGAATGATGAAATCTGTAGCAAAAGGTTTTGTTAGGTTAGAAATTCAAATATTTATTACAATGTTAATGGGCAAAGCTTCCAAAATATTATTTCTTAAAAATAAGTTAAACTCTTACTAGTTTTGTTCTTTCATATAACGTATGGAAACTTCAGTAATTTGGGTAATTTAAAAATCGTATTCAGTTGTAAATATGCGTATTTAATAGGCATTTAAATTTCACTTCATGATTTTCGCAGCTTTAAATGGGCATATTCATTTGTATATATTTATATGCATATTCTTACGGAACTTCTTTACGGTGTCGCTCCGTCAGAAGCTTAACAGAACCTTTGCACAAATCTGCCATTGAAAATGAGAGAAACTTTCATAACGATTAACAAGTGCTTATACATTTATGAAGATCAGATTTAAATTTGAGAAAAGTAACTTTCACAAGTACGGTCGCAGCAGAGTACCGCTACTCAAATAAGATTTTAATTAACTCTTTAATTTGCCACGCGAAGAAAAAAAATTTTACCTGAGTAGCATGAACTGGACTGTGCCGCATTTTATGGAGATTACTGATTTCAAGTTTGTTTAATAAAGATGCCAAGACATTTCATTCTCATACATATCACCTACGTATACAGTGTAAAAAATTTTATGTGGGCACCGCATGAATTCTTTGTAAAGCCTATTCAATTGCATGCATTTTTAATGACATTTCACTTAAACTTGTTTCCTGGAATTAAGCTAACTTAATTAACCAATTCCTCAAGGTAAATTGAAAATGATATCAAAAATGGCAAATTTTGAAATTAAATATCCTGGTCAAATTTTTCTAGTACGGCATTCAAATTTCATCTATTTTTATTTTTTGATAACGGATATAATACTTTCCCAAATTTATGTTGAACCGAAAGACCGCATTAAAAGTTAGATTTCGCTGTTTGTCGAAAAATTTTTATTTTAAATTTGACATTAATAAGACATTAATATTTTTGTAATCTTCTTCTGTTATTGGAAATATATGACTACGACCAAAGATTGCGAAAATAAAGGCCGGGTATGGACTTTTAAGCCTGGTGAGGGCGTGGTTATGTATGTTTTTGATACTGCCGATTACAACTAAAAAGGTAGGTGCACAGCTGGATGTTATAGTAGACCCACATATAAAATTTCAATATTCTACATCCAATAGATTTTGAGTTAATGCGAGACACGAAAAAAAATCCCTTTTGAGAAAATTTTTAAATACATTTGACAATACGTTTTGAAAAAACGGTCCTTTACTTTGTGCATACATTACTTCTCATGTAAAAATAGTGCAAATGAATTCGGGAACGTTTAAAATGGATATTTCTGTTGAAATGTGATACCCGAAGTGTTTTGCGATTACAATCCTTCCGTTACTTCTTACAAGGAAGTAAAAAACAGAGCAATTTTTTAAACTGATATTAATGCTAAAATTTAATAAAGCATATTTGACGAAAAAGGGTCATTTGAACAGTAGGCACTTATTTTCGTTTTAGAATTTTTGCTTTTTTTGCTCATAATTAAAAAACGCTATCTAAGAATGATTTAAATTTTATATATAAGACATGAAATTGTGTTATTCTATTTTGTAGTCGGGGAAAAAGTCTTTGGTATCACTAAGCTAGCTAGGATCACTAGCTAGGATTGTAAAATACGCTAAAATTCGGATTGATCTAATGATAAAAATAGTACTGCATACGTATCATACTCATTGACATAGACAATATCCACGAATACTTAATGTTATTTATAATCTGAATGTGTAAGTACAGAAAGGAAGACATGCCTAAGCCAAATCGGGTTTCTGATTTTGTCAAATCTGTGTCAAAAGTGAAGCTAATCACGAAATGTTACAAACTACATTTCTGATTTGCATTTGGAAGAGACTGTAAAATGTGTAGAACTTCTTGTTTTCTATAAATGTACTTAAGATACAAGACTCAGATATGTCGAAACGGACGTCTGAAACTGCAGGAGGTAGAGATTCAGGAAGCTGTGTTGAACAGCTTCAGATACAGAGACATTTTTTGTTTATCATCGTGTGGTGATCTCAGACGCGACAATCACAGTTACCAATGTCAGATTGCAGTTTCCTTTCTTTTAATTCTAAATCATGTCTTCCTGCCCAGAGCAGCGCTGCTGATGAGACGGAGATAAATATAACAAACGTCCCACGACGTGCTCACTAGTTACCGCATTTTAATTGGAAACCTGTTTCCTTCTTCTCTATGAACTTTAGATCAGGAAATGAAAGAAAACCTGCGACATTGTAAGTTGACAATGTAATCATCTTTTTTCGAAAAAAAATATTACGTTCTATATATCATTCAACTTTTTAAATACATGAAAATTATTCAAGCAGAGACGTAGTCCTCAGATGAATTTGCTTCATTTTGTGCGCATAGCTGCTGAAACAAATTTGCCCTGAACATCTTCTATTTTTTTTTATAGTTTTATGAACACATTTTAAATATATGAGAGTGTAAGTACTTCGATATAAGTTATCCGTTCCTTAACGAACAGAAATAATTTATAAAATGTATGCTGTTTATTAGCAAAACGAATGTACTCGGTTAAAAAATAAAGTTTAGTAATATGGCCCATACAAGAATACATTAAAATAGACCATATAAGAATATTTTATCTTAAACTACAAATCAGACATCCTAGGCTTTGATGTTTGAAGTAAAAACGATGTTTGTTAAACCTTATCTATACTGAGAAAATAAAATGAAAACAAAGAATTTTTTAGTTATTTTTAACTGACGTAATTAATTGGAATTTATGTCTTTTCAAGTGATCCTTTTATAGATTTTCTCCAAACTTTAAATACATTTCCGTTCACCATGAATTATTACTTGTATAGTTACTTTCTGGTAAACTTTCATTTCTGGAAGGGGGTGCTTCAATTAAGTGCCGGTGAGTTTAGCAACATAATATTAAATTAGTTTATATTTTCTTTCAGTTATTTGCCACTCCATTCTAATTTCATACTAACTTCACTAGTTTAAAATTTAAAGTTATATTAAGTATAAAGTTATATAAAGTTATATAAAATTATTATTATTAAAATAATAGTTTAAAATTTGGTAAAATAAGTAATTTCTCTCAGCTGAATGGAAATAAAAATTCTTTAAAAGCTTAAACCTTCTTAAATTTTGCTTAGTATGAAATGAACATAAATAAACTTTCTTTCTCCCCAGCTATTTTAATATGCATAAAAATGTTACTAATTAAAAAAGGGTATAGCTTGGGAAAAGTAACCTTGCATAAAATAAGAGAGTTATGTATCAGAGTTACTTATTTAGGAAGCAATGTGCAGTCAGTCTTCGAAATAATACGTAATTCCTATTTAATGAGTCACTTTATTTAATAAATTGTTATCGTTGACTGAATCGTTATCGTTAATTGTAATTATTGTTATCGTTGACTGAGATCGTTGCTATCGCTGATTATCATGTCTAAAATTAACGAAAATTTCTCCTGAATTAAAGATTTTTAAAAATATCTTTGGTTATCTTTGTGCTTAAAGTATAAAAGAAAACATGCAAAAGTAAATAAATAAAATAAAATTTAAAAAAAATCTGAAAGCTTTCATATTTTGTATTATGTCCAAATGGGCGTTTTTTTTCGTTTACACACACATACCTGTTTCGAGAGCATTTGGGCTAAAAATATTTAAAAACAGAATATCTTTAGAATTTCCGATAGACAATCTCGCCCGCTGGAGATTTTTTTTTTCTGTACAGTGTTGCCATTATTCGCTTTGAAATCGTTGAGTCTGTTAACTAAAAATTTGTGAAAGTTTTATAAAATACGAAAGAAACAGTAAAACAAATTGCAAATTCCAAATTGTTTCAAGAAGTTGAGCTAAAAAAAGAATTATCATGGGTATTTCATATGATATAATAGAAAAATCTATCATGGCTGCAACGTAAACTAGCAAAAGAACTCGGGTTGCTGTCTCCCATATGTCTGAAAAAAAATTAATTACGCAATGCATTATCATTCCTGTTGAAAAACTAACTGTAATCATGTATGATACTATAAGCACATGCTTTTCTCGGTTGGAAGCAGATAAAAATACTTCGATAGCGATTAATTATCCCTGTTTTAGTGTCAATCCGATAACTTGAATTTAAAATGAATTTTCTCGCAGCCGATTTTTAGGCATAAATTCCTAAGTTCAAAAATAATAGTGAGAAATTGTATTACCCCATTTTTATGAGACTTAAACCTGCTTTGTATTTATATACATTTAGCATATGCCCTAAGAGAAATTTGTGTGTATGAGATTACTTTTCTAATAATAGTTTCCTAGTTGAATTACGACACGGTAAATATGTCCCCAAAATCTTGTAATTATTATTCAACAATCTCTGTTTTTTTTAATTGCATTATTTGTAAATAAAAGCACTAGAAGAAAGCAAATAGTTTGTATTAGTTGTTGTTGTTCAGATAAGTTTGTATGATATTCAGGCAGCATTTGTGAAATTTTAGAAACTTTCCCTAATTTTCTCTACTTAAAAAATATTTTTGTAAAATTATAATGATTTATCTTAAACACTGATAGAAATGCTTTAATTTTTATGAAAATAAATCTAAAGATACGATTGCAGTGCTTCTATATCACATTCGGTTTTTAAAAAAAGTGCTCTGAACGCGTTTTGTAACTCTAAGGTAATAGAATAAATGGCTCTATATTAGAAGGAAGAGATGTGAATTGTCTGACGGATATCTAATTGCATCATAATAATTCTTTTTCCTGGTGTAGTCATACCAAAATAACAGGATCCACCTGTGACAGAATGATCAAGACCTCGGAATACTGGAAGTTCGACTCAGGTTCGTTCCGAAGTGAACTGTGTAATTGCGTAATTCATTTTCATGGTTTATTTCGTGTGTAGCATGAATACGAACCATATTCCCTTAAAAAGTCTTCTACGATGCCTCAGGAAGACATCTCTCGTGTACTTTATTATATTTATTCTAACCAAAATAACAGAAAACAACCCATACCTATAAATCTCATAGTATATGCATGAAAACATGCCTGAAAAATCACCATTAGTTACAGTTTTAGTTCATTGGCCATTAGTTACGGTGTATTGTTGTCTCAGTATAACTCTCAGTAACATGTATTATGATAAGAACATGTATTATGTATACATGTGTTATGATAACATGTATTATAACTGAGAAAATTTAACCGATGAAAATAGGAAGATGTCAGGTTTCTTCAATCTGTGCTCAAGAAAGACTCAGAGAATGTTTGCCCGACTATTCAAAATCAGACGCATTCTCTACTTGGGTTACTTTCTGTCCAAAAGATCTGATCAATGATGATTTGACTGCTTATATCTGGTTGAAAATTATTTTAGTCCCCTTTGATCCTGAATTTTTCAAAGTTGATATGAAAGTTTTTGCAACCCGATGGCAAAAATGCTTTGTCGGCGAATACATTTTAGATTATGAGAATTTTTACCTCCTCTTTTAGATCTGTTTCCTACGCGCTAATGGAATCATTATTTCCTTTGAAGTAGTACAATAATATAAGATAAAAAGAATGCGGGAAAATGCAGTTTATGTATAAAAATTTAATTCAAAAAGTATAATCTAACTTGGTATTGAGTCATAACTGTGGGACAGGTTATAAGCAAGCAAATTACTATTACACACCTCTCGGTATATTTTACCTGCAATAGAATGGAGACCACTACAAATTTTGTACGAAAACTGATTTATAACTTTGCTACGAGTGGGAAAAAACCACAGAAACACCCACACGACCAGACATTCATCTCCAGACGCGGTCAGCTGAATGCAGGAGGAAGCTATCACAGTACCTGTGGGAAACAACTGGTTAGGTTAGTTTATTTGTAACGGAAAAACACTCGAGTGGGTTTTAGTAGACTCATTCCTCTCAGTAGAACATTACTCTTATTTTATTTTGTTTGTTTCATCATCATGAAGAAAAAGTCAGAAACTATATTTTAGGAAGCAAATTACTAGTTTGGGGGAAAATATTTCTCTGAGCTAATTCAATTTTCTGCTCTTATAATCTGTTTAACCTGCGATTATAATGTGTAGTAATTTGCTGTTTTAATCTTTGTGTTGTTAATACTTTTTTATTATGAAAATCTACTTATTTCAGTTCCAGTTATACGAAATTTCACTGTCATGAATATCATGAAAACTGTTTTAAAATTCACGGACTAATTATCAGTATTTTAACTGAAAAGGGGATGATCCGAAATAAAGATGTTAAACACAATTAGCTAATGATTTTTAGGAGGAAATACGCAGCCTGAAAAATGTATATTATAATAAATTTTGCAGTAATGTTGTATGAAATTTTGCTTTACCAGGCGTAAAGAAAGTAAAAAGTAATTCTGAATTAAGAATTCGTCAGCGGAGAGCTGGCTTTTCTTGGCAATCGAAAAATATTCTTCGAAAACAGCACATATGTCTTTCATTGTTAAATTTGCATATTCTATGTTCAATATAGAAATAAAAGGGGATGTATGAATTTTCACAAAAATCAAAATCAAAATGATTATTAAAACTTATTTCTATCAAGCTTTTTTCTAAAATTTTCATAATTTTTTTTTTGTTCTGACACCCCTGATTCCGTAATATTTTCCATAATATCGGAGATAATGGAACAAGACCATTAAAAAGAAGAACGCTCAGGGATACTGGAGTGCTGAGACACAGAGGGTTATTTGTAAAGGGGGAGCCTTTTGATCACAAGGGACGATATGCGCCATGGGAATTTCAGGGTAATAGAGGAAGATGATGGGAAAGCTGAAATTCATGACACCCTTTAAAAGGTTTTCGCCTGAAAATGGTGATACGGAGCAGTAGTCTCAAACTGATCGCCCCCCGAATCAATTTTATGCGCCCCACGAAGATATTTCAATTATGAATTTGTTACAAATACAATTTTACAAAAATTGAAGATTTTAATTATTTGAAGTCTAAGATTGCATTATTTTTATTACCATAAAAAAGTTAACTTGAATAATGCATCGGAAAATCTCTCAATGCAGCTAACTAATTTACAGTTTATAAATCTTACTCAAAGATTTGAA
The DNA here is from genome assembly GCA_000611955.2 of Stegodyphus mimosarum. Lineage (NCBI taxonomy): Eukaryota > Metazoa > Arthropoda > Arachnida > Araneae > Eresidae > Stegodyphus > Stegodyphus mimosarum. Next base: position 182,217 of record KK112646.1, read on the forward strand.
GGTACAAATTTTATTACTTTTAATTAACACTTGTTTAAAAAACAAATTAGTTATAAGTTTTTGCAATCTCTTTGTTCATATGTGAACAGTTTTCCCCCCATAGCTGAAAATCAATTAAAAGAAAAAAACTGACCAATGAGCATCTACTATCCGTGATGAAGATAATTACTCGTTAGTAATTTTTCTCCTATGCTACAAGTTTTATCAGAATCAAAATGTCATCAAGTGTCAAGCTGTAGTAAGAAAAAAAGAAGTTTATAATTATTTGCGTATAAACATATGTATTTTTATTTATGCTTCAAAGAAAAATTTAATTAATAAGAAAAAGAGACTAAGTTGTCATTATTTATTATCAAGTTTCGCCCTAATTGGAATTTTTTTTTGTGAAAGTTTCCCAATTTCTTTCAGCTTAAATTAAAATAAGTTATTTAATGATTTATTAAACATATTATAACTATTTTAAATAGACATCAGTTAGAAAATTTAATGTTTAGCTGTCAATATATTTGAACTACAAAAAGTAACCAACGAATGAAAAAGGTGAAATTTTTATCCTTTGAGATAATTATTGCTTATGTGTGTTTTGGCAGGTACCGAATATTAAATTTCAAGTAGTAAACAAATAAAAGTTGGAAATTTTATCCTTTGAGATACTATTATTGTTTGTGTGTGTTTTGAAAAATACTTAGTAAGCGAAATTTTATTTAAATTTTATTTTTTATTTTGCTAAAAAAAACTTTTAATTTTGTTAAAAAAAATTCTGGACAATCAGCTGTTTTCTGATCGTGCATATGACCTCTGGACAGTCTGAATTTGAGACCACTAATGTAGGGCAAGCAGAAACACAACAGCAAGTTGGAACCATTTAACATGTAGCTGTGGACAATGGTTATCAGTTAAAAGTCACTTTTAACTGGTAACCTAAGTTTTATTACGCAGCAATGTAATTTTAACATTATAACTAAAATATTATTTGGATTATATAACTTTTCAGGCAATGAATTTATGAATAACATTTAAGAATGATCTTTAGGTCACGTTTCCCTTCACAGGGGTTTTCATTATGGAGAGGCTGTGAGGAAACTATAAGTATGCAGATACGTTTTTCTCTCTAATTTGTCACTTATAACAACCTTACCTACAATAGTAACTTTATCATTTATAACAACCTTACTTTCAATTAGAATTTCGGATGTAGTACTGGTTGCTTTTAGGCTGAGCGTCTGAAACGAAAAATGGCTTCCAAATATGGTCTGTATTTTAATTACTTAAACATCTACAGTTGCAGAGAAAATAAATTAGGCATTTCCTTGCTGCAAGAGCTGCTTTGGCTTCTCTGATCACCCAGTGTTTTCTATACAGGTTATTTCATGTAGGAATATGTAAAAATTACAAAAAGAATTACAAGATCAATTATTTTGCTGGACTTAAAAGCCATGGAAATAGATATCATTGGCTGAAGAAAGCAGAACAAATCATATTTGTGGATGCCAGTGAAGGTCTGGATATTTAGTGAATGCCAATAAAAACATTTCTAACGCCTACTGTAAATCAATAATTGTTTTTCAAAAGCCGATTAAACACATGTTAAATTGTAATTTAAATTATAATCATACATAAAACGAAAATAAGTTTCTTTTTAGAATTTGGGAATTTTATCATCTGCTACTTTTTTATATCGTAGTTGTGCCTTGCATAACAAACGCATCATGTAAGGAAAGTTCACATAATAAAAGAACCAGAAAATTTCCTGCATTACGGAACTCGAGCGAATTTCATAACGCGCTGAAAACAAAGCTAAATGAGTTTTTACTTCCAATTTTAACGTCTCATAAGCCCAAAAGCATGATTCACGTACGCAGTAAAGGTAACGAGCAGGAGAGCGGGCGCTCAAGTATACATATTTCTTCGATTTTAATATTATTGCCCTGAAGATTTGAAAGCTCTCTTTAACCCGGAAAGTAAAGAAGTAAAACCACAGGAAAATTTCTTCCGACGAGGCGGAAGAGAGCACAAAGCGTTCATGCTGTCTACAGCTATCAAACAGACTGTGAAGAAATGGAAATTAGATTAAAGAGAAAATTTATTTAATCAGAAGTGGAAAACGTTGCAGATCACAGCTGAGCAACTGTATTAAAGACTATCTCCGGGGGGAGGGAGACTATTTTAGAAAACTTCTAAATTATATTAGACAGCTTATTAAAATGTGGGTGTTCTATAAAACAAAGAATAGAAGACAAAAAACAGACCGTTTTTCAGCCTCCAGTGGAAGTGTGGGAAAATCCATACAAAACTATAATTAAGAGATTGTAAAAGTGTGTACGAATGTAGAGTATGTTAATAGTTTAAAAACTAATAATTTAGTAAATTCTTGGTACTTCAACACTGGTTGTGTTTATAATATTGTTTGATAATTTTCACTATGTTTAGTGCTTTGGGACCAAGCTCAGATCCCGGTAAAAATAGTAGTCGTCATATTGATGGTAACATCCCATATAACGAATATCATAGCGGAATAGCTTACATTCACTATGCAAGGCATCAGTGTATTTCGAAATTATTTTCAATGCAAGAAGCATTGCCACCTTACTTCAGAGCCCTTTATATGTGTACTCCTTAACACAGAATTAAGCAAACTATTTTTCTTATTCAAATTTTCATTTGTTTAACAGTTATTAAAACACAATTTGCTAAAATGGGAACGACAGCTATGTTTGTAGACTACAAACGGCGGGAAAAAAACCTGAAAGGTTTCAGATTTTAATGGTCATCCAAAAAAGTTTGTTAAGATTTTTAACGCTCTCGCTGAGCTCGTAGTTTACTTGTCTGCTGATCTGCCCACACCTGTTAAACCACTTTTTTTTCTTTTAAACTTTATTATTATAAGCATCGTTATCTTGGCACTTATGCCATATCCAGTTCAACAGCAAAGTCACAAAAATTTTAAAAACAACATAGCTGCATATGTTTAGAATTCTCGATCTCGAATTCTCTAGTTAAATATTGGCGTATATTTTTCCTACTTTTTCAGTTCATCTTATAAATGCTCAGTTTTCTTAGTAAAATGACTTCCAAAACTTTTTTTTGTCTTTATTATTAACGTTTTGTGTGTTAACTTTATTTATTAAATATCACGTTCAATTCACTTACACCACGTACAATTCAGTTCAGCAGCAAAATCACAAAATATTAAAATATTTAAAGCATATCTGTAGAATTTTCGATAGACAGTCTCGCGTACTGGAGATTAAAAGCATTATTCCGTACAGTGTTGCCACTGTTCGCTTTCAAATAGTTGAGTTTGTTAATCAAAATGTCCTTAAAGTTTTACAAAGTATAAAATAAATAAGAAAAAAGATGTAACGTCATTCTATCAAAATATGGAATAATTTAGAATTGAAAATTATGAATATATTTGAATAAATTATTGAATTTTAGTTAGATAGATCATAAATTAAATGCATTTTTATCATTTAAATCAATCCAATTCAAAAGTAAGAAACGAACTGCATCTTAAGAGTAATCGTATTGCTTTATCTAAGCTATAATCTTGAAGTTAGTTTGTTAACTCATAACAAGCAGATTTAATTTGAACGATAAATATTTTACATTTTGTCGAATGGCAACAGACTTCAATGATTAATTAAACGAGGCATTTATTCAACATAAGATTACATTTCGAGACTAATAACCACTTTTGAGCTTTAAAAAAAATTCTTTTTCATCAAATCTTGAATTAAAATGTAAGCATTTTCTAATGTGAATGACTCTATTTTATGCAGAAAGTGATTTCGAGTCAAAATATGAGCAGGAAAATTTATTGTATCACTTCTGAAGTGAAAAGAACTGTACAACAAAATCCTCAATAGTCGGCGTATCCCTTGACATTTTAGAAATCTCCCTCCCTCAATCCTGTCGTGACCACCGTGAGTGCTCATGCTGTTTCCCAGTATTATGCAAGGGAGAAGTGACGGCAGGTCTTACGGGTTATGTATGGGATGAAATGGATCGAGATTCTCAAGGGACACAGTTGGGGGCATCTTCGGGGGTAATGTGCAAAAGGTTTCCGGTAGACAATTCATTTCAGAGGATTGGTGAAGATAAGAAGGGTGGTCAACGTTTTCAAACCCCCCTCTTTCTTTCTGATAGAAATCAGTTGTAAAAAAGCAGATTGTTTTTCAACTGAAATTACACAAAGAGACGTCATCGTTTCGACATCGGTTACAATGAGAAAAGTTATCCAGAATTGCAGGAATTTGTGTCACTAGTGCATCTCTGTTTAATTAGCTTGAACCACCATCTATTCAATTTAGCTGTGAAGATATGCGAAGATAGAAGAAACAAAATTCAGAGTGTTTCTATTCATACATGACTATCTTAATATGTTTCCTTGCAAGATCAAGTAAAATAAAGTTTGGTTAAGATTCTCATGCTTTTGGAATATTTATTCATTTAAATGCTTGTAACACTGAAGAACTCCAACTAGATGAATAAAAAAATTCAGTTTATATGAAGATGCGATCTGTTGTTCAGATAACTTATATTCTAACTATTTTTAAAGTGCGAATATTAATTTTTCGCAGCAGGATAGCTACAGATCACATGACTTTAAAATAATGGGATTGTTTACCAATTGCCATGAAACTAAAGGACAACAACTAATGTTTTTATCTTTCCTTCATTATTAGACGATAAAATTCCGAAATGGGAGAAAAATGATTAAAAAGCTGTGAACTGAACGGTATTCTATTTTCCTCTCCACTAGAGTTTGAATGCCCGAACAAAGCATGGTTTCCACTAAAACTCCTTTATTCTTGTCAATGTCAATGGGACATTAAGTTCAGCTCTCCTCCGAATGTCCGGACACCTTGTTCAAAAGAAAATGACCGGATCGTTTAGCCATCTCATCACCCAGAGCGTTACCCAGTAGACATCAGAAAGAATTAAACCAATATTGCAACAGCGCAGAGAGGAGATTCATGCAGTCGTACTTCGAAACCTTATGCAGAAATCGAGTGCGTTCGGAGAGTAATTAGCCAGAGCTAACTACTATATTGTCCAAGGTATTAAAAATGCATTATTAATTAAATGTATTTTTTTCTTTGTATCGCGGGCAAGACTCACCTAAATTTTAAAATTATAGCTTAGAATATTGTGACCGGCAGCAGTTACATATATTTACAAAAGCTTCAAGTGACGTTCGCTATATTGAGCTGATAATAAATTTTGTATTATTGAGCTGATAATAAATTTTGTATTTTAGAGCTACTTTGAAGTTTGATAAGTTTCTTTCTCTCTGGCTTTGTTAAAATGTGGATAAGTCATTGATCTTTCTTTGTAAGCTTTAAGACAAGGTAATATCAAATTTTCGCACAGCTGCATGTCTCTGGATTCAAGAAACACCAATACTGAGCCAAAATGATTGAAAAAAAAAACGATTCAGATAAATACCTTTCCAGAGCCAATGAAATTCTGCGCGCAGCAGTAAACGATTCTAATCTTATTCATTTTCACTGGAATGCGATCATATTGCGAAAATCCGCATTATCATGAGATAACTCTTACTAGAATTTTCGGAATTCAACCTCAGCAAGCGTAGCATAACGGGACTGCGGTTTATCATTCCACGATTTTGCTACTCATGTTGGTCGAAATCCCATAATTGTCACTTGAATATGGAATCGATGGGTCCAAGAGGGCCATACTGAACGCTTATCAGGATCTGAGCAGTCTCGGGCCACTGACGCCTGAGAGAAAAGACAAGTTGTCCTCTTGGACTTGCGAAATCGTACAGCCACGTCATGTACCCTGAGTCATGAATTTGGCTAGGGTGCAGCTCGATAAGTGTCCTTGCGGACACTGGAACATTGAATGAGCGAACTGCCCATCCTGTAGCTCCTATAGCTATAGAAGCCTGGCGGCATTAGCGTCTACTCAGCAGAATATTTAGTGATAAAAAAATTAACATATTCATAATCTTATTTTCAGAACGAATTACATTTTGCACCGTATTGGAGGTTTTGTACAAAGCTTTATAACTGCTTCAATGGTTACGTTTTACTATGAGAAATTTGTGCAATATCTGATCTATATACACCTGTCTTACATAATTTTAAATACACTTATATATTACATAAGTTTAATACACATACATACTACATTAATTATATACACCTATATGTTTTACATTTGCCTATACAGCACATTTAATTAAATGGAGTTATAATACATACAATACATTAAATCAAATGCAGTTACTTTGTAAGATCAGTCTCTGCTATTCCACATACACAAATTCTAGATCTTACAATGAACCTTAGCGAGTTCTTGCACAGACGTGAATAAATACCAGCACAGAAGAATGGTGAAAAGTAACCCTTTATTAAATCAAAGTTTAACAGAAAGGCAAGATCTTCGTGCGTTTAGAAAACACCGTCAACTTGCGGTGGGAAACTTAAATGTAGACTATAATTCAAGTCAAATCCAAAATAGAAGAGTGCTGGATTATCACGTTAATTTGCACCTAGCAGGTTGACTCTCAAAAACCTAACAGACGTGACCATAATCCGAAATGACCAAGAGGCTTACTAGCGTAACAGCGAGATAGCAACGAAACGTGCTCTGGCTAGCGAAAACACACACTGAATAAACTCAGAGTTTTACCCGTTTAAATATTCACTTCACATCACTTTAAATTAACATCCCGGCGAGAAACTACGACGGGAAATTGAGAGGTTCAGGAAAGGTATCAAACTTAAAATAAATTTTTTTATGCAAAATAAGGGAAACCCTACAGCTTTTATTACACTAACGCATGCTTAAGGCAACACAAGACGAATTACAAGTTCAGTTAAAGCACTTGCATCATATATTGCTTTTGCAAGAATTATGAGGTACAATATACCAAACTTGTCCTACTGTTCCCGCTTTGCACTTTTATTTATACATTGTATAAGATAGTTTTCAAATTCATACAGAATCATTTAATGCAAAATACAGTTATATTATTTCCAGAAGCATATCTGGCACGTTCGTTTACATATTTGGTAAACCAAAATCACTGACATGAATTAAGTTTTTGCAAATTAGTACATTTGCACTTTTTCTCTCCATTTGCACATACATAATACTCTAACATATCGAATTAAATTCATATTATTTAGCTAATTAATCCAAATGCCTAATCTATATTACAAATACATTATTCAGTTATGCATGCCATGTACTGCTTTTAATATACTGAGTACATATTATTCGTTCTACTCTTTATAGCTTATCAAATTATTATAATAGTATTATTTACATATTAGCATACTTAATATTTTTCTTTGTGTTATTACTCAGCAATTTAAACATCAGATATATATTTTGTGTATACTGAGAAAGTTGACAAATTTTCTATATGTTGTTGAGAGAAAAAAACTAAAAAAACTAGTAGAAATTTGCGCGTAGTGCTGCAGGATTTTTTTCATACCACCTAACATTACACTTGACTTTGTATGGTTAGCAAAACCTTAATACTTGTTAATACGTATAGTATGCATCAACATTACATTACATTGAGCACTATTGTAGTACTAAATACTGTGTGCAAGATACGAATTGCAAGGACTTTAAAACTTAATTACAAAATATTAATTACATCGTGAAAGGCTATCAGTTAGCAGTAAGATACTGGATATTAAGAAGAAATTAGCTATTAGAATGGCTTGAACATACGTAAGTTTGTACACAAAACTTCCAGTCGTAAGAACAGTCCTACGACGCCTACAGCACCCTACACGGCGATCATTATTGCAACTTCTTGTAACTCTACGGCATGGACAACCTCGTAAAAATTTAAATTTACCTAACGAGACCAAAAGTAATTATCGAGTATATAAATAACTGAAAGCACATTGTACAGTTTTAAAATGTCAAAAAGATTGTCAAACTCCTATATTTTGCATATAGGAGTTTGACATCTGTTATCAGTTGTTATCTGTTCCAAACCGAGCATTCGTTTTCAACAACTTTTAATACATTGTTGAGATTAAAATCAAACTCAAAGAGAACTTAATATATGCATAATATTTAAAAGAGGAAGCAATGAAAGCTAATCTCTTAGTTTTTGCTGAGAAATGAAAAGAAAAAAAAAATGTGAGTAAATATGAGGGAAGAAAAGAAAAAGTATTGATCGCACTGAACCTTAATTTGAATATTTGAAAGTAGGTGAAAAAATAAAGGAGGAATTAAAAAAGTAATTTGATAAAGACATAAGTAGACCATCTCTTACATATTATTGCAAAGCTTCTGTTGCCGCAAAGATGCCAACTTAAGATAAACTGAGATTTGGCAATTAGACTTCTTATTTCAGAGAATAAACTAAAAGTGACGCCTGATAAGAAAGTACAATTAACTAAAAATAATGTTTATTCCAAACCAAAAAATCGGGAAACTGGAACCAAAAATATGTCAACGAAAGCATTTAGCTGACATTTTATTATGTGTCGTTTTCTGAGCAGTCATTATCTTTGTGAATCCAAATGGACTCTGAATCTAGGTCCTCCAGGAATTTCGGCGTCCCTCGTCGTATTCCAAAGAGGGTAGAAGGTCCCCCTTCCCTCGGGACACCGATAAGAAGGAGGGGGCCTCTCAAGCTAATGAAGAATTATGGAGCTTGTTTTCAATCTCTGCCTCCCTTATCTAAGCAACTGATGCAGTGGCTTTCGTTACATTAGCAACAGACTGGTCCTTTTCAATGAAGTGAGAAGGGATGGGCAAATGGAGCTCGTGCTCCCAATTTCCTGTTCGAACATCGCTCCAAATTGCTTCATTTAGATTTCGGGTAATCTTAAAATATGCACACAAAAATATGCTGAGAAGAGGGGGGCGGGAGATAAACTAAACGAGTTTTAAGGTGCGTAAACAAGGTATGTACACATAAGTATGTTAAACCAAATTATCAGGTGTGTCGTGAATTCGGAATGGGCACAGAATTCTAAAACAAGTTAAGTTTCCTTCCTTTCTTCTTTCTTTTATTCTTTTTGTAATTACACAAAAAAGGAAGGGAAAGCTTGAGCGCTTCAATCTTTGAATTTTAAGTTAGAAAAAATTTAAATGCAACTGCTGTTAAGTAATATAAAATAAGTTTAAAATAATTTACCTTTAACCAAAGAAAGTTTGTAAATTTCTTATAATTGTTTTCAGGAATACGTTCTTGGAGTATACGTTAGGTATATTTCTTTGTAAGGATTATTTTAATTTTCTAATAGTCTTTTAATTTTGAGACCATTTCCTTTATTCTCTTGTTTCCCACCTACAATTTCCTAAAAGAATGAGTTTTCAGTATCGTATTTTATGTAAATGAGGTAGAACCAATATTTAATGGGAAGTTTCGGTCACTTCCGTAGAAGAGCTCAGAAGTTCTTAGTAGAGCGTGTTCTGCCTTCTGGCCATGTCGTAGCTTTAAACCAATCTTACTACGTTCTGCCGTATTATTATGTGCGATTAGTATTCGCCGGCAAGGTTTAAATGAGGGCCAACTCGTTTATCTCTGTTTAGTTATCTCTGTACAGCTTGGGTTAAGTTAGTTAATTAGAATTAGTTTAGTTTTTTATTTTCTATCATTAGTTCAAACCCAAGTGGAGACTTTCAAGTAAGCTCGAGAGGAGCCAATCATGAAATATTTCTTGATTTTAAATAAAGAGTATTTTAACCCTTCCTTGGATTTTGTTTTTGCAGTTTGTTTTGCACATTGTTCCAAGTGGTAAAAATTTTACTGCTAACTAATATGCTGAATAATGTGATTAATAGGCAACCCCCCCCCTCGAGGTGCCGTGCTAAAATGTTGCACAAGTGGCATTTCAATACATTAGCCCTGAAAGAGTACGAAATTTTCTAACAGGTATAATCAGTCTTGGACAAAAAGTGACACTGTCCCACAGCCTGTCAGACACAATCAATCAGCTTACAATTTTTTCTAAGCAGTGGCCGTTTCTAGTCTTGTCGTTGTACTGAGCATTTTTCGTGTATTATTAGTTTTTTTTCCGCTTCATTTTAGAACATTTACGTAAACTGAATTTCACTCTTTAAACATGCGCTATCTATAACTACTATCGATTAGGTATCGACAATTGTACTAAAGCAAATTCTAAAATGACAACATAGAGATATATTAAAAGCGATACATTGAAAGTTTGTGGGTATTAAAAGGGGGAATCAGCTCGCATAAAATGTTTCTGAATTATGGGAATCAGCTCGCATAAAATGTTTCTGTATAAAATTTTATACAATTATATAATTGTTGGAATTCTTTCTTTCTCCCTCCGATGGAGTCAATTTTTCTCTTTTTTTATTTATCTTGTCTGTCACTGACTAGGTCACGTGACCGGCGGTACAGAAAGAATGTAAAACCTTTTTTTTCGTCAGTTGAAGTGTGACTCTTGAACATGACCTGTTTTTGGCCACATGGCGGTAATCAACATTCATAATAATTGTTCTTGATAAAAACTAATCTTGGCCCTACGATGGGGAAATTTGTAATATATGTAAATTTCGTGTTTGAATAATGCAAATAGTATAAATAGTTTCTTCATTAAATATTACTGTGTTTCAATGGAGCTTCTTATTCTTGAGTCCTTTACATGAAAATTTTCCTGGAATGGATATATTAACTCTTAAAGTACTAGTATATTATCGATTTAATTGATGCTCTCCCAACTCGTGAATAAAATAGAATCGTGAAACAAGGGCAATTTTTTTACAATAATTATAAGGTATTCCTCCCGCCTTCTTCGCATGCCTTCGTGGTGTAGTGGTCAGCACGCTCGACGCGTATTCGAAAAGTCTATGGTTCGAGTCCCGACGAGGGCAGTGCTCATTTTTCATATCTCCGGCTTCTAAATACCCTAATGTCTGTACACTGGCGCCCGAAAAAAAAAGGTGATGGATGATGATTCTCCACCATCGAAATTTGGCGACTGGTCACCTGAACCCCAGTCGCCCTTTAAAAGGGGGAGTCTATAAGGTATTTCTCCCACCTTCTTCGCGTGCCTTCGTAGTGTAGCGGTCAGTACGCTGGGCACGTATTCCAGAGGTCCGTGGTTCGAGTCCCGGCGAGGGCATTGCTAATTTTTTCAGGTTTCCAACTTCAAAAAATCCTAATGTCTCTGCATAATTACTTATTTGCCTGTAAGTCTATTTAAATGGGGTTTTCCTGCTTAACTGTATGATTTTTCTGAACTCGTTGATTAGAAGCCCAAGAAATTTTGTTTAGTAGTGTAAACACCGCATCTGTATGTAAATGCTAATTATTATGCTTCTGAGATAAAACCTTAAGGGGCGTTCACACTACGGTTTATCTGAGTTAACGGAGACAACTGACATAGCTGGCCCACCTCCAAAACCAGTTTTTCCCATAGCGTAGCGAGTTGAAAAGTCTGAACTGCGCGTATAGCGGAGCTAGTCGACACATATAACTGACTCCGTTAACTCAGATAAAACCTATATAATAACGGTTCTTTAGGGGACTACGAGCGTAACTCGTAAACTAACCTTCGTTTTATTGTAAATGAAAAACTCGCATAGACACAACAAATATTTTATCACATCTGAAAGGTAAAGCTATCATCTGTTTATCAACATAGTCATCAGGTACATTCAAGCACTTGTCACAGCGTTTTACAAGCTTACCAATCCATTCTGCATAAAACTCAGCAGCCTGTGACTTCAAACAACTCGTCCTCATCGTCAGCGAAGTGATCCTTCACTGTAGAGAACAGATCGTAATCAAAAGAAGTACAGTACTGTTTGTGGATTTCCATAAGAATGTTCAGTACCCATCTGGTACAGAACTTCTGGTAGGCTAATTTTCCGATGATTACCTCGTTCAAAACAGTCCGAGAAATATTCGGAAATTGTTGTGAAGTTTCTAAACTTGTGAATTGACGTATCTGATAGATTTTGTTGTCAATTTGTTTCACGAGATCCTCACTCACTACAGACAGCCTCCCATACCTTGATTCCTCATGAATGTTTATGCTTCCTTCTTGGAAAAAATCTCACCCACTGACGCATTGCACCTTTACTCATGATGTTTCGGCTGTATAAGATACACAATTCACTATGCATGTGCCCCGCTAACAGCATTTTGTCCAAAGAAATCGTGTTACTCCTCATACTTCGCATCTGGCGAGATTTTCGATAGCAGCGTACATTTTGTGACGTGATAATCAGCACATGCGCAGCAGTGCGACAATCTTACTAGGCTAGCAGGAAGCTTACTGATCCACAGATTGCTTGATGTAATTATGTTTGCGCTCCGTTCATACAACAGCGTCACGTCACAACGGACGTTAGTTTTCGAATTGCCCTTGTATAACAAAAATATGAATTCATATGAATTTTTATATTTCTTTATTACGAACATAATATGCAAACACGAGATTTAAAGGTAATTATATCTTTAAGTTAGAAGTTCTCATGACTATAATTCTCTTGCTTGCGCGCAAGATTACTCCGAAAACATTGATAAGAATTTTTAAAATGTTTGACTAACTTAGTCTACATTGAGTTGAAAACGAACAACTACGACCAAAAAATTTTAGAAGTTTTTAGGTGAGGTTTAATCTTTAAACTTACTAAAAAATAGTCCATTTTATATTTATGAAAATGATTTGAAAAATATTCATTTAAAAAAAATATAATTCTATTTTTTTAACGTAGGTCATTTTAATCGTACTCTAGTTTTTTGCTTTGGGGGAAAAATTATTTTTTTTTAATCTATGACGTTCCGTAGTACGTAATATACAATATTATGTGGATGGCGAAAAAGGTATATCATTTAAAATAGTTTAATATTTAGAACATAAAATAAAAGTAGCAATAGAATATCAAAGGCATCGAAATAAGTATATAAGATTTCACGCTCATAAGTCTATGAAGATATTGAGCTTTAAAATGTAGTATATTTTTGGGAGAATTCGACATTTTAAAGGAACCCGACACCTTAACGAATTTATCATTCCTAAACACATATATTATATGAACATTTTGTTAAACTTTATATGTGTAGTCTAGTAGCTTAAAAATATGTAAAGCAAATTAATAATTAAATTCTTTGTTCCGAGTTATCGAAAGATAATCAAAAAGACGAGGTTTTATGCGGAAATACCACTAAACTGTATAAACTGCTATTAGGTATCCAGCAATGAATGTTTCTTTGTGCGGAAGTGTCTCTGCTTTTCGATATGTGAGGAAGTAATACTTTACCATATATCCGCAGCTGTGAAGCGAATTACTTTATAAAGTATTTATTTATTTTAATTAATCAGTTATTTTATGTTCTGAATCTATATTTTCATTTTCCTGCTAGACTGCAAATTTTAGCCCGCGCGTATTTAAATGCGAAAAAAGAGATAGCATTTAAATAGAAGTTTCAGACTGTTTAGACAGAGCGTGTTCCGCCTGTTGAAGGCCACATTACTAGTTTAAATTCTGCGATAGCATTCTGTGTACGGCTTTGCTTTATTCTTGTCTTTTGTGTAGTTTTTGGGATATCTTAAAATTTAATTTAGTTTAATTTGAAATTCCTTACTTTTGAGTTACGCCATAAATGCTGGCTGGTTTGTAAGCACAAGAAGTGCCTTCTGTTCAATTAATTGGGTTTTTTGAACAAAAGGGCCTTTTACATCCCTCTTATTTTCTGTTGTTTATCTAGAAATAGTGATAATTCGCTCAAGTCTAGATCAGTCTAGTCGCTAAAGTCTAGTGAGTCTTGTTTTAATATATGCTACCTAAAAGAGTGAAACTCTACAACTTAAATAATGATAGTCATTAAGTGATAAAGGATTTTCCCTTTCTTTGGTGTATAATTTCATTTCTGGTGCTCATTTTGTCATACATATATGTCAATCTTTCAGCAGAATAATCTTACCACCTTTTTATACTTTTATTTGAATAATTTTATTTAAAACATGATTAATCTCAATCGAATAGAAAAGTTGCACAATTCACATAAAATCAAACTTTCCTATTAGCTGATTTAAAACTGCCATTTCAATTACTTACGATTTACTGAGGTTAAAATGTTAAAAAAATTAAGGAATTGAGTGGAGAAAAGCATTAATTTTATAGTTCTCTTTTTTAAAACTATTTATGATACTCTATCTGCAGTTTAGGTACATTGTTTTTACATTAGTATATCATCCCTTAGTTAAAACGTCAGAATCCCTTACATTAAAACCCTCTAACCGGCAAGGCCGTCTATATACGAGCTAGAAATATTTTTTATGATGTCTTTAAGAATATATATATAGGTGCATCTTGAAATATGTCCAATAAATTAATTATTAAAAGTGCATAAATACAGGTCTAAAGTACCAGGGATATTTTGGCATCCGAATCAAGTAAATACCTCTTTTTTCATTACAGTTTTCTAGGATTTGGGCTTTCTTAGTGAAACCCCGTGTCAGTCAGAGGGTTATATTTGAATAAGAGTAATGTAATGCATTATAAATGTGAAACGAGACAAATCATACACTTTATTACCTCCATGTAACACTGATAATCCGTTATGGCGAGCATTCTAGTTTAATTTTGGAGTATTTATCGGAGAGTTTATTAACTAATTATGCCTACATTTATATTACGTGATTATCACGTTTAATATTCAGTATTATCCATGGTTTCATACAGCCTGGTAATCTTTTAATGTGTCACTTGCGGATGTGAAGGTATTAATGTAAATGATAGTATTAAATTCATCAGCAGATAAATATAAAATGCCAATATTTTATGAATTTTTTTCTTGCCTTCTTTGAGAAATGGTGTGAAGATCTATAGTAGAATATGAAAGAGAAAGTATAAACAGAGCTTAAATTGCGCTACAGCCAGTAATTCTCAGTTTTTGAGATGAATCGTAATTCTAGCCAGAGCTCATCGGATCCCTAAATAAGAGAGTCTCCTGCATTTATTTTATAAAACTTAAATCACAATTTCAACAGGAAATTCTCTTGATACCGCAAAATCTTATTTTCGTAATAAGTAAGTTGAATGAAAGCCTTTTTTGCCTTAGGAAACAAACACTTGGATGCGGGTACAGACTTTGAGGAAAGGTAAGCCTCCATCCATTTGTCAAAATCCTGTTCTCTAGGAAATACAATAAATTTAATAAATTTATGAGAACTTATTTGAGACGTGGTAATTTTTTTTTTGGTTCCCGGAGGTGCTAGAAGGGATGATATTGGTCATACCATCGTACGTACGGAATGATTCGGCATCGGTTGTTTCGGTTACAAGCGATCTATAACAGAAGGGGAAAGGGAAGCCATTGTCTAAGCTACTAAATGCTATCAAAATTACGATGAGCTTAATACAGTGAAATATTAAGGAAAGCGGTCCAAAAACGCTAATTACTTCCTAGGAAAACCAGCAGCAGCAATATTTTTCGAATGATTTAACCAATTGTAGGGAATAAAAATGATCACTTGCAGAGAATACTGCTTTTGCTGTCATCTTAGTAGATCAACATTCAGCTTTCCCACTCAGCGGCAATTTTTTCCACTGTTAAACTTTACTTGACAGCTAGAATTATGCTGGCAGGATATCGTGGTCAGAAAGCATTGGATTCTTCTCTCTTAGTTTTCATATCTACACTTTTCAATTAAAATTTATTCCATACTTCCATACTATTTCTAGCATTCTTCCTTTTCTTACTCGTAATGCTTTATTGTTTTACGTTTTTTCATTTGTCTGAGGGAAAAAGAATGGTCTTTGTTTCTGTCATTTCTTGAAATAGTTAATTATACTGTATAGGCATTATACTGTATAGTTATAGGTATAGTTACAGGTTCCTGCCAGCATTATACTGTATAGTTATAGGTTCCTATTGTTTTAAATAATCAGTTATTTTATGATTTCGACCTGTACTGTTACTTCTCTCTTCAGTTTTCCTACCAGAATATAAATTAGTTAGAGATTATTTAACTTGAGATCTTCGGATTAAGATACAGCATGTTTCTGCCTCCCCAGGCGACGTTACTTGGATAGCTAGCTCGGATAACATTGTATTTTTCGACTTGCATTGTATTTTCGGATATTAAAATTGTTACTCCGGTGAGACGTTTGAGCCGTTAAAGCAATTATGTAACGTTTGGCTGTTAATTTTAATTTGAAATTTGAGTTTACAATTACTTTAAGTTGCATTACTACAAGTGGTTGGCTGATGCTGTTAAGCACGAGATGTTATGTTCACAGTTATGATTTAATAAAAAGGTTGATTAAAACTCTGTAGTTCTGTTCAGATGTAGCTATAATTCGTTTAACGTCTGTTAGGAGTTTGATACTAGTTTTTATTACCAAAAAAGGTCTAACTTTATATTGTCAAAACTTAAATCGGAATCTTAAATAAGACAAGGTCTAGTGTTTTATTTTTCTTTTACTATTTATCATTAATTAAACTTAATTTTTTAATTTTCATTTACCTCTTTACATTTTATTAGCCCAAAAGGACAATTTGCCCAGAAGGGCTATTATTTTCATTTTGGCATTTTGAGTCGGTTCAGTATAAATGCCGGGTCGCTTTTCAGTTTGTTGCCACCCAAATAGTAATGTAATAAATAAATATATAAATGTAATATAAATGTAATTATATTTAAAGAAATTAAATCATGCATTATACTTAAAGAAATTAATTATATTTAAAGAAATATTATTATTATTATAAATTTATAATGCATTATACTTAAAGAAATTAAATAATGAAGAGTCTGCATGAATGCGTGTATGTTTCTGGCACTGTGAAAAAACAATGGTCCCTAGAGACATCAAATTTCGAATAACGTAGTCTTCCTTTCGAATATGGGCAACTGATTTCCAAATTTGGAATTTGTTTTATTATCGATTTCATATTTTATCAATTTTGTCAAACATTAAATAATTTTTGATTTACACGATTTCAAAGCGAGCAATGGCAACATTGTATGAAAAAAAAATATCTCAAGCGCAGGAGACTGTGTATCGGAAATTCTAAAGACATGCTCTTTAAATATATTGTGATATTGCTGTTTAATTGAATTTTATAGTTTAAGTGCGAAGAATATGATATTTAATAAGTAATGGTAACACACAAAACGTTATAACACGCACCTCTGGACATAATATAAAATCTGAAAGCTTTCAGATTTTATTTTTTTTTAATTAGCCCATAGGAGCGTTAGCTCAGAAGGATAGCTATTACTCAGATGGAAGAGCATCAGCTGTTACCTTCGTTTTGATATTTTGCGTTGATTCACTATAAACAGCGAATCAGTTTTGAAATTGTTGCAACCAAATATTATCGTGTATTATATTTAAAGAAATTAAATAATAAAGAATCTGCATAAATGTATGTATGTTTCTCGCACTGTGATAAAACAACGTAACTTATAGTCATCACAATTTGAATAATGTACGTCTCCACCCAAATATGGAAATTGGAATTTGTTTTGAGGCCCAAATTTGAAGCCCAAATTTGGAATTTGTTTTAGTATCTATTTCATATTTTGTAAAGAGTTTATGAGATTTTGATTCAGAAACTCAACAATTTCAAAGCGATCAATGGCAAAACTAACTGTAGAAAAAAAAAAAAAAAAATTATCTCCGTGCGAGATTGTATATCGGAAATTCTAAAGATATGCTCTTTTAAATATTTTGCTATACTGTTGCTGGATTGAATTTCAGGTTTAAGCGCGAAGAACATGTTATTTTAAACAAATAAAGGTAAGCCACAAAACTTAAAAAAAAAAAAGTCCCTTATAAAATCTGAAAATCAGTTTTTTTTATTGTTAGTCCAAAGGGGCTTTGTCTTTGAAGGACTATTGTTTTCGTTTTGCGATTTTGCTTCGAATCTCTTAAAAGCGTTGTATCACTTCTCAAACTGTTGCCACCAAATATTGCAGCTCTGTATTATATTTAAAGAAATGAAATAATGAAGAATCTCCATAAATGTATGTATGTTTCTCCAAATGTGATAAAATAACGGTACCTAGAGCCATCCAATTTTGAATAACGTACGTTCCCACCCGAATATGCGCATCTAAAAGCCGAATTTGGAATTTGATTTATTACCCATTTCATATTTTGTAAAACTTTAACGAATTTTTGATGAACAAACTCAAACGATTTAAAAGCGAGGAATGGCAACACTGAACGGGGAAAAAAACCTTTTTATCTGCAGCTCGCGGAACTGTGTATTGGAAATTCTAAAGATGGACTCAATTTAAAATTATTTTGTGATATTGCTGTTGAACTGAATTTTATGGTTTAAGTGCGAAGAACATGATATTTAATAAATAAAGGTAACATATAAAATGTTAAAAAAAACGCCTCTTTAAACGTAATTTAAAATCTGAAACCTTTCAGATTTTTTTTTCATATTTTATTTTTTAAATTTAAATTATTTAATTATCTTATTAGTTATTTTATTGATTTTTTTTATTCGTTTCTCCTGGAAATTATCCATAGGTCTTCGGCGCTTCCAATTTTAGAAATTAAGTCTTCGGTATAAGGAAAAAATATATTTAATGGTTAAATGCTTATCTGCCAACTAACGGTTCTCAGTTCATTTTAGAGCATAGTTTGACAAAGTAATATTTTTAGTCGCTAATTCAGTTACTGAGTTCATTTTCAGAGCATTTGAGACAAAAATCAGTTTTCAGTTGATGACAGAATTAACATTGTTCTATCGATAGTATAAAAGAGTGAATATGTTTTGAAGGCAGCAATATTTAAATAGTTTAATATATTTATGAAGCTTTTATAGTCGAATTTTAAAGAATTAAGAAAATTATAGTAAAATATGTTTGTCTCATTTCTGTTCAGTAATTGTAAATATTATTGATTATATAAATAATGACACAAAGTAATTAAAAAATTATAAACTACTGATGTGGGGTTTTAAGATAGTCTGATTCGTTTTGAATATTGTTAACACCTTTAGTCATTATTGTCATTAACACATTTAGTCATTATTGTCACAGCTTAGTTTAAAGATACTATAGAGCGTTTCAACGGACAACACTCCAGTGGACCTCTGAAGTGGACGTTCGGCTGGCCAGTACTTTAAAGGCCCCCTGTACAGACACTGACACTTACAAACACTGAAGCTTTTGCCGGATTCGAATCTGTCAGAATGATGCGGAAGCCTGCATTGCTAACTATAAAAATTAAAAATAAACAAATTATTTTGTATGTAATGTAGTATATGTTACGTGTTATAAAACGTATGACGTTAAAAACATCTTTTTATTAAATAAAAGAAAGTAGTAAATGTTCGAAAAAAATTATCAGTTGAATATGTTATAAATAAAATGTAATATATATTTTAATTTATATCAATTAAATACATATTCCAAAAAATAACAATGAAGAACTATTTGTTAAAAAATGCGTTTACTGCTTTTAAATTTTTCAGTTTGTTAATGGATAGTAGGCTACTTAATTTCGAAAGATAAGTTAAAGAACTCATGCTTCGCCGAATGGCAATACTGTGAAAATGAGATAAGCGCAAGGGTGCGTGGATGATAAATTTGTTTCTAGATCTTTTCGTACTTTGTCTATTAGTTTCCGAGGCACAAGCACGTCTGCGGATTTATTTTTCTAAGACATAATTTTACATATTAGGTAATAATAAAAATATGCCATTGAGAAGTTATCTTACGTTAGGACACAATAAAGAACATCAAGGCCAACCAGAAAGCCCGAATAAACCTCGTGCATTAGACAAAATAAATTTTATTCCCACGTTTTCATTCAAACTTTACAATTTCTTTCAAGCTTCCAGCCTCTGAGGGAAACAGAGTTATGGCGCAATCAAATATCCAATAACATGTTTACATTTGTGATTTTATTCTGTTTTATCTCGTATTGCGGTTTACGTGAAACACCGAAGAGAGCTGCGGAACCCCCGCCACACAAATCAAAGGGGATCCGAAATGGCCGGTGTCAATGCTGCAGAGAGGTGCCATGAGTCAGTGACAATCTAATCCCTGAAGCGAGCGCGCTGCCCCCTGCACGTGGTCCAAAGGTTAAAGCTAGGAGCCCACCTCACTTCCATCCACACTTCATCCGGAAGAAGCATCATTACTTCACCGGCTTCATCATGTCGAGTAAGTCCCTGCTCTATTGTCCCTTTATGTCTATAAAAATATTTGATTTCTCTGAAGAATAATGTGTTGGAAATTGCATTCGAGTGCAGAAAGTATTCGAAGGGTTATTCTGCTTTAATTGCAAAATTTCATTTATCAAATCTCTAAGTGCCTTAAAACAGTTTTATGTAAAACTATTAGCAGAAATATAGGTATAATAACCTCCACAGAGTCCACTACCGGTGAAAACGACCAAGATTCCTGAAAATACAAATAAATTAGCATTGAATGTCACCTCTCTAAGAGAATCTCCTATACAAAAGGCTAAAATCATTTGGATCTATGGGTCGTCACTTTTAATAAGATTCACTGTATCTTTTTGTTTTATTTTAAGTCTCTTAGTCTTTCTCTGAAGTGTAAGTATTCTAGGCATGTTTAAGGTTGCAATTAAGAGCATTGATTAAAATATAAAGCTAAGAAGTCTCTGAAATAATCATATTGGTGAAATAAAATAAATGTAGAAATTGTGAAAGTATATGGTAAGGAGGAAATGATTCAGTTAAATATAAATTAAAAAAAAAGGGCACAGAAAATTAAGCTGTATTTGTGCTATCTTTTCTAAAATTATTATAATCTTAGTCTAAGATTTTTATGAGTATTTTATGATAAGTTTTTTTATATTAAAATTTATATCATAAACGCTTTATCTAATCCAAATACTTATCTTAATTTAGATCTTTTTAGTGATTCCCCCTCCCCTCTTCTTGGGGGAAGAGGGATACTTTACAACAAAGCATTGTTAGATAAATACTTCTTTCTGCTAAATTAAGCTCCTTTACTTTGTGATGAGTCGCCTCCTGAACTTTATGTAAAATAGAAATTAGTATGATTAGTAGTTTATGATTAGCAACGCTCTGAATTTTATATGAAATGCAGATTAATATGACATTAAATTATTCCAATACGAAAGAAGATGTACCGGAGCTTTTTTGAGCAAGGTCTTGCTTTCCATTCTGACAGCAGTTTCGATTTCTTTCCGCCATGGAGAAGTTCCGGCGCAAGGCTGCCCTGCATTTCGACTGACACAGAACTTGGATAAAGATAAGAAAAAAATGTAAGAAATTTAATCCTACAGGAAAACCTTTTTTTTTTCCTAATACTAACGTTTAATTGCTTCGATAAATTTTAAAATATGAACTTTAATTTTGTATGAATTTTGTATAGTAATCAATGCTTTTTTTACGAGTTTCATATAAGTGAAAAAATAAAATACTGACCTGCTTTGTTTCCACAACACTTGCGGTTCTTTCTAATAGATATTTTTTATTATTCTACCAGCTGCTGTAATGATCTTTTCTATTATTTCATTATTATTTCTATTATGAATTTTCACAGCACTGTTTTGTAATTGATATTAGTCTCTAAAATACTAATAATCTATTCCAAAAATTTTACCGTATAATTAAAAAAATTTAAATTTTGTACATCTTACATGAACATAAAACTTTAATTATAAAATTAGTCCTCTCAGCTGTATAAAACTTTTTTAAAGAAGGTCCATTGTAGCGTTATTAGGTTTTTTGATGCTGAAAGACGTGAAAAGTGAGCAATACCCTCGCCAGAACTCGAATCTCGGACTTCTCGAATACGCGCTGAGTGTGCTGGCCACGGAGACATGCTAAGAAGGAGGGAGAAATACCTTACATACTCCCCCTTTTAAATGACGTCTGGGGATTAGGGGGCCCAGTCGTCAAATCCTGGTGGTGGAGAATCATCATCCACCACTTTTTTTTTAGTTCGGGGGCCGCTGTAGAGACATTTAGGTTATTTTGATGCGGGAGAGATGTGATAAATGAGCAATGCGTTCGCCGGGACTCGAACTTCGGAACTCTCGAGTACGCGCCGAGTGGCTGGCCATTGCACCACGAAAGCATGCTGAGAAGGATGGAATACTACCTTTTACCATTTCAGCCTATTTGAATAAAGCTGCTTCTTTAAAAACTGCAATGTTATTTGTTTATTTTTACAACCAATCCGTATTAGTACATAAGTTTTGTCTTCTCCAAACTTCTGACTTTATACAGCAAAATTAATTTCTCATAAAAGTGATGATACAAGGAAATCGTAAGTGCATAATCTGTGCTTACTTTCAAATAATATTTTATAATTATTAAGATAAAATCGATTTTACTAATTATTAATTATTACATTTTATTAAATTTAAGCACTATTTCTTTTCTAGAAATTGTCGGTTTCGTTAATATTAAGATTTAGGTGTATATTAGATGTATTTAGATGTAGAATGTAGACATTAATTACAAAAATACTAATTATAAGTATAAATCTTGTTAATGACATGTGTTTGCATCAGCTTATAATGAGCAGGAAATTAATACTTCTTGAGATATTCTTTCTTTCTTTTTTTTAATTACGGATGACAAATGCGAAAGCATAAAAGCGCACTATTTCTTAAATAACAGAAACTAATTAATCATCCTTGCAGCTATTTTAAACTAGATTGCAATGTGATTTAAGAAAAGAAAAATTCAAAGTGATATATTACGAGTATTCGATGAAATCTAAGAATTCATAAACTCTAACTTATGTAAATTAAAAATAGTAAAGTATTAATTTTTGAAAAGTGCTGATGAGATTTAGTAGTGTGAAAATACGATCGTCCTAGTAGAATTATTCCGGTCTTTTCCTAAAGTAAGAATTCTGCTAAACTGGTTGCTGATTCTATGTGCAGTTGCTGTATGCGCAGAACGAAAAGTACTGCCTTCAAATCGTAGTCAGAAATTTTAAATCTCTACAATACACAAATTGTGACGATATGGTCGGATATTTGCCCTTTTTTTTTAAAAAAAAAAACTTTTCTTATTTGCAAAAGAATTCTTGCATAGAGTAAAATACACTTAACGTCTTTGAGATCTTCGTAATATATTAAGATACTGGAAGAAAAATTTGCAATCTGTCGGATCGTTTCAGTGAGACTTACTGCTTCCTAACAAGATAGCATTGCAAAACCCGAAAGTTGCGACAGATGTCAGGTGCAAACAAAATGACAAAATAACACTCTAAAAGAGAATAAAATTCCACTTGGTCAGATGGACAAGATTAGGATAGCCTATCTTACGTATCATAACACGTACTCCGGTTAAGAAAGATAAAACTGTCTCTGAATGCTGGGTAACGCATTTCCATTTCTTCTTTACCTGACAGTGACAAAACGCAGATAATACTGCGCTGTATATTTCAGCGGCGTTCTTGTCTTCTTGGATTGGACGAATTCATTAAAAACCACAGCAAGAAGTCAAGCCACGCGAATGTGCTTGACAAATGTAGGTCTGTGTTTCACATAACCCTCCTGAAGAACCAAGTTTCGCATTACTCTGACAAATAGACTCGTCCTTCCGTACCAGGAAACCCTTGTCACAGATTTATGAGTTGCAAATGAAGCTGGTATTTCTTAAGTTAGACAAATAATCATCTTTGTTTTTCGTCTGCCCTGAGACAATCGAAAGCAAAGTATTAATTGCATGTATTTGGAAGAATGATAGTGGAAATATGAAATGCAAATACCAATGAGAATGAGAATACTAAAACTCTTCAACTTTTTGGATTTAAAAAATTACGTCAAGTAGAAAAGTCTTGTAATTAAAGTAAATTAATTAAAAGCTCGTCTAAAAATATATCTTTTAATATAAGCTATCGCAGCCTTTTTTATATTTCATATCTCGAGTGTTTTACATAGATCACTAATATCTGTACTTAAAAGCGGTCATAAAATTAATTCTAACTGTTAATGCCATGCATTGCAGTCGTGATGTTTCATTTAATATTTCTTCAATGGAAACTTCCCTTATGCCGTATACATTTTCTCATTTAGATGAGCATTACAATATGTGAAAACATACATTTTGTACAGGGTATTTATGAAATATCCATAAATATAATCTCTGCCTCGAGATCTCTTATACAAAATAAAGATAATTAAAAATATGTATAACTGCCTATTTTAAGGTTTGTTTTCATAAACTTTTATGGATTAGGATAGCATTTAGATCATTCAATAACATAAGAAAACAAAATATTTTTAATAACAAGTTAACACATTAAGCAACAGATATGATGGCATAAAAGCATTCATGCCACTTAGAGAACATACAGTCAGCATCTTGGACAGAAAATTACATCAAAGTTAAAATTACTGATTAATTCCTATTATCAAATACATTAATTAGAATATTTATACATTTTCTTCATGGAAAAAAAAACATTTATTTTTTTTTCTCATTTACTTCCCATCTTACTTTATACTGCTATATTCAGTTTGGGAAAAATACTTGGAAAATAAATAACACGTAACAAGCGCGAAAAAACCTGTAATTCTATAAGTTTTAAGAAGCATATTTTATAAAGGCATAATGTAACGAGAAAATGCAATTTACTAAATGGAATATTATTAGGAGTGGTAGATTGCGAGGACTAAAAGTTAGTTTACTGGGCCCTATATTTCCTCCATAATGCTGTTCTTTTACAGTAGTTAAACCTTGTTCAGCGGATGTTTTTTTCTTTTCTCAGATTATCCACATACTAGAAAATTTAACAAATATTTTTAACGACTGTAGTATATCCGATAAAAAAAAATGTTACTGTTTAAAGTATTACCATGTCGCCCAGGGAGCATAGCCAAAGAATATGTATTGTTAAGAAGGAAAACTTCGCAACAGAAGTGGCTCCGTCCCAACGCAGAGGGAAACAGCTGCGCATGCGCGAAATATCTGTCGCCAAAGCACGAAAGCTCGAAGTCTGCCTCGAAGTTCGAAGGTCAATTTATCAAGAGTTCATAAACCGAATATCGTTTTAAATTTCTTTAAATTTTAAAGGAAAAGAAAATATTTTTGTGCCCAAGTGAATTAATTAAGGGATTAGTTATTTTGAGCAAAAAAAGTAAGAAAATCCAAGTTTAATTTATCGCGAAACGTCAAAAAAGAAACGTTTTGTCAAAGAACGTTTCTTAACACGTGTTCCTCAATTTCCTGTACACATCGCGGAGGGGAAAATTCTCGCCGCCAGGTTCCGTCGCCAAATCCCTTGACGAATTTTCCCTCTGCATTATAGCGGCGTAATAGCAAACTGGTTTACATTACGTCTATAGAACCTTTCCCTCTTTACGTAGACTTTCTTTGGTATAGCCTAGCAACGCTGACTAACGATCCGAAAGACCCGGCTTCGATTCTCGGAGAAGGCATCGACGTTTGTAAATGTATAGTGTCTGTCCGGCATGGGAGCACTCTAAATACACGGCGAGCGAAAAGTTCTCTCGAGGACCTCCCTCCCGGGGTATTCTCTGTCAGAATTGGAGGCAGAACTGAGGAAAGTCGTATTGCAACATGTACAGTGCCGAAGGCTCTTGCCAACGATGGGCGTAATCTTGACTTCTTGGCACGATGAATTTCGAGTCCACCCAATGTTTTGGGATGCCGCTTATAAAGAGCTCGTTTTAAAAGTCCAAATGCACAGTAATCCGTAGGAGACAGACACATCAGGGAACTTGAGTGGGATGCATATAAAGGGTATAGCTTCAATTCCGGTTTCATTTCTCATTTTTCCAAAAAATAGAACAGTAGATTTAGAGGTATGGGTTGGAGCCTTATCCTGATGAAACTTTGCATAGAGATGACATTTTTCTTTAAAAATAGGTGTTACGACATATTTCTGATAGTAATCTAAATTAATTTTGATTTTTTTTCTACTGTACTTATTTAAAATTATCCGTTATAAGAGAATCCAGAAGTAACCATAAAACCTTTAGAAAGACTTTCCTTGTTTTCTCTCAACCAACATATGAAATCTTTTTCTCCTCTTTTTCTGTAGTTAATCGACCTTTTTCTATTGCAAGTAGATAAATATATCGACGCCTCATCAATTCCAACTATATATTTCCCTTTTTCACCTGCCAAACAATTTTCATGCAGCAATCTGCACATAGTGTTATGCTGAGAAACATGTTTCGGCGTTAGGCGATGAATATCATGTTTTTTTTAATTAGCTTTAAATCAGATTTTATAATTTTGTTCACACTTCCTACATAGATATTTAAAGATTTTTCAATAGCTCTTTGGGGGAGGGGGGCTGGATTTTCCTTTAAAACATGATATGCTACTTTAGATTTAATAAGAGCTTGTACGTACCTCTGTTGGGTACGAAATTTTTTGCCTTTCTCCCAGTCAGATGTAAACTTTGACGTTTCTTTCCTTTCATATTATTTATGTCACTTATTTTACGTGTATAAATATTAAAGCCATGCTTTTCATATCTTTTTTTAATAATTAAATAAGAGTATTTCGCTTCGGGCAGCGCAAAAATATAGCCTTCGATCCATTGTTTATTTTTCAGCTACATTTTAAAGAAAAGAATATTTTTAATACTACAGCCGATAGCAAAATATTATAACAATTGATGCCAGTCACGTTTGCTTTTAAAATTAATATTTAAATTCAATTATTAAAAATCAAAATCGTTACAAAAATGTGTGAACACCCTCTGGTACTATCTGACTTTACCTTGTGAATCTTCACTTTTTCTAGTTTTATCCTTTTACTCTTTTAGTTATTTTACCACAACGTGATACTCCCATCCCCCCAAAAAAAATTCTCCAAATGAACGACTCTAATGACGAAATTCCAGTGGTATACACTAGTCGTAGAGGGAATAGAAAAATTCACAGGAACTATCCCTTCCTTTCACAGTTTAAAACGTGGAACATCCACTTACTCATGAATCGGAGTAGTTTCTGCTGAGCTTGGTTAAGTTTTATTTAATAAAATATTAACAAATTTAAAAACATAAAACTTCATAAATCAAATAAAAAAGAACCATAACTCATAACATGGGAGTCATAAACTAAAATTAACCGAAGAGTAACACAGTTAATGTTTAATGAATAAACTAAGTAAAATAAATTTTTCATAACACACAGGTATTTGCTATTTATACTATTTATCTTTACTCTAGAAAGTCATGTTTCTAAGAATTCATTTCTCGACAATTCTAGTCTTTCCAATAAAATCTGTGATTTATCGTTTGCACTTAAACATAATTATTGACGCATCTTTAAATAATAAATAAAAACCCTTGAGCTTTAATTAAAATATATAGATTTTAAAATTGAATTAGCTAGTCATTTTTCAGTAAAAAAAACAATTTCAACTAGTTCTAAGAACAGTTAAATATTTTCGGTATTACGTTGCTGATTCTTCCCTTATTAATATATGAAGAGTTAAATCCTCAATTTATATTCCTTTTCCGAATTAATAACTATTTAAATTCACAGCTTCCAAGATCAAGCAAGTTTTTAAGTTTTGCTTAAGAATATTATGAAATTCTCTGACATAATGACGCAAATTTACGTAAAAGTAATTTTACATAAAAAAGTAAATTTACATGAAAATGACGTAAATTTACATAAATTACTAAAAATAAAAGAGAAATATTTTCGAGTTATATCGTCACTCCAATAACTTTAAAAAATTATTTCGATTTGAAAATATGTACCAAAATATGGTTGCTGTTTTGAGATTTTGCATCAAAGTGTTTCTCTTCCAGTTCCAACTATGAACAATTTGCAGTAACTTTTTTGGTTTTTCAACATACGGCAATAAAATTCTATAACCGAACTCATTAATGCATGCACCGTTCACGGTGATAGGGATAAAAAAACAGTCTGTAATTTACATAAACTCAGGGTAAAACCTTAATAGATACGCACAACGCACACCAAAAAAGTCAGAAGACAAAATCTGTGGCATAATCCATGACAAAAATTAATAACAAATTGCTATCTGAAAAACTTTAGATTACAGTACATACCTGGAAGAAGACTTTGCAATTAGAAATTTTAAATTATTAAAAAATTATAAATGTATAAAACAAAAACAAAACAAAAAAAAAAATAAAATCCGAAAGCTGTCAGATTTATATTACGCTCAAAAGGGACTTTTTTTAACATTTTGTGTGTTACCTTTATATATTAAATATCGTGTTCTTCGCCCTTAAACATCATAAAATTCAATTCAACAGAATATCACAAAATATTTAAAAACAACATATCCTTAGAATTTCCAATAGACAGTCTCGCGTGCCGGAGATAAAAATGTGTTTTTTTCGTACAGTATTGCCATTGCTCACTTTGAAATCGTTAAGTTTATTAATCAAAAATTCATTATGAAGTTTTACAAAATACGAAATAGATAATAAAACCTAATTCGAAATTCAAAATTTGTGCCAAGTGCCCATGTTCGGGTGGAAGATTATGTTATTCAAAATTTGATGTCTCTATGCACCGTCGTTTTTTCACAATGCGAGAAACGTACCTATATTCATGCACATTCTCCTTTGTTTAATATCTTTTAAAATAATGGAGGATGATAATATTCGACGGCAACAATTTGAAAAGTGATTCAGCGCTTTACAGTGATTCAACGCAAAATCCCGTTTCGAGACTAGTAATTCTGAGCTAAGGCTCCTTTGGGATAAAAATAAATTAAATTAATAAAGTAAATAATTAATCAATAGCAGCTGAAAGATAAATTAAGGACCTTAAAATTTATCGAATAATAGCATTCGGAGAATTTTCTTTTCGGAAAAAGCATGGAGAAGAAAAATTCATGTCTTAATTTTATCTTATTTCCGATACTTCCAAGAATTGATTTCTAAATGTTTCTAGTCCGACAGTATCCCAGGCATGAGAAGTCTGCGGATTTTATTTTCCAAGACGTTGTTGTTGTTGCTGCTAATGCTTACTTGTCTGACTTACAGTCAGCCCAAGCCCAAGAAATTCCTCGTGGCAAGGAGAGCATTGTTTACGCCTGTCGTTGGCAACAGCATTGAACACCTCACAGGTGACAGTGCGATTTAGCTCAGTTCCGCCTCCAGTTTTGATGGAGAAGCACCTTGGGAGGGGACGGGTCCGTGGGTCTCCGATCCCTTTTCCCTACCACTAACCTCTCGAGGGGACTTTCGGCCTCGTCGCATAGTTAGAGTGCCCGCATGTCGCACGGACTCTAAACATTTACAAACATTCATGCCTTCTCCGGGATTTGAATACGGGCCTTTCGGCACGGCAGTCAGCGACGCTAACCACTATACCGGCTGGGTGGCTTCCAAGACGTAAATTTGCCTAACAGAAAACTACGCTCATGTCCAAAATTATCTTTACATACCCAAAAATGATGATATTCAATGAAATATCGAATCAATGTGATCCGTATTTGCAGAGAATGTGTGAAAACCAAGCCTAATTAGCATTATCCAATCAAAAGTAATCAAACGGTTTGTGATATGCAAATCTAAGCGTTACGTCATCCAAGGGTGAATCAAGCGCTTTGCGCAAACTGAATATTTGAATGAATATCTGCAACATAACGTTTGATTTCAGTGTGTAGGGACTCAAAGCGGTTTGTTATGGCTTCGAAGTATCATTTGGAAGAATCTGTAAAGTGGCGAATTATCGGCCGTTTAGAAGCAGGGCAGTCAATCATGGAAACAGCCACATATCTGAATATTTCAAGACAGACAGTCTCTAAGCTATGGAAACAGTTTCAAAATGATGGAAGTGTTGTAAGGAGGCCTGGACAAGGTCGGAAACGAATGACAACTGCTTCTGAAGATCGGTATCTGGCATTAACTGCCCGTCGTAACAGAAAGGCTACTGCTCGCCAGTTAAGTTCAGAGCTTGCAGCCGCCACTGGAACTGTTGCATCACGGCAAACAATATACAGAAGGCTTAATGAAAAAGGCCTTTATGCCAGAAAGCCAAGGGTATGTGTTTTACTGTCTTCACAGAAAAAGAGGGATCGCTTTAATTGGTGTAAAGAACATCAAAACTGGACTGAACATCAATGGTCCCATGTTCTCTTTACTGATGAGTCGCGGTTTAGTTTAACTGGTGATTCTAAACGTGTTTACATCTGGAGGGAGTCAGGAACACGAAATGATCCCTCGAACATTGTGGAACGTGACCGTTTCGGTAGTGGAGGTGTGATGGTATGGGGTGGAATAATGATCGATGGACGTACGCCCCTACACGTGTTCAGCAGCGGATCTGTGACAGGCCAGATATATCGGGATGAGGTCTTAGATCCTTATGTAAGACTTTTCAGGGGTGCATATGGACCTGACTTTTTATTTATGGATGATAATGCCCGTCCACATCGAGCAAACCTCGTTGATGAATTCCTTGAAAGTGAAGACATTAAGCGAATACCTTGGCCACCAAACTCTCCTGACCTTAACCCGATAGAGAACTTATGGGACTACCTTGGAAGAGCAATTGCACGTATACATCCTCCTCCTAGAGATGTAAATGCTCTGAAGACGGCATTGCTGGAAGAGTGGAGATTAATTCCCCAAACTGTGGTTAACAACGTTATTTCCAGCCTTAAAACACGTTGTGATATGTGTGTACAAGTCAGGGGAGATCATATTCCATATTAAATTCGTAAGACTTAATTCTTTTTCTGAATCATTCCTTTTTTTCTTAACTCTCTTTGTCACACTTTATTACCATTTTTATTGTTTCATGCTACAATTTTATATCATATGAGGTGATCTTCTTTTGCATTTATGTGTCATCATGTTATGTATGATTCCATGAAAATTCATTAAATTATAAGTCATAGTCTCTGAGAAATCGGTGAATTTATGCATGTAAACATAATGTTGGACATGAGTGTACATACCATAGTTAGATGTTAGGAAAAAATTGTGTACCAACAGAATTTTGAATCGCTATATGTATATGATATATTATTTGGAAAAAATAGCACTTCCAAGACGTTATCGAGCTGGCGTTATCCAAGACGTTATCGACATTGTTTTCATTAAACACTTTTAGTAGCGAAAAACAAATTATTGATTTTATTTTTTGTTTACAGCGAAAAATATATTCTACAGTGAAAATTTGCTTGGCATTTGGCTAACAATTTATTCTTTTTCTTCATTGTTAAACATTATTTGCTAAGTGAAATAATACTGAATACAGGAAGTTTGAAAAAAATAAAGCTTTTAACAAGTCCACTATAAAGCATTTAACAGACCACTAATTTAATGACCGATAACTGACTCATGGAAATAATAATTATCTTTTTTCTTAAAATACGCTTTTGAAACATAATAGAAAGCAGTAATAAATAAATACAAGGCCTGTTTTGTTTAGATATTTTACTTAGTCAAGTTACTGGGTGCATTAAATCATTTCAGATATCATGCGAATGGTGTATGCTAAATTTCCTGCTTGATATACTGTGTTGAGAAATTACTTTCGCTTTCACGTGTTATTCACGGATTTCTCAAAAAAAAAAAAAAAAAAAAAAAAAAAAAAAAA
>KK112646.1:221164-241031 GCA_000611955.2 Stegodyphus mimosarum
TATTTATTTCAACAAACTCCTATAGCCGGTTTAAAAGTTCTTAATCGATCTTTATTTTCTCAACAATACGTCATAGCCACATACTTCCAATTAGAGAAGTGTTTTAAATGATGAAAACATTCAGGTTTTGGCAATGTCAAATTTTAAAAACATCAACTTTCGACAAACAGCGAAATCTAACTTTTAATGCGGTCTCCCGGTTCCTATACTTATATTTGGGAATGTTTTATACTCGTTGTGAACAAATAAAATTAAAATACGTTTGAATTTCATGCGAAAAAATTGAAAGGGATATTTTATTCTAAAATTTGCAATTTCCGATGTCATTTTCAACTTTTCTTGAGAGATCTGTTAATCAAGTCAGAATAATTCGAGGATATACTTCTAAATGAAGTGCAGAAAAAAAAATGTTTGTAATTTAATATGAAGGTTAAGGAAGTCATGTGGTGTCCACATCACATGTTTTTATTATGATGTGCATTATAAAGGAGATTATTACGTTCCTTAACTATGGCGATGTTTCGCTGTCATAATAAATCCAGGCTTCTCCAGCTTTGCATGAGTATATTTAGTATTGAGGTTACATTGGTAGTTCAACTCGACAAAGTAAAAAGTATTGCTACTCGAAGAAAATATATGTTATAAGCATCTTGCGCAAGCGATCGAGGAGAACTCTCTGTACAGCTACGCTCTGAACAATTAAACGTTTTCTTCATTTACTAAGCTCAAATACTATACAGTTTTGTAGCTTAAGGGGTTTAGGCATTAAGCTAGATTTAGCATGCGAAGATTAGATTGCTGATTTTAAGAAGTTCATGATCTTTTTGTAGTATTAAATTTCAAAAGAAATTTTAATTCTTTGAAACTTTGATGGTAAAATTTTCGAGGAGTTAAACTGCAATCAGAAACCTTTTGGCTGAATCTTAATTTCATTTTTTGACTTAATCTGGCCGAACATGTATAGGACACTCTAAAGAAATTATGCTAAAATTTAGGTTTAGGATACACAAATACATCTATTTAATTTCAGCATTGTTATTTCCAAGTTATTCAGTGAAGAGATAGGCATAAAGTCTTAAAATGGTGAAGTTCGTTTCTCCATCCTCTGCTTAATGTAATGTCGGATATTAATTAAGCCCTAAAGTTTATTTGTTTCAGGAGTAAACATCATTATGAAGACTTCATGATGAAAGAACTTGAAATATTTTTTTAAATGCTACGCATGAAAAATTTGTAGAGTCATTAGGATTTTTTGGAAGCAATAGACGTGAAAAATGAGCAGCGTCTTCGCCGGGACTCGAACCACGGCCCTCTGGAATACGAGCTAGCGTGCTGACCACCACATGCGAAGAAGGCGGAAGAAACATCTTATAAATTCATGAAAAGGTTTATTCAAATATCTTTCTGTGGGCAATCAATCCTTTTAAGCAACAAACGAACAGTGGTTTAATACATTGCTATTAGCCACTCGAATTTTAACAAAATTATTAGCTTTAATGCAATACACATTATTTAGAATACGAGCAAGTGTTCTTTAGATATATACATTCACTTTATATATAGATTACAATGTAGCCTTTTAAAACTGCGCCCTATGGAAATCCCCGCATTTTAAAAAGGCATATCAAATCTTCGACCAATAAAATAAAAGGAGCATGTATAAAACAACAGCAACAAAAAAAAGTTTGAATTTCCTGCTGCTTTACAAGTGTTAACAGTCAACATTGCAACGTATACATTACAGCATAATTGGAAAGCATAAGCCTTGAGTATAAATGAATGTTTAAACTGACCAATCCCGCAGATATCGGCTCTTATCTGGTTTCCTATTAATGAGTGAGTAATTCTGCTTCGCGGCGTTACAAACTGCGAATCTGCCCTTTAACATCGGGTTGGAAGAAGGTCTTTCTTTGTTAACAAGTCTTAACCCAGTTTTCAAGTGAAGTTTATTAATGATGTGTGACGTAATACCCACCAAACAAAGTGGTTCCGACTGAAAAGGGTCTTTGTGATCCGTGGATGGGGCTCTTCGACACGTGTTGTCGGGTGACAAAGACAATCGGCCTCTCACGTTCTCTACCAGCGCTGAGCTCCAACAACAAAAAGATTTTTCTTTTTTATTTTTCATTTGTTTTTGTTTTTGATGCTCTCAGACTCCATATCCTTATGAGCTGTCACTCTTTAAGTGAAATGAGACATCTGCGCCCATCATGTGTCGACGCCTCCGGTCGGCCACCGAAAAGTATTTGAGTTGAGGATTTATCATCCAGCTATTGCTCATTTGATGGATTAACAATTGAAACGGACAGGAATCTCAATCATAGGCACTTCAGTTGAAAATTCGTAACAGTACAGGTTTGTTCAAAATGATATAACTGATCCAGAGGAGCATGATTTCATTCTTTTATGTTACACATTAATTTGATAGGAGTTAAAGGAGATAAAAAGTCATCAAGTTTTAGATTTGCACCATTACATTTATGTAAAATGACATATCTTTACGTAATGCTGTCTCATCTTCTCATGGTTAGATTAAATGCAGCAGACTCGATGGCTTGCAGTTAGCCTTCTAAATCATTTTCAGTTAATCTTCTAATTCACAGGAGCTTAATCCATGCAGTGTTTACATATTATGGGGCAGGGCTGTCTTCAAGCATGTAGGCTACACATGCAATCACCAAGAGCGAAAATTTCCGGAGTTTGTCAGCTAAGTTGTTTTCAAAAGCGACATCTAAATAAAAGCATATAGCCATCTTTGAATTATTAACATATTTAATTAATATAGGGTGCTGCCATTATAGAGTTATAAGGTGTTTCTCCCGCCTTCTTGGCATGCCTTCGTGGTGTAGTGGTCAGCACGCTGGGGGCGTATTCCAGAGGTCCGTGGTTCGAGCCTCGGGGAAGGCGTTGCTCATTTTTCACATCTCCTGCTTCTAAATAACGTAATGCCTTTACAGAGTGTCAAAAAAAGTAGAAATCAGCAAGTTTGAGTGGAACATTTTGGGTAACAGAACTCTCCCTTTCTGTCATCTTTGCACCAAAATTTAAAAATGACTTGCTGTTGCCATAAAGCCAATAAAGACAAAGATACAGAAGTTCGAATATTAATCTCAAATACAGTTAAAATTCGAAAACTTTGAACAACTTGTTGGCCGAATGTTGTTCGAGTAGCTAAGATGAGAATGAATCAGAATACATTTCGGCAAAACTTAAACAATTTTCCTTTCCCTTCCTTGATTAAGAATTCTAAAACTAATGTGCACATGGCGCTGTTTATTTTCAATAAATCCTGTAATAACCAATTATTATCCCTAGATATCTCTGCCTGACAACCAGTTTAATACTGTTTCCTGTTAGGATAGCAGGTGATATCAAATGAAAGTCTTTGCATATTAATGTAAATAATCAGCGCTTTAATTCCCTCAATAAGCCATTAATCTTATTGAGAATGAGTTTTATTATACTTTTGATTTTTTTTTCGATCAAATAATTGCTCTGAAATTTATTTAATTTCTTATTTACAAAGCTGCACTTTTCACAGGCACAGACTAAAATTGGTTAAGCTAAAAAAAATTAATCATATCAGATATTTATGTTAATTTTTGAATTTTCATAGTAATGAATGAACGAATGAGAGTTTGATAAATGAGAGTCTAATTCCCTTTCTCAACTAAAATTATTCCGAATTTTTTCTGTACTTGACATCAAAAGCCACATTTATATTCCATTTACGAAGGACTTTTTATTTTTGTCTTACTTGTGATGAATAAGTGTTGTAATCTTAATAATTAAAAGGTTGTTCATGTGTTGTTGGCACAAAGAAATAAAAGTAATGCAATCGGATAACTATTAGTTATTAAGTTAGATTACTTATTAAGATTATTAATTGTTACGTAATTAGAGAAGCATTAATAACTTCTAATTGTGATAAAAAGGGAATCATGACACTGAATTTATTTATTTCTGAGTAAAATGAGTCAAACATAATGCTTTTAAGGATGAAAGTTAAGTTTAACTTCTTATTAAAAAAAATAAAATCCAGTTCCTTTCTCAAGATTCCAAGGAGCTTTAAAGTTAAATTTAAAATTAGATTAATTAAGATACAAAAACATACATTAAAAATGAACCGAAAATCCACAAAGAATGAAACAAGTCTGTTGTTTATAAGAAAAACGATGTGAAATTTCTGCTGCTTGTTTTTCATTTTCGTGCGTTTTCGAGCTTGGAATAATTTTGATTCTTATTTTGCTTAGGGAATTAGAGGCCAGAGAGTAGCTATCAAACTTGTGAAGAATGAAGCACCTTACGAATGCTTCAATATTTCGTGGTTTATTGATGAAAAAACAACTGAAAGAAAATAAACAAAACTACCGTTGTTTTATCACAGTGCGAGAAACATAAATACACATATGTAGATTCTTCATTATTTAATTTCTTTAAATATAACACAGGGCGATAATATATGGTGGAAACAATTTGAAAATTGATACGTCGTTTACAGTGATTCAACGCAAAATGCCCTTCTGATTAAAAAGATGGTCGGAAATTTATTTTGGACTTTTTTTGTTTTTAGCCCAAAGAGAGTTAACTAAGAAGGGCTATTAATTTAGTTTTTGGCATTTTGTGTTAATTCACGATAAATGTCAGTTCACTTTTCAAACTATTGCCACCAAATATTACAGCCCTGTATTATATTCAAAGAAATTAAATAATGAAGAATCTGCATAAATGTATGTATGTTTCTCTCATTGTGATAAAAGGACGGTACCTAGAGCCATCCAATTTTGAATAACGTACGTCTCCACTCGAATATGGGCATCTAGAAGCCAAAATTTGGAATTAGTTTTATTATCTATTTCATTTTTTGTAAAGCGTTTATGAGTTTTTATTAAGAAACTTAACGATTTCAAAGTGAGCAATGGCCACACTGTACCAAAAAAAAAAAAAAAAAAAAAAAAATACCCCCCTTTTACCCAGCTCGCGAGACTGTATCGGAAAATTCTAAAGATATGCTCCTTTGAATATTTTGCGATATTACTTTGGATTGAATAAGTTCGAATAACATGATATCGAATAAATAAAGTTAACACACAAAACGTCAAACAAACGCCCCTTTGGGCGCAATGTAAAATCTGACATAGCATATGAAAATATAAATTTCGTTTAACAAAATGCAAAAGAATGTGTTAGAAAATTAAAATAGCGGTAAATTCTACCGTAAAGGCCAATAAACTGATTTTACCCTTCTAGCTTTTTACCGAAAGGCCAATACATGCAAATGCATGCGGCAGCTCATTTAGTTTACCTACTGGTTATTCTTCTTCACCACGTTTTAAATACACGTTACCACCGGGGAGTTTCGTAATAACCTAATCTGAACTTAGAGAACAGATTTATTTCCCTGCATACTCTCGACAGCGGCGTGCGCAAACAGAAGATGATGGGAAAGCATTTCTGCGAATTCTCGTCGTATGAGAAACCAGAGACGTTGTACGCGTTGTTTACACGACAAGCGACATAAACGATATTCGATTTCCTTCGCGTATAAACAGTGTAAATAGGTTGCCCCCAACCACCCACGCCACCTTGTTACGTCTCCCCCCCCCGTGGTCTCGGACTTCATCTGAGGTGTCATCGAGATGCGACGCTCCGCTTGGGAGATGAACCTTCCCCCCTTACTATTTATTATTATTTATTACCTTTTTTTATTATTATTATTTCTTGTGGGGGATGCGCACTTCCGCGCGCGGGCCCGACGTCGCTAATCGGTGGCGACAGTCATCCCCCCCAACCTTTCTATTGCGTAGGGGGGGGAGGAAGACGCGTGAAAGAAGAAGTCTGTCGCCCTCATTAGAGAAGTTGGCCGCTGACACGGGGGTCACCAGCCGTTGCGCTCTTTGCCGAAAGTTTTGGTTTTTACGAAAAGATTCCGGCTTTTGATTGAACCATGCGAATAACAACGCCACTGAAAAAAAAGCTGTAACATGCTTAACTAGATAG
This sequence comes from Stegodyphus mimosarum, assembly GCA_000611955.2. NCBI lineage: Eukaryota > Metazoa > Arthropoda > Arachnida > Araneae > Eresidae > Stegodyphus > Stegodyphus mimosarum. The sequence continues at coordinate 227,165 of KK112646.1, forward strand.
ATTTTGGGTATGAGTACTTGCACTGGCATGGAATGTATTTTTAGGTTGATATTAATGACTTATTTTCAAGCAAGATTTATTGAGATGGCAATGTCACAATTTCGACTAGAATTTACAACGAAGGTCTTTCAGCCGGTTTGTTTAATGTTCCTAAAACAATACATAAGATTTTTCCGTTCTAAAAATGCATGATAAATTTAGCTGCTGAACAAAAAGCCTGTAAAAAAGATGTAAAAAATAATTGTGTTTACGGAAGCTACACTGCTTCTTGGAACTTTAAAAAATTTGAAAATTTGTCTTCATCATTCCTTAAATAACTGAATTTTGGAAAGATAAAAAAAAAATTGAAAGGATTCAGATTTTAAATTACTTCCAAAGAGGCGTTTTTTAACGTTTCGTGTGTTACCTTTATTTATTAAATATCATGTTTTTCGCACTTAAACTATAAAATTCAGTTCAAGAGCAATATAATAATTTTAAAATGAGTCTATCTTTAGAATTTACGATACACAGATTTTTTTTTTTTATTGCTCGCTTTTAAGTCGTCTGTGTTTGTTCATAAAAAATTCGTTAAAGTTTTACAAAATATGAAATCTTTAATAAAACAAATTTCAAATTTAAAATTTGGGCTTCCACATGCCCATATTCGGGTGGAGACGTACGTTATTTAAAATTGGTTGTCTCTAGGTTCCGTTGTTTTATCACAGTGCGAGAAACCTATATACATTTATACAGATTCTTCATTATTTAATTTCTTTAAATATAATACGGGGTTCTAATGTTTATTGGCAACAGTTTGAAAAGTGAACCGACATTTACAGCGAACCAAAGCAAAATGCCAAAACGAAATTAAGAGCCCTTCTGGGCTAACGCCCTTTGGACTAATAATAAGTAAGTAAAATGTAAAATAAAGATATTCTTTTTACTCTTTAAGTTTTATTTCTAATAGACGTTCCTGTTTAACAGGTAATACGAAAGGTTAAAAGGAAGAGAATTAAAAAAAATTTAGTCATGTTGCGATAAATTCCCCAACGCATCACTTGAAAAAGAGATGCCCTGTATTGTACCGATGTTCATGCGATGCAGGAGGTAGACATTTCATGTAACAATCGAAAACAGGGTAGATAAGAGGCGATGGAAAAATATCAAAACAAAAATTGCATTAATTTCAATTATTCAATTTTTGTACAAGTCTGATAGTTACGAATATCTATTGTTTATACACCAAACACAGATTCAATAAGTGCGTTTTATACAAACATGCAAAAAAATTTTTTGCTATGTTTTAAGTATTTTGGTGGAAGACTAATTGCCTCTCAGTAGACAAACAAGATTATACTCTTTCAAGGTCAAATCTTTGTCTTTCCAACACTTGAGACAGTGACGTATCTTATCTATACTGAAACAAAGACGTCAACGTCACTGCGCTGATGGTTGACTTTGGTTGAGAAAAGCACAACTTGTAATTCTGCTCGGAACTAGCCACATACAAGTCTTTTTTCATCTTCGATTTTCCCAAGGTTATTGCCTATAACTTCTCATTTATAGCTGAACAAGTACGTATAAATCCTTTCTATTTCAATTGTATAAATGGCAGACTTCGGGTGCTATGGATCTCATGAAGGATGAGATTTTACAAATGCTAATTGAAATGGACGAATAAGGTTGAATTCTTGGAGCCTCAAATTTAGCCTGCAACCATTGATTTGCCAGTTAAACTACAGAAAGTGTGGTATTTCCTTTCTTGTTGGCTTTAATGCAAAACTTGTGGTTTTGATAAGTTTTTATAGCTGTACAAAGATTTACCCCATTCTGTTTTCAACAGCAATATCTTCTAAGTATACGAGTAAAACATCTTAGGAAATTATAAGCTCGTTTTATCATCAAAATCCGAGATCGAACAACTGTATGTTTGCTGTCCAGTGGTAACAATGTAAATATTGTTTTTAACAAAAATATTATTATATCCTAGCTGTTTGTGATGGAAGACAGCTTGGACTTTTCCGAATTTATGGAAAGTATGACTTCCTTCCTCACATGTGTTTGCCTTTATGAATTACTCAACCATATTGATGTAGAGCTGGTTGGTTTTTAACCTATTTTGTAAAATCAATTACTAATTTCTTTCGTCGCAAGCCTTATGATGATAAATTGTTATAAATAAGCATAACTGGTTTCTTTCCAATTACTGTTAATGATTTTGTTAACTTTCATAAATAGACTAGATCTGTACTAGCTTTCCTTTTTAAGATTTCAATGATACTTTTTTTATTAATTATTCATGAAAAATATTAATTTTTAAGGTACATTAGAGTTGCTGTTTCTTTTCATTCATAACGCACTTCGTGAATCGCCAACTGCTTATTTTAAGCTTTCACCTCTAGTATACAGTTTTATTTTTCTGGTCTTTTATGGCTGGTTAAGGAAAAACTGTATAAAAAGAATATTCATTTTATCTTAATCATTGGATGTAACAGAAAACACTGCATGCTTTCTCTTAATTGCTTACATAATGCAAAAGTTCTAATCTTAACAAAAATTTAGCGTATACGAAAAATAAATTTCCTATTTTAGACAGATGGTGCTCTTTAGTATGCTGGGCAGCACTTGTTAATATGCCCATCTTATCTTCAAAATAAGATAGATATTACTGTTTAATATGCGATGGGTTTCGTTCGCAACACATTGCTAGGAAGTTGCGTTGTATATTTCGAAATTACTTACATACATATTAGTGGTGGGTGTTCTATATGTGTTAATTAGTTTTCTTGTTTTGCTGAATAGTGTTATTTCTTTTCAAAATTTGTTAACAAAAGGATTAATTTACTAAAAAAAGTTTCAACCTACGTTTGTCTTATTTTATTAACGAAATTAAAGTTGAAAGTTTCAAACTAAGTTTAGTTCTCTTATTGACTTTCAGCTTGTATGCTGTTGATCCGGTTTTCCAATCCTGCTTTTCCATTTCGAAACACCCCAAGCATTTCGTTTTATCTAGGTTTTTTTTTAAAATTTATTTAATTACCGTGGAACATCATGTATACCTAGATACCTTCAGAATTCAGTAAAATTGTAGAGGTTACTTTAAGTTTCTAATAGTTACTTTACTGTCAATTCTCACTTACCATCTACTATTCCCTACCAGAATTCATTTTTAGTATCGCGTTGTATGCAAATGAGTTAGAAGGAATATTTAAGGAAGATTCAGCTTACTTCGAGAGAAAGTTTAGGAGTCCTTAGTGGCGCCTGATTGCCATCAGTCTATTTCGTTAGTAAACCTACTATACTCGGCTGTATTGTACGCGCCTGTTGATAATCGCCGGCTAGGTTATATTAAGGGCCAGCTGCGTCTAGCTTCGGATAAGTCAGTTTAGTTTAGTATTAAAATAGTTTCTTATTTTCTTATCTTGATTTAAAACTCCAGTGGAGGCTTTCCTGTAAGCCCGAGAAGAGGCCATCTGTGATTATTTCTTTGAGTGAATAAAAGAGTATTTTAACATTTCTATACACTTCGTTTTTATACACGTGAACTCAGTGATTAGTTGCTCCACAGTTCATTAGGTTCCTCTACATTCTACATAGACCAAGAAGATTAAGCACTTAGAAAGCGTTTGTAAAGGGTATAATTGTTAACATTTTGACTACTTGACAGTCGCTAAGTGACTTCTTTTTCTTTTTCTTTTTTTTAAATAACATGCGTGATTAATTGGGGAAGTTGGACATAGATTTAATTTCCTATTTCGTTCTAAAATGCTCATGTCTTAGTCACATCTTGAAGCATTATTTCACAAATACTAGGGAAGGCCTTTTGTATGGCTGGTAGTCTTTAACAATTAGAAAGGGGAAAATATTAAAATAAATTTAAAAAAAGGGATTTATTTTTTAAATTTAACGAATTTAGTTAAATTTAGCTTAAAATAATTAGTTAAAAATTAATATTTTTAAGCAAAATTAGTTAGAAGTTTAGAAGATTTAGTTAAAATGATTAGGCCAAATAATTTAAATATTACAAAGTCCACGAGGATTATCTACCAAAGGGAAGGCATGTCTTCGTGAAGGATTTTCAAAGAGAAGTTCGTTCGCATTTACGTTACACATAAGAAACATCAGGAAAACCAGCCATGCAGTTACCTTTATTGCCTGGATCCCATCCGGACCCCATATTCAACGCCCTTAGCAGCTCAGTAAACATTAAAAACACCACAAAAGCACTCGATTCACCACAAAAGTCAATATATTTTATTACTTTTATCACGTATGTTAAAAAGAGAATGTAAGAAGGAAACAAAAATTGCCGTGTTTCAAAGTGGAAAAGACTGCTTTCAATAGTGTTTATTGGGAAACAGACAAACAGTTTTCATCTAAGAAAGTTCTGCGGTTGCGCTAAATGTTATATTCATATACCTGTTGTTTTTGAAAGATGTTTAAATATTAAGCAATGCAAATTTCTTCTCCCTTTATTAAAATACGGAGTTTCCGTGAAATTTTTAGTAAAGCCGAAATACCCCATATAAACCTAAATTAATAATAGAAACAAGAATAATATGATAAATACAAAGCTGAAATAAATCCTAACAGCATATACTGGTTAGTTTCGTTTTTCAAAATCAAGAAGCTAAGCGAGTGTACTGGAGGCGACAGTGATTAAACTGAGACGTCGGAAGTTAAGTAGCAGCGGATGCAAGAGTCTAATGTATGAAAGATAACGTAAAATCTAAATACTCAACTAAATCTTAATAACATATACTGGTTAATTTCATTTTTCAAACTTAAGAAGACAAAAGAGTTATAACTTATTTTCTCCCTCCTTCCAGCATTCCTTCGTTGTATGAATAGTAGCACACTCGGTGTGTATTCGAGAGGTCCAGGTTCGAGTCCCGTCGAGCGCATTGCTCAATTTTCCTACCTGCTTTAAAAAAACACCAAAAAAACTCTAGAAATGGCGTCCGAACTAAAAGTTGGTGAACGATGATTCGTCCCCACCAGGATTTGGCGACTGAGTCCTCTAAGCCCCATTCGCCATTTAAAAGGAGGAGTACATAAGGTATTTTCGATCTCCTTCCAGTATGCCTTCGTGGTATAACGGTAACACACTCGACGCGTATTCCAGAGTTCCCGGTTCAGATCCAGAGCATTGCTCATTTTTCAAGTCTCCAGCATCAAAAAAACATAATGACTCTACAGAGTATACTGGGAGGGAAGATGGTGGCTAAGCTGAGCAGTTGGAAATTAGGTAGCAGGGGGTGGATAAGACTAATTTATAAAAGTGAAAGTTCAAATAAGTCTTAAAACATACACTGGTTAATTTTATTTTTGAAAAATTAAGAAGACAAGCTGGTATTCTGGAAGCGACGATGGTGGCTAAGCTGAGCCATCGGAAATTAGGTAGTGGGGGTTGTATGAGACTAATGTATAAAAGGTAAAGCATTTCGGTTCTTTGAGTCATGCTATGCCTACAGCTTCTCCAGCTGTCAAAAGTCAATGTTTATCATTTGATCTTTAATGAGGAAAGACAGAAATATGGTAGGATACCTGTGTTCCAGTGTGGAGTGTATTGCGTATCCATTTTCGCTTCGTGCTGTGTTCTTAACGGTAATTAATTGTGTTCCACATGTTGTATTAATGCTCTTCCATTTCTGTCATTTATGTACTTGTGCAATTCGTACTATGTGAAATTAAGTGTTCCAGTTCAACTTATATTAAAGTAGTTCTGTCTTTTGACGCATCGCAATATATTGTATAGATCTATGAAGCCTCATGAACAACGCCAGCGTCCAAGTATGTAAAATTGTCAACTGCTCCACGATTTCTTTTAACACTCGTAACAATAGCTATTTTTTTGTATGTGATAATACATTGCCCCTTAAGGTGCTTTGTATTTTTATGTTTTCTGCTTACAGCGAGATATTTCTCAGGTCCTCTGCATCTGCAGCTCAACTTTGACTACCTCTGCTTCTCCCACAGCCTCCCACGTAGCAGTATAAGATACCATCATCGAGAGGGTATCAGAATTCTGTATGGTTCAATTCTCAGGCGAAAACCATCCAGCGGCGTCAAGTAAATTTGACTGCTTAGAGTGACACGTTTTTTTCCTGTTGTACAGTTCTTATCAGGTAATCAGAATACCCTGCAAAACTATCCCAAGCCTACACACCTACTGTTTCTCATTTAAAGTTATACATTTCTTCTCTTTTTGCATAAAGTGAAGTCAAAGCGATATATTTTTTTATCCTTTTCATAAAAGCGAGAATCTTCTGAATTTTTTTCGTTAACCGAAGGTTTTAATTTAGGCTGTGGTAAACGGTATACAGTATAAAGCTATCTTGAGTTTACTAAAATGACTAATAAAAGAGCATATATACCAATCCAACACAAGAGATTATAAAAATAAGCCTCAAATGCATATCTTTAAACACTTCTCAATAATGCGATCTAAACGCTGAACTCAGATCTCAAATAAACTCAGAACTAATGCTTTCCCCGGTCTTATATAATCCCCCCCTCCCCAGTACCTCGGAACTGCTGAAAGCCATATACAGTTACAGTTAAGTAGGGCTGGATACAGTTATATTTACATAGGGATAGAACAAGTTACAATTATACAGGGATCGGACCCAAATATAGCCAAATGGTAGGCCAGGTTCAGCAACTTTTGACAATTTCTCTCTAATTGCCAAACTATCACCAGCTTGATGCTAGCCTTTTTCCTCAATGTTAAAAGAACTTGCCCCTGTAACCTTATTTTTCCGGAGAAGCTGCATATTCTCTAGTCCTTTATGTTACATTATACAATAAGTACTACAATTTACATATAATTTCACCAAAATTGCTTACATACCTACAAAATTCGTAGATTCGAAAATTCGAATCTTCGCACTTTCGATTCCTTTGAATTGGAATCTTAGGTTTTTAACCTGAAAAATTATTAAATGATTTAACTCAAAACTTAAGAAAGATTCATTTTATAGATTCTTCACAGGAGCATTCATTAAAAGAGAATGCAATTGTTGCAGGCTCATTGCATCTGGAATACCAGTGTCACCTCGGCTGTGAGTGCCTCACTTTTAAATTCCTAAAGAAAATTCAGCGTTTCATGTTTGGAGTTTAGCGTTTTTCATGACTAACTCTTGAAGTGATAGTTTCCACACTACGTTTACTTTACGAAAATTTCGAAAGAAAGCTACTTACACATTAGGTTAGGTTATTCAATTCAATTACGGCAAAGCACACGAGGGCTATCTGCCTAAAGGGAGGGATGCCTTCGTGGAGGACTTTCTAAGGGAAACTGGCTCGTATACACGTTACACATGAGGAAAACCACGAAAACGCCCATGCAGCCAGCCCGTTCGCGGGATTCGAACCTCGAACCGAACTACCAGTGTTCAGCGTCTTTACCGCTCGGCCGCTGATGGGCCACTTACACATTAGAGCAATCAACTTAGCAGAAGTCGCCAAATTTGCAAAATGTGTCAAACTCTGGTAGCCCTACGCATAATAATTCTTGGATTTTAAGAAGCAGTGTCGCCATTTTCATATGCATCTTTTCCTCCCTTTTTGCTGCATTTTAAGTTTCATATATTTTATAGATATATCGTAATATTTTTGGGGTACTTACGTATCATCCCGATGACCGTTGGCATAAATTTCGATAACGATCGCCAGTCGCCAGTCATTACTGCGGAATTCTAAAGAAAGTGGTCATCCATAATTAGCGCAAGTCGCGCTACTTAGCTAATCGACAACATGCAATTTTTTGTCTAAAACTCAATTTTAAAATATGTGCTTGTGGAATTTGTATTGAAAAATACAGTAATACGACGTCACTAAAGAGAACAATTGTTTTGTATATATTTTTAAAGCGATCTCCAAGAAATTTTCAGAGGAATACGAAACAAAAACGAAAAAAAAAAGGTGATTGCAGTATGTCTATTGATTGATTTTAGGAATAAATACTTGATCAAAAAGTAAACTGCTCCAAAGTAGTTGCGCTAATATGTATAAAATACCGAATAAATAAATAAAATTCTGAATTGAAACTAAAATTCGTTTTGCTGAATAGTATTGAAGAAATGAAACTCAAAACATCAGTGGCTTTAATTACGTGCTAAGTTTTATTTGTACACGCTTAGTAAATATATGTGCGATTTTAAAATTATATGCTCTTAGTAACGTTTCGTTGAATACAGATTTCAAATTTTATAGATTAAGTATTTTATTAGAAATTTTAAGTCAAAATTAAAAGTTTCTATTAAAATTTTTCATCCTTTCTTCTTTCTGTTATTATCATAATTGGGTTGGCAAGAAAGTAATTTCGATTTGCATAAATAGATAGCGTTATGTTTGTTCGCTTTGTTATTTTCCTGTTAATTTTGAAACTGACATTTTTTTTAGTTTGTTTACAGCTGTTAGTTTACGGTAAATTTTAACTTGGACTGTAAAAATAAGCATTTTCAAAATTTTTTTTTAAACTTTTATAAAAGCAAGAAAGCAACCGAGGCTCTCAAAGATATACATGAAGTTAACAGAAGTCATTTTTTCAGAACTGGTTTAAAAAGTTTCATTTGGGAAATTTCTTGCAGACGATAACCAACGTTCTGGTAGATCTTTTGAAGATGGTGATGACAAATTAAACCTATAATTGAATGGAATCTTCAGATGAACTACGTGAAAAATTGTAAAAAGTTTAAATGTATCACACGAAACAACCGAAAATCCCATAAGATGTCTTGGAGCCGTTAAGAAACTCAATATTTGGGTTCTTTATGAGTTGAAAAAAATTCTCTTAACACAACAATTCAATATTTGCGATACGCATTTCAAAGGTAATGTAGTCGACCCATTTTTGAAATGAATTATCACTGATGAGGAAAAATGGATCATCTACAAGAACAGTAATAGAAAAGATCATGGTTCGAGTATAATGAATCCGCTTAGTTTAGAAAAAGATCATGCTATCAGTTTGATGGGATTATAAAGGTGTTGTGTATTCTGAGTTACTTCCAAGCTACCAAACGATCAACTCAGATGTTCAGTGCCAACAGCTTATGAAGAAAATAATCAAAGAGAAAAAGCTAGAATTAGCAATTTGTAAAAGAACCGTGTTCCACCACAACAATGCGATTCATCTCACACCCATTTAACAACACGTATTGCAATTATTGGAGCTTGGTTGGGAAGTGATGTAGCATCCATCATGTAGTTCCCATCTTGCACCATCAGATTATCATTTATTTCGAACCTTATGAAATTTCTTAAATGGTAAAAATATTTCAGTAATAACGAAGATTTCAAAACGCATTTACGCTGAGCTTTTGCTGATAAAGAACAGAAGTTCTTTATCTCGGAATCATGAAGTTACCAGAAAGATGGCAAAAGGTTATTGAACAGAATGGAAGGTATTTTATTGAAGTTCAAATTCATTTTTTTTATATAAAAAAAATAGTTTTATTTCACCCTTAAAAACCGAAATTACTTTATTGCCAGCCCGATAATATAGGAAGAGTAATATGAAGGATTTCAATGGCTGTTGAATCGTGGATTGGGTGTAGGATTCTGGAGAATTTATCATTTCCTTCACCTCTTGTATTTTTGATTTAGCACTGATCTTAAAGTTTTATCACTCCGAGCAATCTTAACTCATATAACTTCTTTTCGGATGATAACGACTTACTCGTAATTATAATTTGGGCATGCGCCCTGAAAGTTAAAGGGTACTCTATCAGGTTACTGAGTCGCCGATTAAAGGGTTTCCCTCCCCTGAAGGTCGGTGCGTCGGACACGAGGGGTCGTCGCCGACGTCAGTCAGTCGTCTTAACGAGAGGCGATATTGTAGGCTTGGACAAGAACAACTTTATGTCGCGCGATATGCGTGAGAAGCGACTGTAGAAAAGCACTTCCTCCTGCCCGGGATGATTAACTCAATGAGCTCGTGTCGTTTATCTGAGCGCGGCTTCTGCTCAACGAGGAGGTAATGGCTGATGGATTCCATTTAATATGTTATGTGTGTGACGTATCTTGTCTTTTAGTTGCCGAAGTTATTTCTCGTTGGAAACGTGCGTCAAAAAAATTTTTCTATTCGCAGCCGGATGTAAGCTAAGAAATGTTTTCGTTACGAGCTTGTTTTTCCCAAAAGAACTTTTCGTTGCAAAAATGTCTTACCATTCCCAATGACGCATTTCGAAAACGTTAAGAATCTAGACAAATTCAAAAGCTGTTCATATTCATTTAAGTTTTTGTGTTCTTTACATGCTGATTTAATAGAGTTACGATATATTTTGTTTATTATATTCGTGAGTTTTAATAGAAAATATTCGGATACCATGAATTTTGGGAAAGAATCGGGATTCAAAAATTCAGATAATACTTCTTTTCAGCCCAAAAGGGGCGGTATCCCGGAAGGGCTATGAGTCTCAAAACAGCATTCTTGTAGCGTTAAACTGCGAATCACTTTTTAAACTGTTGCCACCAAATATTATCGCCTTGTATTATATTTAAAGAAATTAAATAATAAAGAATCTGTGTGAATACATCTAAGTTTCTCTCATTGCGAAAAAACAACGGTACCTAGAGCCTTTAATTTTGAATAACGTAATCCTCCACCCCAACATGGGCCTAATTTTTGAATTTGTTTTATTATTTATTTCCTATTTTGTAAAACTTTAATGTATTTTGGATTAACAAACTCAACGATTTCAAAGGGAGCAATGGCAACACCGTAGGGGACAAAACATTTTTTTCTCCAGCGTGAGAGACTATCTATCGGAAATTCTAAAGATATGCTGTTTTTAAATATTTTGTGATATTGCTATCGAATTGAATTTTATGTGGTTTAAGTCCGAAAAGCCTGATATTTAATAAACAAGGTAACACACAAAACGCTAAAAAAAGTTCCTTTGAGAGTAATATAAAATCTGAAAGCTTTTGGATTTAAAAAATTTTTATTGTCATTTGAATCTTTCAGAATGCTAACTTAAGGAGCTGTTATTATTTTTACCTTAAAACATTTGCAAAGATTAGCGCTTTATTGACATCTAGTTTAAATTTCTCTAAAAGGAATTATTACAATTTTAGTGGATTTAGCTGAGCAGTATTACTTCGTGATATCTTTGAGATCTAGAGTGTTATTTTCTTGATAGAATTTAGTGTTCCGTGTTTATTATTTATTTGCATAAATTCTTGAAGTAATAATTTCCTATTTTACACCAATTTTAATTTTAAAATATTCTGAAAATATGTATATAATTTGAACCTTTGCTCAAGTATTATTAACTGTTTTCAGAATGTCAAAGTTTAAGAGCCTTAAACATATTCCTCATTTAGCTTATTTTAAACATGAGACGACTTCTAAATTTTCTGGAATCCGAATACAAATTCGATTCCTGAACCATTCGAATTCTCTCTAATCTTTTGAGTCTGGAAAATATGGAATCCATCATATAAGAATAAAGAGCAGGAAAATAAATTCTGATGATTGGATTTCCATTTGATGATGATTGGATTCCCATTTGATGATGATTGGATTCCCATTTGATGATGAATGGATTTGATGATTGGAGTCTGGAAAAAAATGTTGGATTTCAGATTATAAAATAAATAAATTTTAGTTAATATTAAAATATTTTAATTAAAACCCAAGTTGAAATCCGCAGACGATTTTATAAAAAATACATATATTAATTAAAAAGGTAAAAATAAAATTTATTAGATGAAAATCATAGGATTAAAGTTCTTGAATCTTGAGATTCATTTTCGCTATATAATTTCATAAAAGTGTTTGATTAACACTTCAGATTTTAGACATTTTTCTAGAATTTTTTAAATCAAGACTAGGCGGCAAAATATTTTACAAATGAGAGAATTATTTCAGAAGTTAACATAGACAAGCGGTAAGCATGAAATACAAAATTCTCTCCCGAAAATTGGAAGTGAGTCGCTCAAAGCTGCCATGGAGCTCTGGAATCTGTCGTGGATCTAAGTCGAAAATAACGAAAAAATTAAAATGTAAAAATTGCGTTCTTTTTGAAGAACGCTTATTGGGTGAAAACAAAAATTAACTTTCCTTACGTTTTGAACTAAAATGTTTACTACTTTTTAGATTCAAATAATGAAAAAAGGGCGAAAATTGTACTTTTCGAAACTCAGATCTTTCTCAAAATTCATGGGATTGGATATTAAAGTAAAAAATTCATCCCTATAAAACATGCTTAATAATGTGCTTAAAAATAGCTTAATGCGTATATTTAAAAACTACATTCTTAAATTTTTTTAAATGCTGATGATTTTGTTTGAATTATTAAATATTGATAAAAATTAGCTACGATGTTAATCGGTAAGTCAATTTTTATCGTTTTTTACTTCTAATGATTCTTATATGACGAATTTAAGAGATTCGAGAACGTCTTAGAATTCGGATTCGAATTTGAAAAAATTTAGGATTCGTTCCATGTTTTCTATTTATATTTATTCTCAACTTTGGCATTAATTGTCTTAAGTGCTTTTGCGACAAGTTTATAATTCTATTGTATTGTGATTTAGAGTAATCCTATTGTGCAATTATATCCTTTGTTTATTTTCCTTATTAGCTTAAGTATCTTTATTTCTTCTGTTCTCGTATGCAAATATTCTTTCATACAAAGACTTCTCGTTTGCATTAAATTGAATTTAGTTTGAAAACTCCCACTTGGTATTATTTTAACTAAACCTTATTATTTGAAAACTCCCACTTGGACTTAAACCATATTATTTGAAAACTCCCACTTGGTATTATTTTAACGTGTATTTACTATGTCTAGCATGTTAATCATAGTTATTTAAGCATCTGACACTCAAATCATGTCTGGATTCTTAAAAATAGTTACATGTATTATTTTTAGACACCTGCAAGTTTTTGCATTTCTAAACAGCCAAATAACAAAAGCACACCTAGAATTTATTAGCTGCAGAAAAGGTCTGATTGAAATCACTAAAATCTGCAGCAGTAATAATTTTTTCATCGTCTAGATATTTTATTAAGACTTAGATGTAGAATTTTTAATGATAAAAAATTAGGAAATTTATATAGAAATTTTACTAAACCTTCAGTTGGAACTTTCCATGAATTTTAAGCATTCGTGGTTTTTAACTTAACATAAAAATGAAACTACAAAATTGGCAAAATTTCATAAATTCAGAAATTTGCTCCTGTGATTGGATAAAATGTCTTTTTTGAATGCAATAATAAACGAAATCATGAAGTTTTTAAATGTCTTAAAGAAATTAAATTTTACAGAAACGCAATACCTTTAAACCAGACAAATGTGGAACACTGATAATTAAAAACTTTTTAGTCACTGAATCAATGAGTCACTCAGTCACTGAGTCAAATTCTGAATGCACTAGAAATTTAGCACTGTTGCGTCATTACTGAAAAGTTTTCTGAATTTTTGTTTTTCCTATTCTTTGAGTTTCGGAAATCGAAAAATAATTTTATTTCAATTTCTGTGTTTCTACTTATTCGAATAGTCTTCACTTCGGGCTGGGATGGAATACCGTGTTTCCAGATTACATTAGTGGGGGGTTTCGTCACTAGAAGCGATCCATGTTCAAGACTCAGAATGTGAGTCATATAATTCTCTCTTGTAAAATGCATCACTCGTGTCGCACCGTAACTCAGTGTGGGAATGCAGTAGGAAGGGTCCAGAGAGCTTTCATCGTCTCTGTGCGCGGATATCTTGGCATCTCCGGTAGGGTATTTATTGAGTAGAACGTAATTATATTTTTCGTGGGTGAGTGCTTCCACTTCACTTTTAATTTGCTGCAGCATAGGAGTCCAGGGCTGGGCGGCAATTGACGTCCCCGAAAAACTGTAGGTGAGTCCATCTTCATCCCCGAA
>KK112646.1:252027-353711 GCA_000611955.2 Stegodyphus mimosarum
TGTTTTCAATAAATCTGAATACATGTTAAATTAGCGTTATTTTCGAAAATGAAGGAAATAATATCTGTTAAAAATACTCAATGTATAATCCTTTGCAGTACCATTAATGTTTTTTGTAGCTTTGTGTGAATAATATATATACATGTATGTTTTATTACTATTATTGGCTATAATTAACGTGAGTGTTATTAATAACAGTTTTTTTTTTTGCTTGGAATAAGGAAAGCTCTATGTTTTCAAAATTTACACGTCAGAAAAAAATTCCATCTACGGACCTAAAACACCATCTACGGACACGTGAAATCAATATCTTCAGAGGGCAAATATTTTCAGAGTTTTACATGAGAAAAGAAACTCTTTATACAGACTTAACTCTACGATTGGTACAACTGCAGAAAATTTTGATTTATACTTGACTTAATTTTAGGAATTTGTTGCTTAGAATTGTTATTTTTTAAACAACTTAATGTTAAAAAATAGTAACGTTAAGAAAGAAAATCTAAGCGTAATCAAATGTATAAAAAAATAATTTTCATCACAGGTCAATGATATTAAACAGTAAAAAATTCAAGGTTTTAAAAAATAAACCGATTTTGTTCAGGCAGTATTATAGCTAAGTTAACAAAAAGTACTACCTTCACTATATAAAATTATATGTGTTTGTTCACTATATAAAGTGTGTTCGCTATATAAAATCATATGCTGGGATATTAAAATGAAATTGAATATATGTTTCTTCCGGGAAGAACAAAAGCAAAAAGTACTAAATTACTGCAGATATTCCACTTGAAAGGATTTTATTAGCACAAGAGGGATGTCTGTCCCTAATGGGATATTAGACTCGAAACGGCATGTGTTGTATCACATTTCAAATTGTTGCCACCAAATATTATTGCCCTGTAATATTATCTGGACTTGTATTTCTTCTCATCTGCTTGGCGAACATGACGTTCCTGACTAGACAGTGACTTTGACTACAAACTGTGTCCTATGGAGTGTAGCAAACACGATGAGATGAAAAGGTTTAACTTGCCCTTTATTTTCCACGATGTCACAAGCGCTCCCGCTCTTCGGGATACAAAGACCAACCACTTGTTTGAACGTAAAAATATAAAACTACTAACTAACTAAAATTTAAATAAGAGTTAACTTTTAATATTTTACACAGGTGGCTAAGATTAAGATTGGCCTTTTAAATTACTGCGTAAGTAGTACGCAAACTAAGGAAAACTACAATACGTCTTTAGCTTTCGAAAGTACACTGGTGTGCAAAAATTGAGAACGAAGTCGAAAAATTAGCAAATCAGCTGAATGAAGAGGCAGAGCGGACAGAAAGACCAATCAGGAGATTAAGTAAGGTGATGTACGGAAGCACATGCGCAGATATGCAGGTAGACGTAATGGGGGAGTGTCTGAGTAGTATAAAACATGTTGTCGGTGTAAGATCAGTATTTCTGGCAAAGAGATTGCTCGGCGTATAACAGTTAAAATCACACCGAGTTGCTGCCTCAGCGAGAAATGGCGAATAATCAATCAGTTAGACGACATCTGGATGCTTTTACCCGAGGTCGAATCATTGGGAAGTTGGAGGAAGGCCGCAGTGTGACAAGTGTGGCTGCAGAGTTCGGAATTGCTCACAGCATCGTTTCACGACTTTGGACACAATTTCAAACTACAGGAACAGCTATCCGGGGGTTTAGTAGTGGTCGTCCACGAGGAACCACACCCGCAGATGACCGGTATATTGCCTTACAGGCCAGAAGAAACAGGCGGCAGACAGCGGGAGAAATCGCTAGGCACACGACACAGGCGACTGGACGACCGATATCGCGTTTTACCGTGGCCAGAAGACTGCACGGTGGTGGTCTGTTTGCACGACGCCCTGTACGGTGTGTACCTCTAACGCCTGCCCATCGGAGAAGGCGTTCTCTGTGGTGCCGGGAACACCGGAATTGGAGAGACAATGAATGGGGACGAGTACTCTTTACAGATGAGAGCAGATTTAGTCTGAGTTGCGATTCTAGACACATACACATCTGGACAGAGCGGGGAACACGCAATAACCCCTTCAACATCATCAAAAGGGACTGTTTTGGAGGTCGCGGAGTTCTCGTTCGAGCAGACATAATGCTTGGTAGCCGGACCGACCTTCATATCTCCCAAGGAGGTTCGTCACCTGGGACTGCTATTGTAACGAGGTTCTTCTTCCTTACATGCGTCTTTTCACAAGGGCTATGGGTCCTCAGTTCCTCTTCATGGACGACAACGCTCCACCTCATCGCACAGTTACTGTCGAAGAGCTGTTGGAGAGTGAAGATATTGAACACATGGATTGGTCGGCAAGGTCTCTGGATCTAAATCCCGTCAAGCATGTACGGAACTTACTAGGGAGACCCGTGGCAGCACGTAACTTATCGCCAGTAACGATTCCGAAACTGCGATTGGTGCTACAAGAGGAACGAGCAGCAGTGTCTCAACAGCTCATTAACAACCACATATCCAGCATGCACAAATGATGTGAAACCTGCCTAGCAGTCAGGGGAGATCCTATCCCCTATTAAAGACCGGATGTTTCTTGCTGGACACCCATCACAGGGATGTTTCGGCCTTCAGTCGCATTGCGCTCCATGCTACGTTTTCAATAAAGCTTCTTTTTAGCCCTCTGATTTCTCTTTTAGTAAGTGTTGCTTACATTACTCATGTCCTTACATATTGGGGATCTTACGGTATTAAATGTGTTGATTTGGAAAGCTTTTGTACAAAGTTATATTGAAAAAACCTTCTCGTCCTTAATTTTTGCACACCAGTGTACTTAAACCTCTGGCCTTAAAGGTGGACAGTAACTGACGGCAAGCTCGTGTGAAGTCTAGTGGCAAGACGACTCACTCTCTTCCCTTCTAGTAACTCTACTCTTGGCAAAAAGCGACAACTTAAATACTTAAGCGTTAGCAAGTACAATTTGCATGAACATATTCACGCGTTAATTCTAGCCGTAAGTGGAAAATAAAAGATGATAATAAAGTTTTAAAATAAAGTAAACGTTATTCAAACTTAAGATCCTTACAGTATATTTAAAGAAATTAAATAACGAAGAATCTGCATGAATGTATGTACCTTTCTCACAGTGTTAAAAAACAACGGTACCTAGAGCTATCAAATTTTGAATAACGTAGTCGTCCACTGGAACATAGGCACCTGGAAGCCCAAATTTTGAATTTCGAAATTCATTTCATACTTTGCAAAATTTTAACGAATTTTTGATTAACAAACTCAAAGATTTCAAAGCAAGCACTGGCAACACTGCACGGAATAAAACATTTTTATCTCCAGCGAGGCAAGGCTGTCTATTGAAAATTCTAAAGATATGCTGATTTTAAATACTTTGTGATTTTGCTTTGAATTGAATTTTATGGGGCGTAAGCGCCAAGAACGTTATATCGAATAAATAAAGTATACATTCGAAACGTTAATAATAAAAGAAAAAAAAGTTTTGTTAAATTATGTTAGTAATAAAACTGAGCATTGATATGATAAACTGAGAAAAGACTGAAAAGAAAAACTGGAAAATGTTTCCTAACACTGAACGCTGCGTCGGGAATTATAAACGTATTATTTTTTAAATTTTTGTAATTTTGCCGTTGAATTTTATGTGGTGTAAGTGTGAATAAAATAATAATAATAGTAGCTTTAGTAATAAAGCTAAAAAGACAAAAAGAAAGTGAGTTAGTAGGAGTAAGTGTAACAGCAGTCTGGTAAATTGCGAGTTCAGCGAGAGCTTAAAGAACCTGAACAAACCCTTTTGGGCGACCATTAAAATCTGAAACCTTTAAGTTTTTTTTAAAATATTTTTTGAAATTTGAGTTACTAATGTACGATATCAAAAACTTATGCTTCTACTAAATTGACATGATTTAAAAAATATCACATTTAGTTGGTTTCTATAAAATATCAGGTTCTGTACCAAGGGTTGAAGCATGGGTAAAAAAATGCCAAGAAGAGATTTGAATGTTTTTGTTCGTTAATTTATAAAAAATATAATGTAAGTTACAGGAAAGAATAAAACAAGAAAACTTAGTTTGGTAATAACGAACGAAACTGAAAAGTTATATGGCGGGGAAAAATGAAAATGATTGTGTTTGCTTCCATTTCACAAATGGTTTTAATAATACTACCTTAAACTCAGAATATTTCTTGTGATTGATAATTTGCACCGTAGCTTTGTATGTACATGTGCAAAAAAATTCTGAAAGATTTCAGATTTTAAATTACGTCCAAAGGGGCATTTTTAACGTCTTGTGTGTTACCTTTATTTATTCGTAGAGTTACCCCGTAGAGTGTTGCCGTTGCTCGCTCTTAAATCGTTTGAGTTTGTTCATCAAAAATTCGTTAAAGTTTTACAAAACATGAAATAGATAACAAAACAAATTCCAAATTCGGGCTTCCAGATGCGCATATTCGGGTGGAAAAGTACGTTATTCAAAATTGGATGGCTCTAAGCACTGTTGTTTTATCACATTTGGAGAAATATACATACATTTATGCAGATTCTTCATTATTTAATTTCTTTAAATAGGGCTGCAATATTTTGTGGTAACAGTTTGAAAAGTGATTCAGACTTTTAATATTTCCAACGCAAAATCGCAAAACGAAAACAATAGTCCTGTAGGGACAAAGCCCCTTTGGACTAAAAAAAATAGATCTGAAATGTTTCAGATTTTAAATTACGTCCAAAGGGGCGTTTTTTAACGTTTTATGTGTTACCTTTATTTATTAAATGTCATGCTCTTCGCACTTAAGTCATAAAATTCAGTTCAACAGCAATATCGCAAAATAATTTTAAAATGAGCATATCTTAAGAATTTCCGATACACAATTCCGCGCGCTGGAGATGAAATATCCCCCCCGCAGAGTGTTGCCATTGCTAGCTTTGAAATCTTTAAGATTGTTAATAAAAAATTCGTTAAAGTTTTACAAAATATGGGATAGATAATAAGACAAATTCGAAATTTGGGCTTTCAGATGCCCATATTTGGGTGGAAACGTACGTTATTCAAAATTGGATGGTTCTAGGTACCGTTGTTTTATCACAATGCGAGACACATATATGCATTTATGCAGATTGTTCATTATTTAATTTCTTTAAATATAATAAAGGGTGATAATGTTTGGTGGCAACAATTTGAAAAGTGAATGGGAAATTTATAGTGAATCAACGCAAAATGCCAAAACGAAAACGATAGTCCTTCAGGGATAAAGCCTCTTTGGACTAAAAAGAAAGGGGTACAGTTCTATATCTCCCGTTCTACAGGGCCGATGGAAAAAATTCAAATTGCGTTTTTCACATCTGGAAAGCTCAACTTAGGATATGTATTAGATTTACATATAGCGTTGTTCTAAACAGAGGTATTTTGACACAAAATCGGACTTTTTCTGAAATGACATGCCATTTTTTTTCCATATATAGAAGAGGAATTTATATTCTTTTTTGTTCATTAATTTTTTGAATTACTGTTTTACTTGTTTGGAGTATTTTAGTTTTAACATTTGTAAATTCTTTTATACATTTAAAGGTTTTTTTTAATTTATTACTTATGAATTTGAATTTTTGATTTTTGTTCAAAATTGGTTCTAAATTTCTTACTTTATGTCTTTACTGATAATTTTTCAGCAGCTTAATGCACGAAAATACTAGGCATGATTATATTATGTTATTAATTTTTTGTACTTATATATAGATATATATAAATATATGTACACCCACTCTGCTACCGGACTCGGTAAGCTCAATCTTGTATTCTGGTATGTTGGTAAATTGTGCATTTTTTCTGCTTCAAAAATGACCGAATTTTGTTGTTCTTGTATTTCCAGTTCAGGTTTTCATGCCTTTAGTTAATCTGCATGCAATAGTTGTAGAATTATCAACAATTTAAAAGATCCTTAAATGGTACTAAGCTTAACGAGGCTCCATTTGTTTACATTTGAAACTCTTAGTAGAATAGGGAATTAAATCAGCTAGCTTCAGTGTCTTTTTGGCCAATGTGAGCCAAAAGTTAACTTTCCGGTTTGTGCGCCGAAAATTTGCTCGTCCTGCCTGCTGGTCTAAAGTCGACCTAACTGCGAGAATAACGCAACACTAATTGCGAGAATAATACAACTCTAAGGAGAATCAATTAGCAAATGTGGCCTTCAGCGGGTGGAACACGCTCTGATTCTACCTTCTAAAACCTTACTTTAAGTACTATCACTTTTCTACCATATTTGAATTCATGCGAACTAGAAATTTGCGCTCTGGCAGGAGAATGGGAAACGAGAAGGACAAGCATATTAACATAATATAACTGGTTAGTAAAACTAAACGAATTGTTGTACATTATACTGTAGGGTACACTCTTTTAGTTACGGCTGATGAATAAGAAAGGCAGACTACATTAACTTATGTCTTAAATTAAGATGCATTTGTTTTCTTACCGTAATTTTCATTACAAAAATTTTGTTCTGAGAAACCTTGAATCTCTGACATTTTTTCAATGTTTTCTCAGTTTTCAGTAGCTGCTGTTCTTTTTCTGATAACTATTTCTTTCAATAACGACTGAGAACGTATTTCTTGTTTTTGCGCGCAAACTTTAATTTTAATAGAATAAATTATTTTTTAACTGTTTTTAACTGTGTTTGATGTTTTAGGTTTTCTGCAATTTAGAATTTTTAAGGAAGATATTTTGAGTTTTTTATATATTTTTGCCTTGCCGCGAAGTTAGAGTGAATTAATAGAATGAGAAACATATTTCGAATGAAATTCGATGAAATACGTAAGTTTAAATGAAATTCAGCAAAAAATGTCTATAGTTTAAAACGCTGTTCGGGAAAGTCATATAGTGTCTACATTAGATTTTTTTAACAAAGCACGTGAGCGAATTAGTAACGTTAATAGTTTTATGCCAGGGAAGAGACAAGTGTTTACTTCCTGACACGCTTCTTATTTACATAATGCGTAACGCTCTTCATTATTCAAAGTGTATAAATCGTCACCGCCTTATCACACTATAGTGGGTCAGATAAAAAAGGACGGGTGATTATTCGAACGATTTATCTCGCTCTTCCATTAAACGATAGGACAAAGTGTTACTCGGGTAACGAAACAAATATTAGTACCAACATCTCCTCCGCACCTTTTATCAGCCTTTGTCTGTCAGCGCTGCGTAGGCGGTTTCCAGATATGTCTGCGAGATCTAAGAGCTACGAAATTTATGAGCTATTGGATCACGGCAAGGGATGTCGTAATGAAACATAAGCGTGTCGTAGTCTTTTGCTAGAGATCTAAAGGGCGTTTTTGTTTTCTCGCTGAAATCATTTTTCCAAAGCCGCTGCTTTTATTTTGGGTTGAGCTTCTGCTATAAATGTGCTGTTGTTTCTTTTAGAGTTGAGCAGTCAAATCGGCTGTCTTAAGTAACAGGGGATCTATTCATCGAGCTTAAGAGATCGTAAAATTTCCAAAAATGAATAATTATTTAATCAAAGCGGTGTTTATTACAAAGCTCTTAGCCTTCAAACGAAACAAAAGTCGAAACAGTAGTTCATTCAGTTAATTTCCTTTATATGCAGTAAATATAAAATTTTTATAAAAATAAATTTTACTTCGTAATGAATACAATGCTTTTTCATACATTTTTAGCGGTTTGTTGCTTTAAGCAACAGATCTAGAATTTTTTACATCCGATTAACAACAGTAGCAAAATTAGTAAGAAATATCAAAGATTTCAAGTAAATTTCAAAAATCGTGTATTAAAAGATTTAGTAAAGTTGAATTCTGAAATACAGAAATCAGACTCTTTTTACAATATGATGCCGCTTGTTTTAAATTTCCTACACGTTATTAGAAGAAATAATTATCAAAAAGAGAATAGCAGCTATCGAAAACTGCAAAAACATTGAAAAAATGTCAGAGTTTCAAGGTTTTTCAGAACAAAATTTTTGTAATGAAAAATATTATGAGAAAATAAATGCATCCTAATTTAAGACCATTAGTTAATGTTGTGGTGTGCCTTTCTTATTCATCATCCACAACTAAAAGACAATACCCTGCAGTATAATGTATAAGGATTCCTTCAGCTATACTAAACAGTTATTTTATGTTAGTATGCTTTACTGCCCTTCTCGTTTCCCATTTTCCTGTCAGAGCGCAAATTTCTAGTTCGCGTTAATTCAAATGTTGTAGAAAAGGGACAGTATTTAAAGGAAGGTTTTAGAAGGTAGAATCAGAGCGTGTTCCGCCCGCTGAAGGGCACGTTTTCTAACTGATTCGCTTTAGAGTTCTATTCTGCAGCGTTGCGTTATTCTCGCCATTAGGCCAACTTTAGGTCTGAGACAAATGGCGCGTTCTCTCTCTGTGTAGCCGTTGGGCTAACTTACTTTTAGTTACTTAAGTCAAATTCCTTACTTTTGATTTAAGCCACAAATGATGGCTATTCTGTAAGCATAAGCAGTGTCTTCTGTTAAACTGTTATTAAAGTTAAATAGAAGAGTCTTTTACATCATTTCTCAGTCTCTTTGGTACTTTACAAAGCCATTAGGGATAATACAGTCGATCTTACTTACAGGGCCTACTGATAATTCACTTAGGTCTTAAAGTTCTCGTCTGTGCTACCAAATTACTCTGTAAACTCTGTTTCGTCTGTGCTACCAAGACTCGACAAATGAATGAACATTTCCAGTGTTTTTCATTTGTATAATAGATATAAGTAACGTATTAAATAACTGAAAAGATTATTAGTTTAATTAATAAAATCAGTTAACAATAAACATGGAAATTTAACGTGCGTATTAAGTGCTAGAGGAGCAGATGAACTACTATTCCGATAGTTGAAAACAGTTCTTGGATTCATAAATGATAATAGTGAGGTGAGTTTTGACTTTTTACAAAGAGCACAGAGTTTTCTGAATATTATTAGGGACTGAACGTACAAAAAGTTAAACTTCATCAAAAGAATAATTCCGTAGATGAAGATACTAATTACTTTTTAGCCACGACAAAGACGTTTTAGAGAGATGTAGTAGTTCATGCAGGTGTAGGATGTGGCGTAGATGGATAGAATTTGGAAAACCATAAATAGTTGGATAATCACGGCATATCTTTATTTTCTCGAAGAATAATATCTTGGGACATATATTTTTGATTTATGCATTACTATGGGGGCGATAAGCCCCCCTCCCCAGTACAGCTGATTCACATTGCCAAACAATAGATGCTATAGCGAAGTGATTAATTAAGCACTAGCTAAGACAAAGAGAGTAGAAAAGCAAATACGCACTTCCGCAGAGCCTATATTTAAAAGATTGAAATTCTTTGATTCTTTGTTTAAGTTTTGAGCGGTGATTGGTCAAGAGCTGTACGACGTGCAGATGAGATTAATGCAGTTAGTTTTTTAAGTGACGTACTTTAGATTACAGGAAGAGGACGTAACCAGTTTAAAGTTAGTAATTTTGAGTTTCATATTCTTTTTTATCTTAAACACACACACACACACACATATCTGTAATTTGCAATAGATTTATGATTATTTCCTTTTTCTGTTCTAAATGTAGTAAAATGCTCATAATAAATGTTTCTGAAGTGCGTCATTCCGAAATGAAGAGCTATCACATGATTTTTACGTAATGCAGATGACGTACATACTTGCATAACTGCGAAAATGAAAGTTAAATAACTTATTTAAATAACAATATTCAAATTAAACTAATACGAACGTAACTAATGAGGAACTAACAAATTATAATAAATCTTCTCTGTTGAGAGTCATAATGATAAGTGATCGGTATACTAACAAATTATACTAAAGCAATGATAAGTCATCTCTATTGAGCTACTAAGTTAATTTTTATTCTAACACAGAAACTTAACCTTTCCTAGCCAGTGCTGAATTCTAGCTTCGTCTAGCTCAAAGGTTTCCCAGTAGGGTTAGTATTAATTCCCTGAGGGGGGGCGATGAAATTTTAATCGAGATCAGTGATGATGAAGGAGTTGATTGGAGGTCAATAGTCGAATGTACAACCGCAATTGATATGCATAATGAGGATCCAATTGTTTATAAAGAATTTATTAATAAGATTGATTGATATAAAGCTGCTTCATATAGTAAGGAAAAAAAGTCACATAAAATAAATATAAGAGTAAAATACACTAAAATTGTTTAATAAATTAAAAAAATAAGCAATATTTCTTTAATATGCATGAAATTTTTATGTAATGAGTAAGGGCAATATAAAAAAGTAAAATGCAAGAACACAAGGAAAAAAAAAAAAAAACTACAAAGAACGCGAAACTGAAATAGGAAAAAGGAAACGGTTTGAGTATTTTTGATCGAGGTTATTTAAAAATTAAACTAAGCAATTTATTGCCAAACATTAAAAAAATGCAGCAATACATGAATTACAGTCATAACATTAATTGCGATCGAGCTTTTGTGCAATTAGAATCTGTGAATTTGTTTATGTTTGAAAATTTTAAAAAATAATAATAATACAAAAAATAATATAAATCTAATATATCATTTTTCTCAAAACTTTCGTTCACATTCTTAATCTCATTGTTATCTTTAAATTATTTATGAGCAGTTATTTGTATTGTATATTATAGAAAAAAGTATAAGGGATTCGAAAAAGGAAACCATTTCTTTAAAAGGAGTCGATGCAAGAAAAGGGTTAGGAATCAATGGTTTAGTTAAATACGCACTCTGCAACCTCTCTTTTTTCTCTTGACAGTACTAATGATATAATTAAGTAAAATATTACCACCCAGACGGTATAGCGACTAGGAGAGCCTAATGTGGTACTGAAGGGCCCGGGTTCGGATCCTGGAGAAGGCATGGATGTTTGTAAATGTAGTATCTTTGCAGCATGGGGACACTCTAAATATACGGCGAGCCGAAAGTCCTATCGTGTGATTTGGCGGTAGGTGAGGCGGGTGGGAAACCCTCGAACACCCCCTCCCGAGATGTTCTTGGTTGAAGTGATCCAATCTTCTTGAGACTCTGGCAATCATTATTCCATTAAATACATAGACTAAACAACAACAACGTAAAATATTCGCTTGAAACCGGGGAGGAATGGGTTAATCGTCTCGGCTGTCACGTTATTTCATCACGTTTGCTGTCCTAAGCACTGCGTTTATAAGGTATTTCTCCCGCCTTCTTCGCATGCCTTCGTTGTGTAGTAGTCTGCATGCTCGACGCGTAACCGAGAGGTCCGTGGTTCGATTCCCGGTGAAGGCGTTGCTTATTTTTCACTTCTCTTGTTCCAAAAAAATACCTAATGTCTCTATACTGGCACCCGAACTAAAAAAGGTGGTGGATGATCATTCTCCACCACCGCGATTTGGCGATTGGGTCCCCAAAACCCCAGTCGCCCTTTAAAAGGGGGAGTATATAAGGTATTTCTCCCGCCTTCTTCGCATGCCTTCATGGTGTAGTGGTCTGCATGCTCGACGCGTAACCGAGAGGTCCGTGGTTCGATTCCCGGCGAAGGCGTTGCTTATTTTTCACCTCTCTTGTTCCAAAAAAAATACCTAATGTCTCTACACGTTTAAATAAAAATGATCTGTGTAAATCCAATGATCGTGTTATTGAAGAGAGAATTATTAATCCCATCATCACCTTGGGGGTCTTCAACTAAAATTTTTAGTGCATGCTATAAATATGCAAACACGGCAAGAAGAGGTATTGAAAATTAACTCAATAAAGAGGCTTAAAATATATTAGGAAATACCTTAAATTATGCATATTAATATGTTTTTATTGGAAGCACAGTTTATACACATATTCTCATTCTCCCTTGCATATATTTTACGATTTTTGCTACTATGCTACTGTTATTATTCAACTACATATTTTAATTTCACGGATGATGCCCTTTTTTACAGAAGAAACAATATTTAAATGCTTTTTGAAGATTATGTTTCTCACACTTTTTTAAAACTTTCTTGTTTGCAGTCTTTTATTCATGCCTGTGAATTGCGTCATCTAGTTAAATTGATAGCAAAATGTATACGGCAATATCTCATTTTTTAACAAGAGACAATAATTTTATTTCGTTTTTTATCTGCATATAAATTTATATCAATTCTCTGATTTTAAGCAAAAGCCAAAGCTGAGAGAGATATATCTTTTAACGCAATATATCAGTAAACGTGCTGATTAAGACTAATGGACAAACAGATGACATCTGAACCCAAGAATGATTCTGAGGAAATTGGACACACAGATTTCAAGCACTTAGAGATAAGGCAATGAGAGATATCGAAATACAGCACAGCATCTAAGGTTGCTGAAAGTAATTTCCCATCTCCTTTTAAAACATAAACTAATGCAATCTTTTTTCGAACTGTAACCTCAAGAATGTCTTGGTTGATATCATGGGGGAGGGGGCAGAAGACACCAAATGGTTGAATACCACCTGCTCTGATCTCTCCGCACATGTCCTTAGCATGAGTTTTTCTGCTCAGACGCAATCAACTGATAAATAAAGCTATAAATACAATCCATTCTTATCAGAGAGTAAAGTAAAAAAGTATATTTCAAAATTTAATAGCTCGCTTGCCAAGCATTAAGCTTCGATTTTCCAGATAACGTTTACTACCGCGGTAAAAATCTTCCAGTGCAGTGGACAGGGTAAAAGCCTAAAGCAAATCGTATGGGCCTATCAAAGGCGCCGTTCTGAAGGGAGAGACAGACTGAGTTCCCAGAAATGTCGGCTGCCTAAATTACGGTCCTCTTAAAAAAAGAACGGGTCACTTAAAAGATGGGATAGGAGTGGTTCTTAAAACTTTAATTCAAGATTTATTCTATTGGTTTTACCAAGACACTAAGAGCGCGATGAAATCTCTTGCTTGATTGAAGTCGTTGACGGGTGGTCTCTAGTGTGCTAGTAAGCTTCCGCAGGTGAGCTTTTTCCATTCTTTCCTCTTTATTTATATTGGTCTGTTACCTATATTTCATCACGAAACTAATCTATTTTATGCGCCGAGAGCCATTTGCAAGAAGAGTGAGGTCATTTGTGGAGGCGGCGCCAATAATTGTTCACTCATACCACTACCGTTGCCACTAGGTATTTTCAACAATGGAAGACGAGCTCCTGCATCCCAAGCATCCCATTACAGTGAAAAATAATTATTTTAAAAAGTAAAAATTTTTAAAGGTTTCTACGAACAATATACATATACTGAATATGAAAATTCTGAAATGTACAACAGAGAAAATTTGATGTAATTTCTTCAGAATTAATGACAGTTTAATTGCAGTTAACGGAATTCATAAGTATCTAAGATAGAAAAGACAACCTTGAACGTCTTCAATCTCGAGCAATGATTTCATATAAATTTTGTGAAGTGTTATAGCTTCCAAAGTTTAGCTCTTAATTCTTCCCATACCTGAATCAGAAATTCAAATTATTAGTCAACAAGGCGGTATTAATTTTTTTAACGCTACTTTGGTGAACAGTTAGAAATTTGCTTTGGTGAACAGTTAGAGATTATAACCTACATCTTTGTCATAAAATGTTTGATCGAAATAACCTAGTTTGATAAATTTTATTTTAGATACATAAACAAATAAGTGTAAAACTCGTCAGAATTTTCATTGTTGTACACTTAACAACATCAATATACGAAATGAAGTTTTTATTACCAAAGCGTGTAAAATATCCAAAGCGATCTTTTTTTTTTTAAATCTTAAAATATTTCTGAAATATAGTTCCCCCCCCTCCCTTCATACTACTGCAGTTTTTCAATATTTCTACCATTAATGCCATATGTTACTTTAAAAGCAATGTTACTTAATAAAATATTAAACCAAAATCAACAAAACGTATTTTCTACTTTTAAAATATCTATTTAAATAGAAAAAAAAAATTAAACGGAAATACGGAGAAGGGGAGTAGATCATTTGCAGACAGCTTATAAGGTATTTCTCCCGCCTTCTTGGCATGCCTTCGTGGTGTAGCGGTCAGCCCGCTATGCGCGTATTCGAGAGGCCCGTGGTTCGAGTCCCGGATATGGCATTGCTCATTTTTCATCTCTCCTGCTTTTAAAAATTATCTAATGACTCTACAGTGAACCGCGAACTAAAAGGATGGTGGATGATGATTCTCCACCACCAGAGTTTGGCGGCTGGGTGCCCCAATCCCCAGTCGTCCTTTAAAAGGGGGTCAGAAGATTGCACGTTCGAGTCCTGTCACGGATGCCAAAGAAATGAAGCACCGTTTGCACTTCCAAGCAGGTTAGTCAGAATTTTTACCGGATTCAAAACACGGTTCAATAATAGCACTTCAGTACGTGAATAAATCAGTACAAGAAATAAAACTATTTACACGTTTATTTACAACATTAGCTATTATAGAATTACTCTCAGAACGAGAGTTCAGAATCATTATTACCGACTCAGTCGGTTCTTGTAACAGTTCTGTAGATCAGAGGGCAACAGGGTTGTCACAAAAATATGCAAAATCAAACATTTACTTCAGCGCTGCCTAACGGCCAAATCGGCAGTCACAAGGGGGGGAGTATGTAAGGTATTTCTCCCACCTTCTTGGCATGCCTTCGGTTATGCACGGTAGTGGTCAGCACGCTCGGTGCGTATTTCAGAGGTCTGTGGTTCGAGTCCCAGCGAAGGCACTGTTCATTTTTCATCTCTCCTGCTTTCAAAAAATACCTAATGTCTCTACAAGCTAATTGGCAATGCGGTCTTAAAATATTGGTACATCGCAAAGCCTCCACGAGGACAGATGGCCACCATATTTTACCAAATATATTGTTATACTTCAGAAAAATGTTGACAGCAAATATCTGAGAGCACTACAAGAGTGGGGTGCACGATTCTGATGAGACAGTTCTGTTCATCAGACTACAGATTAATAAATACATGGGCCAGAATCTTTTCCTAACCAGTTTTACGCTGCTTTTCTTTCAATATCATTTCATTGCGTGGAATTTTTGCCGATCAAAATTCTTCTCTCAGGTACTAACTTACTTCGTTTCTTTGTTTGCTGAAATTTATGCTACAGAGCTGTTACTCTATGTAATTATTAAAATTTTGGTCATTGATAACACCACAACTCACCCAAGATGGGGAAAGAGCAGGAACTGAGGTCGTACAGCCATTAATTCCTTGTAAATAAATAAACAGAGGACGATGCAGTTTTGTGTGGGATTCACTTGCTCTAGTTCTTCCTGGCATGTGACAGGATGAGATAAGAAATTGCAGTAAGATGAGGTGTGCCTGTTTTTCAAGGTGAGTGACTTCTGAAGGACCTCTCGGCCAAGAGAAAAAGAAAATATATATTTACATATTGGTAGTTGCCTTAATACAATAATCAGAACTTTATTTTTTTTCCTTTTATCTGTAGAGTAAAACAGTGTAGTTTGCTTTTTGATAAAAAAATCTTGAGTTTATAGCTCTTCAAATTAAGTGGAAAGTATAGAGTTAAATCTTACATTTGAGTGTTGCCTTGCACGCAGTGGACATCCACACAACAGTTTGTAGACACACTTTCTGCTTTGATAATTGGAAGAAATAACAAAGTATTAAATATAAAATACTTTATAGTTAAAATTACATTTTCCAGCAACTTTTGTTAGTACATAAGAGACGACTACCAACCATCTCTGACTGACATGTCTAGTGCTGATGTAAATGAGAACTCAGTAGAAGGCATGAAAGTTAAAATTCATATTGTTTTATTCTAAATTTTCAAATTATGAGACAATATGGCTTAAGTTATACCGGATTTCTTTTACTTTTCCATATCATAAGTTAGGCTATGTACTTTTTAACAACGAGAGCATAATTCTGTACCTCCGGTTTCGAACCGAAGGCTCCGGTTTTTAATGCAAATCTTGGAGCTACGGTTTTATGAATTGAATTTTCGGTTTTAATAATTTTTTGTGCATGTATTATGTTATTACTTGATAAGTTGCTTTCACCTTTTACAATGAGAGAAGTGACATTTCTAGAATGTTGTTTGCTCGACTCTAATTGGAATTGCTCAAAATTCAATTTATTTCATTCGCTTGCTTCCTATGACAGTTGTGGATAGAACTTTGCTCAGTGCTGCTCGCAAAAGTAACCGTTAACGTAAATGAAAAAATGCTAGAGTAGCATACAAGACACAGTCGAAATTATGATTAATGATTATACTTTCCGGGAAAGTGTAATTTGCTTGAGTGAAGGACTATTATAACTATTAAAAAATTTTTAGCAAACAAAATAGAAATTAATTTTAAGGAAAATAAAATAAACTGAAATTTTCAAAAAAGTAAAAGCAACCATATATATTTGCAGGGTGTATCTGAAATACTTCAACAAACTTAGAGGGATGATAGTACTCATCAAGACGAACAAAAGATGGAACGGAACATGCGGTCGCAAATGACGTTTAAAGGGTGAAAATCGAGAAAATGCATCTAGAGATGGACAAATTAAGACAAGAAAGAAACACTTCAGAAAATTATATATTGCATAGAATAGGTACAACACAGCTCGTGATATCCAAAGAAAACACAAATTTTACATGGCTGAGCACTTCAAGGTTTTCCCCATGTTCCCGAGCAGTTTGCATAGAAAGTATTCCACCATCCACCCCTGAGGGAGATAGCCCTGGTATGCTTTCCAGCCCACCTCGTAAATTATTATTTTAAAAATTAAATAATTAAGACAGCCTATATTTTTTAAAATTTTTTCTTTTGTACTTCTCTTGCAAGCTTTGTATCTATAGAAATATATTCGTTTAATGTAACCTTTTAATTTAGGTAGCTTTAAACCTGTATGACCTTTGTAGAGACATTAGGTTATTACGAAGCAGGAGACATGAAAAATGAGCAACGCCTTCGCCGGGAATCCAACCACGGACCTCTCGGTTACGCGTCGAGCATGCAGACCACTACACCACGAAGGCATGCGAAGAAGGCGGGAGAAATACCTTATATACTCCCCCTTTTAAAGGGCGACTGGGGGTTTGGGGACCCAATTGCCAAATCACGATGGTGGAGAATCATCATCCACGACCTTTTTAGGTCGGGCGCCAGTGTAGAGACAATAGGTTAACTCGAAGCAGGAGACATGAAAAATGAGCAACGCCTTCGCCCGGGAATCGAACCACGGACCTCTCGGTTACGCGTCGAGCATGCAGACCACTACACCACGAAGGCATGCGAAGAATACGGGAGCAATACCTTATACCTTTAGTCTTAAAATTAAATGAAGAAGATATAAAGATCCCCAAATAATTTAAGTATTTAAAATTGTAGCTTTGTTATAACAAGTAGCAAACTCGTAACAAATATTCTCATTAATATTAATATCCTTACACCAAAGGACAAATTCCACCACTTCTTAATTTCTATATAATCTGAATAGTTTTTAATAAAGGCAGGTTCAGAAAACAAAACATGTTAAAAACAATATAATCACATGCCTGAAAATTATTTGGGCCGATAGACTGAAAAGTCAGTTAATACATTTCGGATTTAATCCCAAATATATTAACTTTTCAAGACTTTTTAAGGGCTGGGCCGTTGGTAGGCTCTCTGTAACAAACAGTGCCTGCGTCATGAAGTTTTAGCTTGTATTAGACACGAAAGAGTTTCTCGAAAGTTTAAAAAAATATAAAGTTTTCTTGCAGTGATATGTTTGCAAATGTGATAATATACAAACTCTCAAACGTATTCAGCAGACCGTTTCAGAACATGAGAGGTCGATCCTTACTAAATGACAATAAATTATTTAAATAAACCTGAAAGTCTTATCGAAGAATCTGATGTTATCTATATTAGTACTTGAAATTTTAAAGCAGTCCGCAATTTCAACAATACGCTTCCGTCTGTGATTAAAAGCGGATCTCGGTAAATACTTAAAAAAATCAGGTTACATTTCCGTTAAAAAAGAGAGATCGGAAGTACTGAATTTCATCTTCACGAGCAATCGTGATAAGAATACTTAAAAGTACACTTTAATTGAATTGTTTGCAGGAGATTATATATAGGTCAAACAGTTGTTTTTGAGATTACAGGCTTTTATGCGCACCAGTATTCTTATCATATTTTATTAGAGAAAGTGTACTGACAAGCATTTCCCTACTGGAATCATAATTACTTATTATGAGGATAGGCATTTGAAGTGAATTTCCCAAGGAAAGTGTGGAAGATGGAAACTGAAGACAAATAATTGTACTAATTCTTACTGCATCAGTCCCATAATAATAGTAGCACTTGGTGAATTTAATTTGGGCCTTAGTAATAGTAGCAAATGGAAGTAAATATAGAAAGCAAAATTTATTATAAAAAATCTGACCTGAATACCACATGACGTCCTTGTACGGCCTATTAGACGTTTTTTGCTGCATTTCGTTTAAGCTTATTTCCTCAAATTTCATTAGTAATTCAGCCAGACAGATTTGTTTACTTTTGGTCTCACTCGGCAAAAAGACACTGAAGTTAGTAAGTTGGTGCACAAACTAACTTCATCGCTATTCTACTAAGAGTTTCAAATGTAAACAAATTGCGGCTTCATTAGGCTTAGTAGCACTTTAACTATTTTTAAATTGTTGATAATTCTACAACTATTGCAAGCAGATAAACTAAAGACATAAAAACCTTAATCCGAATATAAGAACAACATAATTCAATTACTTTTAAAGCAAAAAATGCGAAATTTACCAACATGTAAGAATAAAAAACTGAGTTCGCCCAGATGGGTAACAGAATGGGTATATATATATATATATATATATTTGGTTCGGCCGATTGCAACCGAAAAGGGAGGTACCCAACTACCGTTATAGCAGTCCTGTATACAAAATTTCAACGTTCTGATGCTATTCGTTTTTGAGTATGCAAGATACATACATACGTATGTACGTGCAGACTTTACAAAAAAGAAAACATCTGAATCCGTTTTAAATCCATTTTACAATCCGTTTTCTGAAAAGGAGTACTTTATCCTGTTCGTACTTATAGATATCACCAAAAGCATCGAACAAATGTATTCGAGAAGGGTCAAAATGGATATTTTCGTTGAAATACGATACCCGAAAGTTTCTGTGATTACAATATTTTCTTTACTTCAATTAAGGAAGTAAAAAGAAGTAAAAAACTGAATTACTTAAATAATACATTAAAACCATTACTCCTAATTTTTATTTTGAGTGTTCGGATAGTTTTTGGACTTCATTTTAAACTTCTAGGTAGGATCCCTTGGTTGCGAAGCTTTGCTTTCTTCGTATACGTGAGTTTTAAATTATTGAACACATCTTCATTAACTTAAAATTATTGGAGCCATCTTTCTTCATTGCTTCCAGCATAAATTGTTGAAATGACAGAAACGTATTATCCAGTATTTCCGGACAAATATGACAAAAGCAAGTTTGTTGCTTCTAGGGTGCCTCTAAGAGGAATATGCCTAAGTTTTTCAAGTTTTTCCCACTATCTTTGCATTTACGTCCACAGTTTTTTCAAAGAATGATCATTAGCATTTTCACAATTATTTTCGGAAGCACTTTTCCTTACATAATAGAGACAATTATTTTTGACGCCTTGACAATTATTTTTGGAAACGTGTTTCCGAAAATAATCGTCAAGAAGATTGTCAATAATTGTCAAGGTTATTCTTGATGCTGTGATTCTGTTTCACTTAAATTGTTTTGCAACTAACGTTTGAATGACGACCTAAAAATTTAAATGTGTCAAAACAAATGACAAGTGTCATGAAACACTGATTTTGGCTGATTTGGGGCTACAACATACCATATAGCTGCATTCGCCAATAATTCTCATTTAAGTTTTCGCTTGGTTGCTATTATTATGGGACAGAGAAAGCATTTAATTATTTATTATGAGGGGTTCAAAAATAGATTATAAATATTGTTTGAATACAAAAACATCCTTTTCTGTGATTGGGAAAGGCAGAGCATGGTCTCGTTTATTACTTTGCTGAAACATTAGTTTTTTTATGCAGTAGCTATGAAAAATGTGCAAATGCTCTCGCCGAGGCTCGAACCCTGGACCTCTCGAGTACGCACCGAATTTGCTGCTGTCACACCACCTTGTATACCTTATATATTCATATTTGCTTATTTTGTAATAGATCCATTGCCAAATATCTTTACTTATTTTGTTCTAATTATTAAACATAATATTGGCGTTGTGAACGCATACACACATGTGAATGTGCATCTTCGTATAAATGTATATTTTATTCTAAGATATACATTTACATGCGATAATTAATTAAAAAATTGTGTGTTAATCTATTTTTACCACCATTCTACATTTCCTGAATTTCTTTTTAATAAAGTGTTTAAAATCAAAACTTTTTCATTGAAAACCACTGAAATTATGTAATTCCAGTTTTTATTAAGAAAATTCAAAACTTTTTATGTCGGAGCTTTTTTACTATTATACATGAAATTATTTTTTTTAAATTGGATTTAAATTGAACTTCTATGTCTTGTTCCTTTTTCTATATAACTGGAATGAATTTTTTTCCTAAAATAATTATACCATTTGCAAACTATATTAGTAGTTAGCTCAGAGCTTGATGACTCTGTGTTTTTAACTGAACTGCTCCTGTATTATATTTTGTTAGTATTCAGTTTTTGAAAATCTTTTGGTATAATAGAGGTTTAATTTCGCCTTTGTATAGGTTAAAGTTTGTTAAAATGGTGGGAATAATTATATTAGAATCGGGAGCAAACGTGGAATTTTTGCTAAATAAAACCTCTGTGAACGTAATATCATAACGTTATTAAATCTACTGAGAAAACTGGAAACAAAGGATGATTATATTTTGAAAATGCACGTATGCGCAGAAGTTAATTTAATGCAAGTAATTAAACTTATTTAAAACTTTCATTTTTTATTGAAATAGAATTTGTTTTCATAAATATCGATTTTTAAATACCATTTAACTTTAAATCAAACATTAAGCCTTTTTTGCTTGGAATATCATTAGATAATGAATAGTGCATCGCAATATCAGATGCAAAATTATTGGTTTATTAATTCAGTCGAATCCAAGTACACCCATCCCATTAGGTAAGTATCGATAATAACTTGAATTACTCAGTAAGTTACGCAGTTATACATAATTTTTTCTTTAATTATTTTTATTAAGTTTTGTACTTACTTCTTTTGCACACTACATTGTAAATAAAACTAATATAGAAATAAATTCAATACAAAAAAATTTTATGAACATTATTACGCACAAAATATTCATCGTAAAAATACACGCTACTTTCAGTTACACTGTGCTCAGGAGACCAGTGAATCAGAATTGTTCATTTAAAAAAAAATGTTATTCGAAATCTTTTAAGAAACTCTGTTTAACTTCTTCTTATTATCATAATTGTTATTATGTAGAAGAAAATGTACTGTGTTGATGAACTAAAGAAGCTGAAACAAATTTGATCTGTTTTTATGTGCAATACATTCTATATTCTAAATAATTTACTAAAAATAGATGTTGAAAAAATATTTTTTAGGTTTTACAAATATTCATTTAAGGCAGGAATTTTATCGTGACACAGATTTCAGGAATCATTTTCGGGAATATCAAATTTTGCAATGTTGAATGAATCCTCGAATTTTGGATTTTTTTACCTTTTTTAAAAATTTCTATTAGTATTTCTATGTTAGATTATTCTTACATTTAAACAATTTGCATTAAGCTGTAGTATCTGGCTATCTAATCAGTAAACATATAACATTGATGCCATTTTCGTTTAAAACTTCCACAAAATTACGCTGCGGAGTAGTCTTATCTCAAAATCTAAACCAGAGATTTGAATTACCTTAAGTTTTGTTGGTGTTCTTATTGTTGGTTATCTTATCCCTGGTTATTTGTTGGTTATCGATGAAAAGCGATTTCCCGAAGTTACATAAAATTACCCATGTAAATTTTTGTTTTAATAATGTTCAACTTGATGCAGAAAATTTGTGTTGTGTTTAGAATAATGTGTAAGAGTATTGTCCAACTAAATGGCAATCTTGATTTAAAATAGCGGTGGTGAATCTTTGCTTGGTTTATAAATACAATTCAGTAATGTATAATATTTTTGTTCAGTTACATGCAAGATGTTTTTGTCTTTTTACTTCGTTTTCATTCTTCATTCTATAGTTAACCTCCTCTCAAAATATTAACAGAAATTCTCAAAAATGAAATTCTTCGCAATCTTTTAATGCACATCCCAGGCAGCGAACGTTTCGCAAATTTTCTCTTGTTACAGCGACATTCCAACGAATTTTATCCTTTTTATTGAAATTTATCCCGAGATAAGTATTACTGTTCTATTCATCTTTATCATGTGTGTAGTGGAAATGTTTAAATTCATCTTTACTATGTTGGTAATGGAAATGTTCAATATTGTTTGGGTTTCAAAAGACAAAACTGGCAAACGATTTATAAAAGAAATGTGTAAATATTGCCAGTCTGAAATACAATTCTGAATGTTTAAACTATAATACTTCGTACTTTCCGTTATTTAAGCATAATGATAAAATGATTCTTTAAATCTCACACAAGAAATAATAAACATTTTAAACATTTTCCCGCCTTTCGTGATTTCTCATGAAATATAATCACTCGAATGAAAACGGAAATACATTGTTGAAAATTCGAAGTACTTTATTTCAAGCACTCGCCAGATAAAAACCAATCTCCTAAAGTTCGATGGCCAGTCATCCAACACATTTAAAATAGTTTGTCTTCCTACAGATAAAGGCAGTTCCATATAGAATTCAAAGAACTGCACAGAAGCCTCATCAAAGAAAAACAAAGTAAAAAGAAAACTGGGAGAAGATAGTGCTGGAATTTTTGTCGCTGTTGACAAATACTCGGAGGGAAATGCATTAAGATAAAAAAGTCTCGTTAGACACATTTTTCTGTTTTCATGCTCATATTTTCAGAACTTTTTTTAAACTTGCAAAATGAAGTGTGATATTACTTAACGTGTACGCTGATATTCAAAATTAAGGGAATTTTCGCATATCGTCCATTATCCAAGAACTTATGAAGATATTTAACGGAATTTAATGTGAACATAGGTTGCTATAGGGGAAAAATATGTCATCGACAGTCTAAGCTCATCGTTGCAGGAAAGTCAAAAAAAAAAGTTTTATAAAACAAATCGAACAAAATTTTAGGCTATTCGAATTTTAGACCATCTTTACACTCAAGTGTGGTTGAATTTTATGTAACGATAGAGCATTTTACTGTTAATAATGTATGCAGTACTTCCATATATATTTTAGAAGAAAAATATTTTGGGGGATTTCTAATAGTAAAAATTGAAAAGCAGCATCATACAAAATATGGTTCAGCAAAATTGTGGTGAAATTTTTGCAAAATTTTTAACTGGATAAATGGATAAATTAACTGGATAAATGGATAAATTCCCACACATATAAAATACTGAAAGCTATCGGAATTATTTGTTAGAAAAGAACTGTCCAAATCAGTTGTCTAGAAATTTTAAATCAAGTAAGTAAATATACTATACTTTAAATTAACAGTTAATAGAATATTGCATTTATATATATCATATTAATTAATAGAGCATTACAATTAATAGAATATTAATTTAAAATAGAGTACAGTGCCTCACAAAAGTGATGGGACACTTGTGCTTTACAAAAGGAAACTGTAGTAAAATAAATTTAAAAAAAATGTAAAAATTTTTTATGGATGTGTTTCATACTTAAATTTAGTAACAATTATTACATAACATACATTTTCTCAAAATATTAAAATATTAATTTAATAAAAATACAATTGTTTAGAACAGAGCAAAAAATGGCTCACATAAGTGATGGGACACTTACTTTTCCATCAAATATTTATCCAAAAATTTTACTTCTTAAAAGGTTTTAATATTTTGTTGAATTTCCTTTTACTTTTAAAACATGATTTAATCTTCTTAGGATGGATTCGACTAATTTTTTTGCGATTTCTGGAGTGATTTTACCCCATTCTTCTTGAAGCACCGATTTTAATTGTTGTTTTGAAGAAATGGTGTGTTTGCGAATTCTTGATTCCAATTCTTGCCAAATATTCTCTATGGGATTTAAGTCTGGAGATTGTGGTGGTGTTTTTATTATTTCAGGACAGTTATACAGCAGCCAGAGTCTAACGTTCAAAGCAGTGTCCTTGGGATCATTGTTCTGGTAGAATTTGAAATAGTTATGAAGTTTCAATTTTCGTGCTGAAGATTTCCAATTTTGATTTAATATGCCAATATACTTGTACTGATCCGTTATACTGTCAATAAAAACAAGATTACTAACTCCAGCGAACGACATACACACCCATACCATAACTCCTCCTCCGCCATGTTTTACTGTTGGCACCAAGTTCTATTTGCGAAATTCTTCCTTGGGTTTTCTCCACACCAAGATTCTACCGTCAGAACCAAATATATTAAATTTACTCTCATCAGCAAATATAACTTCATTCCAGTAATCAGAATTCTTATTTATGTTGGATTTTGCGAAAGCCAGTCTGAGTTCTCTATTCTTTTCAGTTACGAAGAATTTTTTCCTGGCTGCTCTACCGTGATATCCAGTAGATCGAATTACTCTTTTAATAATCTCAAGATTAACAATTACTCCATATAATGGTTGTAAATCAGCAGCAACTTTAGGAGCACTCATTCTTGGATTTTTTTAATATTTCGAACGATAATTCGCTTTATTCTATTGGATAACTTTGATGGTCGGCCAGGTCTTCTTTTATCCTGAATCATATGATTCTTTTTATATCGTTTAATGATATTGAAAACTGTTGAATGACTCAAGTTAACTGTTTCAGCAGTTTCTCTAATAGATTTTCCACGTTCAATATGCAAATTAATAACTAGTTTTCGAATTTCAGGCAAAGTTTCTGTTCGTTTAGCATTCATGGCTGCACAGAGTTAAAAAGCACAAAAAACAATTGTATTTTATTAAATTAATATTTTAATATTTTGAGCAAATGTATGTTATGTAATAATTGTTACTAAATTTAAGTATGAAACACACAAACAAAAAATTTTTACATTTTTTTAAAATTTATTTTATTACAGTTTCCTTTTGTAAAGCACAAGTGTCCCATCACTTTCGTGAGACACCGTATTTATTTATACTAATTTGAAATAGAATGTTTATTTATATTAATTTAAAATTGAATATTGATTTATAGTGATTCATTTTATTTATTTTATGCAATAACTTTATTCTATGTTGTTTTTTTATGGTAATTTAAAAGCATAATCTAAATCCCGAAAAAGATTTTACGTTTAACTGAATGCGTTTCAGCCGTATAGCTTGTCATTTTTCAACGAATACCGTAATTAATGCGTACACATCGGTGAATTTTCACTGTGAGATTTCGATTAGTAGATCTTGGGTTGTGAGATTTCGGAGGCTGTAAATCTGGCTTAAACTATTCAGTTAACGTAAAGTTATTTATGATGACGGCGGAAGAATCGGTCAGGAATCAAAATTCCTTCTATACGTAAAAAATAAATAAATAAATAAAATAAAAGTAAGAGATAAAAAAAATCTGAAAGGTTCTTGATTTTAAATTACGTTCAAAGGGAAGTTTTTTTAACATTTTGTGTTTTACATTTATTTATTAAATATCCTGTTCTTCGCACTTAAATCATAAAATTCAGTTCAACAGCAAAATAATTTTAAAATGAGTATATCTTTAGAATTTCTGATGCGCAGTTCCGCGCGCTTTAGATAAAGAGGTTTTTTTTCCCCCGTAGAATGTTGCCATTATTCGCTTTTAAATCGTTTGAGTTTTTTCATTAAAATTGGCTAAAATTTTACAAAATATGAAATAGACAATAAAACAAATTCAAAATTCGGGCTTTTAGATGCGAATATTCCGGGGAAAAGTACCTTATTCAAAATTAGATGGCTCTAGGTACCGTTGTTTTATCACATTTGGAGAAATATAGATACATTTATGCAGATTCTTCATTATTTAGTTTCTTTAAATATAATACAGGGCTGCAATATTTTGTGGCAACAGTTTGAAAAGTGATTCAGACTTTTAATGTTTCCATCGTAAAATCGCAAAACGAAAACAATAGTACTTCAGGGACAAAGCCCCTTTGGACTAAAAAAGAAACTGAATGCATTAATTTTTAAGATTGGTTAAACTATATCATATAGTTTAAGTATAAACCTTTTCTGGCGTCTACATCAATTACCGTGGATATAAAGGGACCTTTTATTGCAAGCGATTTTTTTTGGGTTTATTTAATTATGGCAAAGCACACAAAAGGCTATCTGCCTAAGGGGAAGGATGCCTTCGTGGAGGACCTCCTGAGGGAACTGCATTGTATACACGTTATATATAGGGAAAGCCACGAAGGCGCCTATGCAGCTAGCCCGTTCGCCGGGATTCGAACCCTGGAGGGAACTACCAGTGTTCAGCAACTTTACCGCTGCTCGGCCGCTGGTGGGCCTATTGTAAACGATGTTTTAAGCTTCTCGTACGAACGAAAACTAATTTATTTTCTCTCTTTTCCTTTTTGAAATATTTTTTAGACTGTCTGATTTTAAATCCCGAAAAGCAATTTTTTGTTTATTTGTGCAAATTTTATTATTTAATTCGAAGTTTCAAAAGCAGCTTTTTTCATTTTAATATATCTTTTAATCACATTTATAAAACGTGCATATATCAGTGAAGATTATGCTTTTACCCGATGTAATAACTGAATTTTATGCTTTAAGCTTGCTATTTATTACATTCATTACCAACATCATGTGAGTTAAGGACAGAATTTCTGATGGTATGGATGAAACAAAAATTTCAATGTCATTACCTAAAAAGCATATCTATAGGTTTTTACAGATTTCGGTTCATTAGCGTATTGCAAAGGCAGGCTTTGGGGAACATTGCCTAAGGCGAAAAGAAATAATTATAATCTTGAGCAGGTCTTTAACAACCAGAAAAGCACCTTCTGTAAGTGGACCGGCTGTCCTGCCGGTGGAAAGAAAAAAAAATATTTATTTTCCGAAATTTTGTTTAAGGGGCTTATCTTTTCATTAAAACAATAATGGGAATAGGTGCAATTAATATATCACAAACACTATAAATTTAAATGTTAAATAAATTCTGAGCAACCGAAATATCATTTAAAGTACTTCCGTAAAGTTTACTGTTTAATCTTAGTGTTGTCTCAACATCCATCAGTTTTTCTTCAACTGAATAGGACAGGAACCTTAATATTATGCATTTAAATACAATATAAATTTACTTGTTGTTATTCAAGACAGCAGGACTGCGTGTATCTCACAACTAAATGAACACTAACATGTGTCAGTTTGTCTAGAATGTTCTTACATTAGAAGCTTGTGCAAAACTATACTCGGAGATTCTCTGAAATCGAATTGGGGCGGTCGAATTTCGTAGCCGCTGGCATAGGGAGCTTTTTAATATTCGACCATTTTACGAATGCGTAACACGAACTGCTCTTATCGCGACAAAGGGTCGTTCAGAATCAGAAGCGCGGAAATTATAAATTTTTCACGCATAATCGTGAACGGTGTTCCAGCGAACATTTTTCAGGGGCGGTGGAGTTTGGGGGGGTCAGTTTCCTGTCGCCTTATCGAAGAGTGGACCCACCTTTACTAAGTATACCTGTCTCGATTTTTGATTGGTAACTTGGTTTCTTCGGATTGGCCGGGAGGCAATCCAGATAAGTAGATGTGCTTTTTTGCAGAGAGATTATATTTTCTTTTTATTATTAGTATTTTTTTTATCCTGGTCACGCAAGCATGTCCAGATGATTTCGTTTTCGCTTGTCGAGTTCTGTACATTAACAGGCGAAATGACTTAGTTTCCATCCAGCATAGGCATTTTATCTACGTAAAAATGCATTAGCAAAGCTAAGTATAATTCCGTGCTTTTTAAAAGTTACATTGTTCTGTTGGCAGGATAAGTCTCGTCCATCTTTGAAAAAAATCTGATGTGTACACCACATGACTTCCTTGTACGGAATATTAAATTATACGCATTTTGCATTTCATTTAAACTCAATTCGCAATAATAAAAGAAGGCGTTATCTTTGTTGTTGCGAAGCTTAGTTTCTCTAGATTGGGAACAAATCTACTATTCTGCTAAGTTTCAAATGTAAACAAATATGTTTGCTATCGCCAAAAACATTAGGCTTAGCCGCACTAAAACAAATTTTAAATTGTTGATAATTCTACAACTATAACATGCAGGTTAACTAAAGGCATAAAAACCTTAACCGGAAGGTAAGAATAACATAATTCACTCATTTTTAAAGCAAAAAATGCACAATTTACAAACTATCAAAATAAAGAAACTTAGCTCACGGAACCGAGTAACAGAGTGTATATATACGTATATATACTTTTGGTGCGGCCGATTGCAACCAAAATAGAAGGTGCACATGTATATGTTATAACAGTTCTATATACAAAATTTCAACGTTTTGAGGTTACTCGTTTTTGAGTTTTTAGAGATACATACATACATACGCACGCACATGCATACGCAAGTACGTACATACGTATGTACGCACAGACGTGACGAAAAAATCTCTTCAGAATACATTTTAAATAGTTTTATAATTTTTTGAGGGGAAAAAGGTTCCTTTATTCTGTCCTTACGTACATTTGTCACGTAAAAACATCGTTAAATTGCATTCGATAGCTGTCAAAATGGATATTTTGCTATCATTTATTTACTACCACTTTTGCACTGCGGGAATTACACAATGCGCTGGAATGCTACAACATATGAGCATTGTTCATAAAGAGCATACGCACCCTTGTTTTTCCCGTTTGCATTTTATCTTCACCAAAATACTAATCCTCAGGTTTCGATACAATTTGAGATCTGTGTTGCTATGACTTATCCCAGCTGATCGACAGTAACATCAGATCGGGTCTCTGGATTCAGAGCAAACCCACGAAATTTGTGGCAGGGAGTCAAGTTGAGTCTGTCGTTGGCAAGAGCCTTGAGCACCATACAGATGACAGTACGACTTTCACCCATTCCGCCCCTAATTTTGAAGGAGGGCAGCCCGAAAGGACGGGTTCAAGAGTCTGCCATCTCTCTTCCCCTACAACCAAACTCTTTAGAGGATTTTCGTTTCGCTGCATATTTAGAGTGCCCCTCCTGCCGCACATACTCTGTACATTTACAAACATCCATGCCTTCGGGATTCGAACCCGGTCCCTCCGGTACGGCAGTCAGCGACGCTTACCAATATTCCAGTTGGGCGGCAATTTGAGATCTTAGGTACAAAATCTATCGGAAGCTTCCATTGCTCGTCTTCTAAATGCTTTTCAAAGAAAAATAATATTACGAGGAGTTATAGGATGATTTTCGAGGCTCGAGGGGCAATTAACCTTGTGCAACTTGACAGCAGCCACATCCTGCATTGTTTTTTCAATAAAACATTGGCCTCTCATCTAAAAAGGATTTGAGAAATCCTTTTTAGATATTTCTAAATTTAATGAGGCAGATAGCCCTTTATGAAAATAGCTCTAGAATGTTTTGTCATGATCAAAGTAAATTTAAACCTAAGCCTAAGCCACGAAATATCTTAATGTATTATTTCTTTATTTTGATGATAGAAATTGAATATTTTGCTTCATTTTGTTACATTATGCTCGCATGAGTAACTTTCTTTTTAACTTTGTTCACAGAAGTAAATGAAACAGCTTTAATACCGTCTTGTAACTGAATGAGTATTATACTCACTGAGTTATACAACTGAGATGATGTG
This sequence comes from Stegodyphus mimosarum, assembly GCA_000611955.2. Lineage (NCBI taxonomy): Eukaryota > Metazoa > Arthropoda > Arachnida > Araneae > Eresidae > Stegodyphus > Stegodyphus mimosarum. Next base: position 281,821 of record KK112646.1, read on the forward strand.
AGTTATACGACTTGTAAACGCGACAGAATGGCAGTCATTGAAGGAGTCTTCGTCTGTAAAATCTTCGTACAGAAGTTTCAAAATATTACCTGTTACTCATAGAAATGCTATCTATTACATTTCAATTACTTCCAGTTAACAACTAGATTCTAATTATTTAGAAATAACAAAATGAAACTGAAATAAAGGAACAGAAGCCCATGAACATTGAACTTCATTAACATCGCTTGCGATTCCTGAAGATTACATACGAAAATACTGAAGAGTGAAAAAATAAATTCAACTTAGCCCCTCCCCCCCCCAAAAAAAAAGAAATCAAAGTTTCAGATTTCATATTACGCCTAAAGTAGCATTTTTTAAATGCTTCCTGTGTTACCTTTATTTATTAAATATCATGTTCTTCACACTCAAACCATAAAATTCAGTTCAACATAAAAAAGTTTTTCCTTTCACATGGTGTTGCCATTGCTCGCTTTGAAATCGTTGAGTTTGTTAATCAAAATTCATTAAAGTGTTACAAAATATGAAATCGATAATAAAACAAATTCCAAATTAGCGCTTCCAGATGCCCATATTCGTTTGAGGATTAAGCCATTCAAAATTTGAAGGCTGTAAGTACCGTCATTTTATCACAATGCAAGAAACATGTATATATATCTATGAAGATTCTTCTTATTTATTTTCTTTACCTATAAGACAGGGCCATAATATTAGTAGCGACAATCTGAAAGTGATACGCCGTTGATAGGGATTCAAAGCAAAATACCAAAGCGAAATTAATAGGCCTTCTGGACTAACGTCCTTTGGGCTAAAAAAAACTGAAAGTTTTCAGATTTTATATTAAAATCCCAAACGGGTTTTTTCTTAACTTTTTGTTTGTTATCTTTATTTGTTAAATATCATATTCTTCGCATTTAAGCCATAAAATTCTATTCAACAGTATTGTCACAATATAATTTTAAAAAAGCATATCTTTAGAGTTTCTGAGACACTGTCTCGCGCGCTGGAGATAAAAATGTTTCTTTTTTTTTCGTACAGTGTTGCCAATGCTCGCTTTCAAATTGTTGAGCTTCTTAGTCAAAAACCCATAAATGCTTTACAAAATAGGAAATAGATAATAAAACAAATTCCAGATTCCAAATTTGGGCTTCCAGATGCTCATATTCAGGTGAAGACGTACATTATTCAAAATTTGATGGCTCTGGGTACCGTTGTTTTATCACAATGCGAGAAACATACATACATTTATGCATATTTTACATTATTTAATTTCTTTAAATATACAGGGCCGTAATATTTTATGGTAACAATTTCAAAAGCGAAACGATATTTATAGTAAAACGTTACAAAATGCCAAAACGAAATTAATAGCCCTTCTGGGCTAACGCCCTTTGGCTAACAAAAATAAATCTTACAAAAGAGTTGCTTTATTTAAGCTGTTGCCTAAACTAAACTACTATATATTCACTGTGAATAATATTTATACATTAGGATTAAAAATGGAATTTTAAGGAATATACTACATATTTGCCATTCGCTCATAGCTGCCAATTACGGATTCCTATAGAATTTATATTTATGTATGTCGATGTATCTTGTATTTCTGTCCGTGTAATTGACAAAGTACTCTTTTTATTTTATTTTACTTTATTTATGTTGGTTAACCCCGAAAAAGGACACGAGTTAAAGCTATCAGAAGCAAAACAATGCTCTGCAATAATACTTTTAACCAACGATCTAATGAACAGCCATTACATTTGTATTATCTGTACTACTGAAGAAGAAATGGTTGTGAAATGCCATGTCTCGTGGCAGCTGTGAATGGCATTGTCACCTAACTCAAACACGGTAGTTAGTCATGATAACCTAAAAACAGTGGTTGACAACACAGTGATTGCAAGAAAGAGAAAGGGGGGAAAGGCTGCAAAGTGAGGTTTGGAATGATAACGCAGGGATGTAGAAGTCAATTATTTTTCTCTAGCCATTAATTTGTGAACTTCTCTTGTTTATAGCAGAGACTGTCTCTCTTCTGTTTTGCAAGCGAGTCGAATTCACTTACAGCAGTCACACGCACACACACACACACACACACACACACACACACACACACATATATATATATATATATACTAGCCGCTGCGCGGCCAGCCTTTGTCTGGCTTTTAAGTGTACCAGAAAAATGCCTAAAGAGAATACCAAACATTAAATTTGAAAACTGCACAGAATTTTACTCTGCAGAACAGTTTTATCGAAAAAGAAACAAACAAAAACACAATGAAATAAGCAATATCCCTTGATACAAATGTTAATTATCCTAAAAAAGTAATTAAACAATTTACCGTTGCAAAAAGAAAGAGCTTTTTAATTTCTTAAACTTTTCGGTCTCTTAAAAACAATAACATAAGAAATACGATGAAAAATTGTTGCCAAATCGAAATTTTTAAAAGAATGAAACTATTCAAAATGATGCAATTTTATCAAAAATCTGTCAACAACAATAAGAAAGGAAAATTGTTGCCAAAACTACATTTTAAAATATCTGAGATGTGAGAAGTGTATTCGGAAGTTTCATTTAAAAATTTTTAAAAAAATACACAATATTATTATTTTTCCAAAATTCCTTTTTTAAAAGGAGTCGAAAGGATTAAAGTTCAACGTGTCCAAAAATCAAAGGAAAAAACACGCACACACACGCACATGCACACGCACACACACACACACACCTTCCTTAATAAATTCGCATTTAATCGATTTATTGAAATACGAAATTTATTTTAAGTTTGTAAAATAGCTAAGTGTCTACAAATAAATTCGTATTTAATCGATTTATTGAAATACGAAATTTATTTTAAGTTCATAAAATTGCTAAGTGTCTACGCTTCACGACGATGTAAAAATGAAATGTATAAAGTGAAATCTCGCTTTCCTGTAGCTCATTATGTCTCAAAATGACAAAATGACGCGACTTGGTCACAAAACATAAAATAAAAAAAATTCTAATTCGAATTTCGAAAAAATCGCTTCGAGGTGCACTGGCTCTTGTGTAGGTACACCTATGTACCAAATTTCGTGGCTCTGGGTCTATTAGCTTACTCGCAACACGAACGAAAGACACACACACACGCGCACACACACGCACGCACACACGCACACACGCACGCACGCACGCACACACGCACACACATACACGCACACACACACACACACTCTCTCTTTGTTTTATTATATGTAGAGATATATAAACAAAAGAGCAGCAGAAGGAGACTTCATTGGTCTCAAGTTATCAAACCGGACAATGAAGTGAAGACGAAAAATTTGAGAAAAACTAATACGTACAAAACTAAAGTAACGGGTTTGTTTCTTCAGGTCTCCAAATATGCACATTACTATTCTACTTAAAACAGTATGTGTGTAGTCTATAGTATAAAAAACAGTATGTGTGGACTTTATGATAATTTTAAAAGTAATTTTTACAACATTTCCTATAACAGAGTTGCACGAACCTTTTGATCTAAAGCATATTGAAAATTAACTTCGAAAGATGGCTTACTTTGATTTTCGACGAAGATCTATGCTGCATCTGAGATTAATTTTTAAGCCATCACTATTCGTCTTCTAAAAAGCATCTATATATTTAAAGAAGAAAGTCTGTTTGTTTGTTCGCTTATAAATCAGTCACTACTATAGCTATCGTCACCAAACTTCCTACAATTCTTTTCTGGGTTCTGGAAATGGTCGATGCCCACTTTTTTCCAAAACAAAAGTAGATGAAATGAGAGATATTCATTAAAATATCGGGAAAACAATCATTTTCGCCCTCATTTTTCCGAGTGGCAACAGTCTTACAAGCTGGAGATGAAAATCTGCTTTATTTTGAAAGTTGTTGCCACTACTCGCTTTTAAATCCTAGAGTTTATTAATAAAAAATTTCGATGTTTTACGATGAAATAAAAATAGCATTGCCAAACATTAAATATTGTCGCGTGCGTACGGGTTCGTTATGCATTGAAACGCACAAGTAGTTAAAATGTCAACAAAAATTTATTCTTTCCACAAGAAATAAATCAAAATGCTGAAGTATTTCTTTAGAGATATTAGTACAATATCACAATATCTCAAACGTTAGACAGAATTCACTTTAAAACAGATAAACTAATTCTATCTCACAGCGAAATCGCTACAATCAATAACAGCATTAAGTAAACAAACAGCAGTTCGCTTTTTACAGCTACAACTACAACAATAACTGAGATGAGGTATTTCAATTCGGCTTTTATAAGCTTTTTAATTATCACTAGAACAATCTTGATTTTTCTAGATTTTTCTGGATGGCAACAGTAATTACGAGATATTTATTTATTAAACATTAAATGCACGTGCTCTTTTATTTTTATTTTTCCGACATAGCTTTCTTTCAAAAATCGTCTGCGTTGCACGGGAAAATAAAGCAATTTTAATAAGCAATTTTATTACAATTCTAAATAAATAGCCACACAAATATGAAATCCGCAACAATACGTTATTCCGTATTCCAAAAATTCGTGGGAAGCCATTTCGACTATTCCCATCTTCGTACGACTTTAATCAGCCGAAATATTAATTAAAAACTCTGAAAGTGCTAATTTTCGCACTCATTTTTCAGATTGGCAACAGTCTCGCGCGTTAAACATAAAAATACTTTATTTCGAAAATTGTTGCTGCTGTTCGCTTTCAAATCGTAGAGTTTTAATAAAAAATTTGTAAGTTTTACAAAATTTTTACATATAAAGAAGAATGTCTGTTTGTGTGTTTGTTTGTTCGCGTTATTGATTTCTGATCAATTCTGATCAATTTTTTGCCACATTTAATCGACTAAAATTGAATATAAGTGAAATATTGGAGGGAACTTGAGCTTTTATGACCATTTGATTAGAAAGACGAAAATCATTAAAAACTGCGTGCCATTGCTGCTAATATAATGAGAGAAAATTAGCTTATTTTTTTACCGAAATTTTTTTGTGTGGGTTCCATATCGCATGAGACTGAAAAATATATGACTATGAATCGTATTTTTTGCATCGTCATCAGAGAAGGATTACAGGGTTGTGGTTTTCTTTGTTGTTAGATACATTGTTCTTAGTCTAACGTAACTGGCATCGGGTACTTCCGCTAGTTTGAATGTAAAGGAGAAATGAATGAAATGCTAAATATAAAGTTGTAATCGCTGATATTGATTGAGTTTCAGCTGCCCCGCTGATCGAATAGTCATTTCTGATAAATAAATGTTGTAATATTTGCTTCCTTTTGTTTGAATATATTTGTAGAAGTCTTATCCAATCACTTATGATGATTAATCAACTTATGATCCAATCAACTTACGGAGAAGTAACTCCAATCATCATAAATGCAAAACCCTAATCAAAATTAAAAGATGCTCTCCTGTCGTAAAAACATAAGACCTCTGAACGTTGGTAATTCATCCAAGTTTTTGCTCTTGGTAATACATAGGACTTGTTTATAGTTTTTCACGTGGGTAATATAGCCCACTGGTGGGGGCTGAGTAGCGGTGACCGTCAATTTCATGAAATTTAATTCAGTGGAGCATATCGACTTTCCAACTGCAGTAGACTAAAGAGCTGTATCCAATTTTTGCGTCCTCCCACCTTAATTGGTGACATGAAACTCAATAAAAAAGGCTAGAAACACTAGGAAGTACACGACTTTGTTTTTAGCTGCTTCTGTTACTTGTGACAACTTGCGTAAATTAAATCTGCAGTTAATTTACTCGCACGGTTCTAATTTAGATTTCAATATTTTATTTTATTAGAAATAGAAATCGGTTGTGCGGTTAGACAAATGATGTTAGAGGTGCGGCTAAACGAAATTAGTATTACATGTTATTTGATAGTTTTACTGATTTTCAATTATTTGCGCATTACTTCTTAATACTATTATGACTCCTATTAATTTATATCATTAATTATTGCTCTTATCGCTTCTCATCTTTTGCATTGCTATTTGTTTGATACTTTTTTTTTACTTAAATATCTTCAGAAGAAATTTATACAACATTTAGAGGAACTAAACAGTATGTATCTGGAGAATTAAGAGCAAAACATCAGCCACAGGCATGCTAAAAGACACAAAGATGTCATAAATATAGTGTAAACATTTCAAATTAGGAAAATTAACAATGCATTCAAGTGCAAGAAAAAAAAGTTTCATCTGAATACTAGCCGCTGTGCGGCCAGCCTTCGTCTGGCTTTTAAACGTACCGGAAAAATGCCTAAAAGACACACCTGGGACCTATGGGCGCGTAAGTTCTTCCAACTTTTTTCTCTTTGTTAAGATTCCAACCCTCCTTTGTATACGGCCCTGATGCATCTCCAGAAAAACATATACATCTTGAATTTTTAGCAAATTAATTGCATGAGATGTGCATTAAACATTTGTTAAAGCATAATTTATATCCCCGTTCTTAAGCACCACCATGACAACATAAATTATATAAAAATTCTACAATAAAATTAAAAATTTTTTAAAAATTTTCTTACTCGATAGTTTGAATGATCCTTTTTCTGAAATTTTGAAATGTTATGATACTTTAGGTAATCTTCTGAGGAAATGTGTCAGCAGTCACATCGCAGCTATTTAACTTGTAAAGCAAAGTCTTTGAGCTTCGTTTCAGGCATAGGATGATTTTAAGCAAGCATTTTATAAAGTGTTTTTTACTCGATAGTTTCAATGATTCTTTTTCTGAAATTTTAAAATGTTATGCTACTTTAAGTAATCTTCTGAGAAAAGGTGACAGCAGTCACATCGCAGCCATTTAACTTGCTTAATAAACTTTTTAAAAAAAAATCCCATTGAAAAGGTGTTAAGCTCACCTTTATAAATAAATTCTTATTTAATCGGTTTATTGAAATACGAAATTTATTTTAAATTCGTAAAATAGCTAAGTGTCTACGTTTCACGACGATGTGAAAATGAAATGTACAGAGCGAAACCTCGCTTTGCTATAGCCCATTACGTCTTAAAATGACGAGATTTTGTCAGAAAACATTAAAATTAAAAAAAAAATCTAATTCCAATTTCGAAAAACTCGCTTCAAGGTGCACTGGCTCATGCAAAAAAATCATGCAAAACTTTTCAATATCTTACAAACAGTGAAATAAACAAAAAATAACATGAAAGAAGCTAAAAAAACAAAACATTTCGCGCAGAATTTTACTCTGCAGAACAACTTTATCAAAAAAGAAATCAATAAAAATGTATTATACATATAAAAAATGACAATGAAATATGCAGTATCCCTTAATACAAATATTACTTATCCTAATAAATAAATTAACCAACTTCCCTTTGCAAAATCTTAAGAACTCAAATGGTATAAACAGATTAAGAACTTAAACAGATTAAAAAATATCATGCAAAACTTTTTTATAATTAAAATTATATATAATTAAAACATAATATTACAATGAAATAAGCAATATCCCTTGATACAAATGTTAATTATCCTAATAAAGTAATTAAACAATTTACCGTTGCAAAAAGAAACAACTTTTTAATTTCTTAAACTTTTCAGTCTCTTAAAAACAGTAACATAAGAAATACGATGAAAAATTGTTGCCAAACCGAAATTTTTAAAAGAATGAAACTATTCAAAATGATGCAATTTCATCAAAAATCTATCAACAACAATAAGAAAGGAAAATTGTTGTCAAAACTACATTTTAAAATATCTGAGATGTGAGAAGTGTATTCGGAAGCTTCATTTAAAAAGTTTAAAAAAAATACAAAATATTATTATTTTTTCAAAATTCTTTTTTAAAAGGAGTCGAAAGGATTAAAGTTCAACGTGTCCAAAAATCGAAGGAAAATAAACAGCCCTTTTTTTAAAATAAGTTTTTTTAAAAAAAATTCCGCTGAAAGGTGTTAAGCTCACCTTCCTAAATAAATTCGTATTTAATCGATTTATTGAAATACGAAATTTATTTTAAGTTCGTAAAATAGCTAAGTGTCTACGCTTCACGACGATGTAAGAATGAAATGTATAGAGTGAAATCTCGCTTTCCTATAGTACATTATGTCTCAAAATGACGCGATTTGGTCACAAAACAGAAAATAAAAGAAATTCTAATTCGAATTTCGAAAAAATCGCTTCGGGGTGCACTGGCTCTTGTGTAGATACACCTATGTACCAAATTTCGTGGCCCTGGGTCTATTAGCTTACTCGCAACACGAACGAAAGACACACACATACACATATAGACTCTTTGTTGTTTTATATATGTAGAGAAGAGCAGAAATTAAATAATTAAAAAATCGTTAAATGGAATAAAATCTACATATGGCAAAACTTCATTAAAACTAGAAAAGCAAACTATTAAGGTATTACCTCTCTTGGGATATTTTTTTTATTCCCACTCATGATTTGCATAAATCTTATTTATATACTGAAAAACAGCAAGTGAGTAATTTTGATTACATAGAAATTAAGCAAGTTTACTCTGCGAGATCCAAATTATAACCTCAACTGAAACTTAAATATGAAATCTTAAAACAGTCTTTCTGTCAAGGAAAATTTGATGCAAAAAAGCATGAAAATGAAAACTTTTTTATTGATTTTTGGCTACGGTTTGTCTTTGTTCGATATCTTCTTCAATAGGTGAAGTGACTACCCTGGTGTGAAGACGTTTTTCGTGCAGTTAGCTTTACTGGAGTCGTAAAATTCGTACAAACGGCACATTTTCCGGGGAGTCCTTTTTCTTTTCATCCCACAGGGAAAAATCGTGCCATTTCATCCGCTGTTGTCCCCCACCAACATTAACTCCTACTGACAAAATCTTTCCTGTTTAAGCCCAACAAATACATGCTAAGTGCGGCTGTATCTTATTATTGTAAAGAGGCTGCATATATTGCCAAGAGACTAATTATTCTAACAAAATAACATTTAAGTTTTAATCCAAAAATATTTGTTAAAACAACACAAGTGTGCTGTCTTTAATATGAACGGAGGGCCTCAACTTTGAAGACTAGTGCATTTCTAACCAACTGATAAGCGTGAGAACAACTGCAAAGAGAATATGCAAAGGTTAGTTTAACGCTTTTTTTCTTTTTTACATACTTCAAATTTACAATATGGCAATTGAAACTTTCAGAAGAAACGCGATATTCTATTTTTGCCTTCGCATTGTGAATCTGTATATGAGTAGATTCGGTTCGCAAGTAATTTTTTTGTCAATTAAATATAAAGTAGCAAATATGTTATAGTAAAACTGGCGCTTTTAGAAAACTAAAAAATCTGATGTATGCACCGTATGACTTCTTTGTACGGGATACTAAATTATACGCAATTTTCCTGCATTTTATTTAAACATATTGAATTAACAGTTAACGAATTTTGAATTAAATCTACTTCGTCGACAGCGCATCAACCACAACAGAATAAATGCACTCTTTAAAGTCCACTATATTTATTTACCATAGCCACACTTCGGCGCTAGGTTCAATTAACAGCGTTATTACATCTCATTCATTTTATAGCTCATAGTGACCAAAAATTATAGCAACTGAAGAATTAGCGCAAGTTCTATTCAAATACTGTAATAAAGCTACTAGAATGATGTATAAAAGAAATTAAACAAATGAAAAAGAAACCGTTTTTCACAGACGATTCAGCGCCGCCTACCTAATGCGCATGCGTTACTAATTAATTCAGTTCTCACTTCGTGGTATTTCAAAAATACATAAAAATTCAAAATATTTTCGTTAAAAATTGAAAGATGTAGAGAAACATAAAACACTAAGGGTAGTTAAAACAATTAAAAGTACAATTTTTACGCAAAAACCAACTAATAACTTAAATGATAATTCCAGAATGAATCAAGCATAATTTAATTCGCAATAATAAAAGAAGACGTTACTTTGTTGTTTTAATCTTAGTTTCTCTAGCTTGGCAACAAATCCACTATTCTGCTAAGCTTCAAATGTAAACAAATATGGCCAATATCATAACCAAAAATTAGGCTTAGCCGCACTTAAAAACTTTAAAATTGTTGATAATTCCACAATTATTGCATGCAGGTTAACTAAGGCATAAAAATCTTAACCGAAAGATAAGAGCAACATAATTCAATCATTTTTAAAGCAAAAAATGCACAATTTACAAACTTATAAGAATAAAGAAACTGAACTCACTAAGCCAAGTAACAGAGTAGATATATATACATATATTTATGTTTCATAACAGTAAATTTTATTTAATTATTTATTAAATTTAAACAATTCATTGCGCCATTGCTGCAAGGAATGAAATTTAAATTATAGTAAACAGTAACTACTTAAAATAGTAATTTTAAGATAAATTATAATTTAAACAGAAATTGTGTAAACAAATTAATGCTAATTATGAACTAATCTATAATATCATTTAAATTCAGTAGCATAAGTAAATCAAGTTCAAGTTCAACCAAAACTTGAAAAAAATTCTACTAATTAATAAAAATGAAACTAAAATTTATTAAAATGCATACATGAATGATTGCTGAGTAGGCCGGAGACAGACTTATCAAGGGGAAGTTGCCTCCAAACCTAGCTCCCCAATCATTCAATTCGTGTTTCGTCATTCATGTATTCAAGGGCAATAGTTAAAACCAAAAGTAAAGAACATTCAAAAAAATTTTCCACCTAATTGGTTTGAGAAATTAAAAACCAGGAGTAAATCATAAATAGTGAAACATTCCGAAAAAAATTAAATTTTTCTAATTTTTTTAAAAAATTTTATTTAAAAATTTCTTTAAATTAATTAAATTAAAATAAAAAAATTTTAATTTTAGAAATTTTAGAAACCCTTGTATACATAAAACCTCCCCGACACGAATATGCATATTATTAAAAAATATTTAATATATTAAGTGAAATCTAAACCGAAACTATACAAAAAGAAGAAATTAAATATTTTCAATTATTAAATATATAAATTTTTCGAAAATTCTTAAAAACTACATAATAAATACTAAAAAATTAAAATTAAAATTAAAAGCAAGTAAATATAAAGCTTTAATTTAAACTTACCAACCAAAATTGGGTAAAAGTATTGTACAAGTTAATAGATGGCGTGAAAGTAAAGTGGAGTTGAGGGCCAAATTGTATTGTATACATATATACATATATTTATATACATTTGGTATGTATACATATATTTATATACATTTGGTGCGGAGAATTGCAACTAAAAGGCGAGATGCACATCTACATGTTATAGCAGCCCTATGTGAAAATTTTCAACGTTCTGAGGCTACTTCTTTTTGAGATATGCGAGATACATACATACATACGTACGTACGTACGCACAGACGACACGAAAAAATCTCTTCAGAATTCATTTTAAATCAGTTTTATAATTTTTTTGGGGGGAAAAGAGTCCTTTATTCTGTTCTTACGTACGGATGTCACTCAAAAACATCGTTAAATTGCATTCGATAGTGGTCTAAATAGATATTTTCCTTGAAATATGATACCCGAAATTTTCGCAATTACAATACTTCCTTTTTACTTAGGAAGTTTTTACAAGGAAGTAAAAACTGTTTTTGGGGTGGTGGCAAACGTAAGCAATACCAGTGTAGCGTAATTTTTGCTGTTTACATGACTTCATCTGAGTAGGATGCCAAAGAGAACTAAACTGTTATTCTTAGTCGGAAATTTCTGTAATATTAGTTCAATTTCCAAAATTTTATTTTTTTGAACATTATTTATTAACTTAAAAAAGTTATAGACATAAATTTTGTGCAGAGGAATGGCTTCCAAATGCGTCAGGCACTGAAATTTCTGTTAGTTCCGGATAGATTCAGTTTCGCCTTAGATCTACTAGAAAAGGAGTCAAGGTAGTAAGTGAGATTGTCGTTTTAAAATTGCAATCAAGAAAATACGCCTTATTCATGGCATTTTGAGAAACTTTAAGGTTTCATTGTCAAACCCGAATTACCCGCTTGTAATGTTAGTAAATATTGGTCTTAAAGTTCACTTAAATAAATAGTCATGTTTATTCAAAATTAGCTAATTGATTTTCATATTAAAATTTAGCGTTGTAATTCGTTATAGTGAAAAATGTAAAATTTAGTAGCTGATTGGTTTTCATTTTAAAATTTAGTATTGCCCAACACTACTTCATTTTCCGAGTATACGACATATGCCATGTAAACGGGTTATGAGAGCCGCCGATTGGTCACCACAGCCTAAGAAAGCATATGCATTCGTTTTAACCATTTATACACCACCGTTAACGAATGGAAGCATTTAAATAAAATATTATATAATAATAATAAATGTGTACAAGATATAAAATATATAATAACATATAAAGTATGTATATATGATAAAAATATGTAAACTTAGTAACCTTAATTTAGCAATAGTCCCTTTAATTCCTCATTTTAATTTGGCTACCTCCCTTTTCTATTCTAAATTATTTATAATAATTTGTCTGGTTTGCATCCGCCCAAATTAATTCGTTCATACTTGCTTATATGACTCTCCTGCATTTCGAATGGTTCTCATCCAATCGCAGAGCTCAAAATCTAAACAAAGGAAAAAGTCTTTAATACAGCTGTTACTATTGTGCAGACCATTTTTCCTATATCGTCTTGCTGCTAGCCACGCAGAGTTTACTTTCTGCTTCGTCTTTTGTCTGAGAAGATGTAAGGTGCACAAAATTGTGGAGTCCGACTCGAACCATAAATAATACTACGTGAAACCATTTATGTATATTATGACTTGCTCTATTACTAAAACAGAATTATGTGTTGAAATCAGCGGCCTCGTCTAAAAACTTTTCTCCTCCGTTCTGTCATCTTAAGCACACACGTAGCTGTTTTTCTGGTATCAAGATAACACAGTATAATGAAACACTTATATATAAATTTATTAGTATTTCTTAGGTTTTGTATAACTATTTATTTATTTCAGTTATTACTTAAGCGGCCCTGATTTTTGAAATAATTGGATTCATTAAACATAAATAAATAATATCTACTGCTGTTAATAGATATTTTATAACACAATGTTTTTATTATTTAAAAAATTTCTTGAAATAAAAACCATGGAAAATAAAAGCAATTAAATTCGAAACTTAAAGGTATTTTTTAATTACCGCTCTCTGCCCATAGAGCACATTTCTGAATGTGAAAAGTTAATTAATTCATTCATGAGAAAATATGCGTCAGTTATATATGAATTCATCCAAATGGTTATATGAAACAAAGCAAATATTTTCTTTTAGTATTGAATAATGTACTTTTCAACCAGATCGTAAAAAATACAAAAAGAAATGGTGAGAAAAATACAGAAAAATTAATAAAAATTTTAACTATGACTGATTTGGGCTGGTATATAGTTAATAATATTACACGAAATCTTCGTATACTCTTTGAAGTTTAATACTCCAAAGCTGGGTACTATTTGAAGTTTAATATTATTTATATCAAATATTATTAAAAACTAAACGATAAGAAAGTTAAAAGGGGAGTAAAATATCTCTGCTGTAGGTCTACTGTGGGTGGCCTCAACAGAAAGATAAATGAATTTATTGCATGGATGTATCTTCCGAATGTCATGTTATCAGGAAATTCAGCAACTCGTGTTTCTTTAAGAATTGATACGTGAATCTTCCATTCAGCAGTTTGGATAATTACCTAACTACAATGGCAAGAGCTAATGTATCCCTATATTTGCACATAATATACACCAAAGCACTATTGAACCGTCTTTCAAGGGACTAATTAAAAGGTCCAATAAATGAGAAAATCATGTCAACTAAATTTTAGTTTTAAGATGTGACACGTATATTTTAGCTGTATAATTTTAATGTTACTATTATAGTATTGCTGTCATACAAATTACTTTTATCATTTTTATCTATATAATTTCTTTTTATCTTGATTTTTTTAGTTTACATTATTTTTTAACTGACAACTTGTTTGATTCCTACTTTAAATAAAATACTATATTAAGTTCTTGAAATGTTTACTAATTAAAGTCACGACAGAAAAAGAAGATTCCAAGAGCGTCAGCTCAGTACATTGCATTCTGAAATGAAAGTTAAATTGATTTCTTACTACTTCCGTGTACGAAGTAAAGGAAGTATTGGAATCACGAATAATTTCGGGTATCATATTTAAACGAAAATATCCCTTTTGACCGCTCTCGAACTCATTTAAACGATTTTCCCCCGACATCTGTAAATTAAGTACTGCAAATAAGGGCAGAATAAAATACTCTTTTTTCTGCAATGGATTATGGATTTAAAATGGATTAAGGAGGGATTTTTTCGGGTTAGATCTGTACATACGTATGTATGAATGTATCTGACATAACTTAAAAATCGATTAGTGTAGAACGTTGAAATTTTGCGTATGGAACTGCTATAACATCTAGTTGTTCATCTCTCTTTTTCGTTGCAATCGGTTTCTCCAAACATATATATATAGTTAGTCTTTAGTTAATCTGCATGCAACAGTTGCAGAATTATCAAGAATTAAAAAAATTAAATGTAGCTATGTCTAACGAAGCCGGTATTTGTTTACATTTGAAACTCTTAGTAGTATACTGAATTAAATCAGTTTTGGCACCAACTTCAGAGTCTTTTTTCCACTGGGACGACATGCTAACTTTCAGTTTTGTGCACTGAAAATTTTGTCTGTTTACCCGTTGTTTGGTTGCTTTTTTTTGCCTAGAAAATTCTAATTTTAATTGTAAATTTGTTTTTAATTGTATTTTGTGTTTTAGGTTTTACTGTATTTTACAATTTTTAATGAAGAAGTTTCGAGTTTTTTGCATTTTTGCTTTGTCGTAAAGTGAGATTTGATTTACTTGAATAAGAAATATATCTCTAACAAATTCGAGGAGATAAGTTTAAATGAAATACAGCAAAAATTGTGCGCAATTTAACAAGGCGTAGAAGGGAGTCATGTGGTTTTCATATCAGAATTTTTGATTCATCCCCGATACTTAAATGTTCATCCTGAAACCTACAATAATCTTTCTTGTGACGATCATCGCTGAAAAGGATCAGCTTTTTAGAATACTTAAATAGACGTCAGTATTGAAAATTCCCCTCTAAGCCGATCCCAGAAGATCAAAACCATCTGGAGTCAAGAGGGTCGATTTAGAGAAGATTTGGCATCAATTTGTTGATACCAAATAAACAGTTCTGACGTCATTAAATTCACATCATAATTTATGTCTAAAATTATATGTGCTTCGAAAAGGTTCCAGTCTTTTTCTTCTAACCTAGTTTCACCACTTCTATTTCCAACCTTTCCCTTCCAGATTTTATATTAGAAATTTTTTATTTGATGTACCAATTTTTAATCTTTTATTATTATTACTTTAACTTGTATCCTAATAGTTAGCCAGACGAATAATATTCACAACCTCAATTTATCTTGCTCTGATATTTCCTGCGGCAGTGCTCAAGAGAGCTATTTGAATTGTCTTTTTCTAACATTTTTATAAATTCTTGATTACGGTCGGATCCTAAGGCTCCAGTGCATTCATAAAAATTTGAGGGCGAGGAAGGATTACTTTTATATTTTTTGAAAAGTCAGTCGCTTGCTGGTCGGTATTGTACGGACTTATGAAAAGCAAAATTTTGTGTCCTTTTCTTTTCATTTCATGGCTTTGTTCCCTTATTTTTTGAAGCTATATAAAAGTGCTTGCTATCATCCACACTTTTTTGCTCATTTCATACTACTACAGAGAGCTATTACCACTTTTGAAACCTTTTCGCTTATGCGACGTTATATGACTAAGGTATTATATTTCTAGCTTAAAGGTATCTACTTAGAGTTAAAAGAAAAATCAGAAGCTTTTTATTGGAGCATTTGATGACACTGAGTGAAAAAGTTCAGCAGAATGTTTTAATCTTGGGAAATTTTTCGCCCCTGGCATGCAGCTTCTTTGAAGCAGATTTTCTATAAGTTCTTGCATTTCTTCTATCAAAAACAAATGCTTTCAGTGTTAATATAGGAATACCTGATTGTTAACAATAATTCAACTTTCGTCAATCCACTTCTCAACTTTTGTTCAAAATTTCAATTATTGTTTTTGAGTGTCTGTTTTTTTAAGACGTTTTAACAGGGTAAGTTAGAATAGAACTGTAAAGGAGAATTAAAAATTAATTATAAGCGTGTTTATCATACGACACAGGAATGAGGCGACTCTATCAGCCATCTTCATTGTCCATGCTAATCCCGCCAAAGAGACATGACGCCAACTGAATTTCAGAACCCTGTACGACTATGAGATGTCACTGTCTTTGTTTTCGCTCGCTCTTATCTCTATGAACTACTTTTAAACACTACAGAAAGAAAGAAATTACTTCCCGAGAAAGGATTTCAACCTCGAATAAAAATATCGATAAAATGACGTACAACAAAAGCTTATGAGTCATATAAATGAAATATTTTATTATTAACATGAATAGGAATGAATCAAGACAGACATGATACGACATATAGATGCAAAAGACATACAAATGAGAAAGGTACAAACGATGCTTCTCTCTGTATCATACATATTTGAGATAAATATAAGCGTAATTTTGCTTTTTGAGAGAATGGTCTCAAGGATCAAAAATCCCCGGGAAGAATCAAAAATCGGAAGAAAATTTATAAGCTAACCAACAACATTAGATTACATTATTGTCACCAATATAATATATGTTAAATAAATTAACGTTTATATTTATTTATCAAGTGCATTGATGTTAAAATCCGCAATGTTAAAATTAATGACATAAAGATGCCGTTTGAAAAATCTACATAATCTTTGGTTTAAACTAAAATATTTGACCTAACTCACCCTGTAACTGTACTTCTTATTAGTAAAAGAAGTGAATTCTTTAATGATTTTTGAAGATAATAATCCTAATCTGGAGCACCTGCAGAACCCTCCAGCACCTACATCTTTTTCTATTCTTTGTGTCGAAAGCCTTTCCAGAATTGAAAAAATATATCTAATTTAATATCGTGAGGTGAAGTTCTAGAAATAATAGAAAACAATTGTTTGTTCGATACTTTTCACTTAAAAAAAAGCTGACGTTCGTGTGCTGCAAACTGAGTATCACAATTCCAATTGAAGAGTTTTATTGCTCCATACTGTCTATACTTACGAACTTTAGTAAGGGAAAAATTTAAGATAAATAGAACAATGTGAGTTTTTTTTAAACCAGTTTTTTCCTTTCGCCTATTTCGTAGTGCAGTATCGAAGTATCTTCTATTTCATCTTAACCGTATATTCTAACTACGTTGCCACTCTGCATCATGGACGCTAGTCATTGTAATGGCATTCTAATGTGCTATTGTGATGGCCTTGTTGAGCAAAGGCGATGTTGCTGCAATTAAAGTCATTATCTGGCGTCACAAATGAGCTCGTGCCTTTGATATATCCGACTCGTGCTTGAACCATTCATGCTGTTCTCAAGGGGATTTGTGAATAGTGCAGTCATTCATGAAACGTTAATAAGCTGAAACTTACTCGAAGGTAGATTTTAATATTCATATGTAACAAATACTGTAGTTTCTTAGTACTCTTTACGTGTTTCCATTTTGTTAATAGTTGCATTTCTTAATATAATCATCGAATGTATTTACAAATAAAAAATTTATTTAGTTGGTTTGAAATTTGCTTTATTTAGCTGACGTATGGCAGAATAGTTTGCCTTCTAATTCAAACGCTTCCTAAAAATTATAAATGCCAATTGCAGTTTGCTAAGTCTACGGAATTTTCATATTATACTAAATAACCACTTTTTACGGATAGATATAATACTAAATAGCGCTTTGCAGGAGAAAATACTGATCTTAAAGTTTCAAGTATTGCGAAGTAGGATAACGCCGACTGTGTGATTTACTAATAGTCTGAAGTTAAAGAAAAGCGTTAGAAAATTGTTCCTGTATTAGGCAAGTATGTGAGACTCTATACAACGTCTGTCTGCAACTGTCCTTTAATTCAAGTGCTTCCTGTAGCTTACACAACCTAGTCGAAATTTACTAAATCTTTGATTGCTTAATCAAAGATCAGTATTTGTTTGTCTTTAACAAATATTTTTTCAAGTAAATAAGTTAAATATTCATGTTAAAGATTTAAAACTGACTAAAAATATAATGCTAGCAACATGTACTATTCTTCTGAAACCGAAGGAAAACTGTATTATAATACCCTATAGTATAGTTCTTAAGAATGGCCACGATGCATCTTATTTGTAACACTATCTTTTGGAAAGTGTAGAGAAGCTAATGAATGCCATAAAATAGTTACGGAAACCTTCACAGATCCATCCTGATGTAAGCATTCGAAATTGCATATTTCTCTACATCCATGCAAACCCATTTCTATTTATTTAGTAGGTAGAAGAGAATTTCTTTTTTCTCTTTTTTTTTTATAGAAAGAAGACTATTGTTCTACAGCTGTCAGATTTTCCTTTCATGCAAAATAAACAAATAAATTTTTTTTTAAACCTGAAAGGGGCGTTTTTTTTTATTTACACACGCACATACACGTTTCGAGAGCATTAGGGCTAAAATTATTTAAAAACAGCATATCTTTAGAATATCAGATAGACAATTTCGCGTGCTGGATATAAAAATGATTTTTTCGTACAGTATCGCCATCGCTCGCTTTGAAATCGTTGAGAAAATTCTTAATGTTTTATAAAATATGCAATGTACAATAAAACAAATTCCAAATTCGTCTTTCAGGTGCCCATATTCCAATGGAGGACTGCGTTATTCAGAATTTGATGTCTCTAATGGGAGAAACATACACACATTCATGCTTATTCTTCATTATTTAATTCCTTTAAATATAATGCAGGGCTCTAGTATTTGGTGGCAACAATTTGAAAAGTGATTCAGACTTTTACATTGAACCCCACGCAAAATGCCAAAACGAAATTAATAGCGCTTCTGGGCAAATTGCTCCTTTGGATTAAAAACAAATAAAAAATGGCGATCGTTCTTTTACAACCATATAATGATCTTCCCTTTGGTGATGTCCCGATGGTTATTGTACCATCGTATGGTACTGGACGGCAAATAACGATTATAGGAGTTGCAACAGGGCTATGCAGTATTAGTTGTGCAAAGTGACTAGCGAATGACTTGCCGTGAAATCGATCTTCACTGTATCCAACTGCTTGCGTTGCTATTTCTTTGGGTACAATTTTTTTATTTTTGACGTAATTTTCGATTTTCTGATTCTTCTTTTTCACTTTCATTTTACGTTCATAATCAATTTTTTTTCAAGAGACCACTTTGCTCAGATTTCTGCACTTTCACTCTTTAAAGCTGCAATGGACTAGTTTTCCTCACTCATGCTAATAAGGATCTACAAGAAGCATTTATGGTTCTTTGATGATTACTAAGCTCAAACATTAGAAATCCATGTCTTTTATTGCCAAATCACAAACAACCTAAGTTTTCAAGCAAAACTAAACTAACTAACTAACTAAACTAACTAAACTAACTAAATTTGCAGCAAATACTGTAAAAGCAAAAGCAAATTTTGAACTTAGAAATTAGTGGAAACAAATTTTTTAACAACAAGCA
The DNA here is from genome assembly GCA_000611955.2 of Stegodyphus mimosarum. Classification (NCBI taxonomy): domain Eukaryota; kingdom Metazoa; phylum Arthropoda; class Arachnida; order Araneae; family Eresidae; genus Stegodyphus; species Stegodyphus mimosarum. Next base: position 301,410 of record KK112646.1, read on the forward strand.
AAAAAGGAAAATTCAGTTCGTTGTTTATTTCTACAGGAGTAAAATAGGGCGTTTTCCTTTATTTCACAAAACTTAATTCGAACTTCGATGTGATTTTACTATTCTAGCTTTAACAACCAGCATGTTTGTTTTCATCACGATAATAACTGGATTTGGTAGTTTTCCTCATGTGTAACCCAAATACTAGGCAATTTCCCGTTAAAATGTCCTCCATGAAGGCTGATTTAGTTTGATTTGGTTTATTTCATTATAGCAAAGCACTCGAGGACTATCTGCTTAAGAGGAGGAATGCCTTCATGGAGTACTTTCTGAGAGAAACTGGCGGGTATACATGTTATACATAGGAAAAACCACGAAAACGTCAGCTTGTTGACCGTTATTCGAACTCTGAACTAAATTACCATTATTCAGACTTTACCGCTCGGGCCGCGGGTAGAACCCCTTCATGAAGGCATCCCTTGTATGCTTTGCCATATTCAAAATACTCATTCAACCATCATTAAAACATAAAGCCTGAGTTAAACATCGTCTATACTGTATATTCTATAGCAACTATAATACTCATTTCTGAAAAAGAATGAAAAAAAGAAACTTATTTTAACTAAAAACTAAATGCACTGATTTTCCATGCTTACAATCAGTAAATGCTTGAAGTTTCCTCAGCATATAAAATAGCCCTAATTAAGCGCAAGTTTAAAGAATTAATTCATTAGAAATATATCTGCCATACTTAATAAGAGAATACAGAAGCTGAAACAATGATTAAGAATAATTGAAAAATTTTCTTTGTTATTATTAGTACTTGAGTTGACACAGTAACATCAAATCCAGTAGCCGATTTATACTAAAGCTATCAAAACCATCTCCGAATGGTTATTAAGTTGCTTCGACGAATATCCGATACAAGAAGAAACGCGTCAAAGAGTAACCTAACTAAACTGCAATAATTATAATTCTGAAATGTAACGTTTTTAAGCTATCTAAATCTTGCTCTTATAAGCCACAAATAATTTATATAACTACAAACAAAATGAAATTATCTAATATATTTCCAACTCTTGGTCCACTAGTGGCCGAGTTAGAGTGCTGAACACTGGTAATTTGGTTCCGGGTTCGAAGCCCGTTGAACGGGCTAGCTGCATGGGCGTTTTCGGGGCTTTCCTCATGTGTAACGTGTATGCAAACCAGTTTCCTGTAGAAAGTCCTCCACGAAGGCATTCCTCCTCTCATTGCTTCTCTTAAGCAGACAGCCCTCGCGTGCCTTGCCGTAATTAAATAAACCAATCTTTCCAATTCTTGCTTAGTGCTTCACCTGTAATATTCTTTTTTGGAATCATCTTCGGCGTCTTGCTATTGTTACATACTTTCAAAGTACTTCCACAGCGAAATTATCGAAAGATCTTGCACATTGCAATAACTTAGCTTGGCTTGAGTCGCAGCATGTTAAAGTGGTGAAATTCGGAAAAGTTTAAACTACTTGGGGGGAAAAATAATTTTGTACAATTTAATGGTAAGTAATTATTTACAATTAGGTTTATGGTACTTTTGTCTGTACATGTATCGAACATCCCTTCAAAAAACATCTGAAATTTAAATTGTTTATCGGCGTGTGCTCTGTTTCAATCTATTGTTTGATACAAGCAAAATTTCAAGCCGTTTCGTTAATTTGATTTGACTAAGCAGTAAACTTGCTGACCCTCTTAAAATTCAAACTGCTTGTTGACCTATACTCTGTTTGAATCCATCGTTTGATCATAAGCAAAATTTCAGATCGATTCATTAACTTGATTTGGTTAAACAACAAATTTAATGATTCTCTTAAAATTTGAATTTGCATTAATAACACCCGCAAATTAAATACTCCATTATTTTCGTAGAAGCATAGCGGGAAACTAAATAAAATTTAATTTAGACTGTGCAAAAACAGTAAGATTTATAGAGAATTCACAAATAAACTGACAGGTTTTGAATTTTACATTAATAGTTAATTTTCTAAAAAAAGTTACTGTTTTGGATGATGCAACAATTAAATCCCAGTATAACAGTAAATAGTAATATCGGAGTCTGTTCATAAGCTGAAATGAACACCAAAACCCTTGCTTGTGGACTTAAAAGAACGAAAGAGACCTTATTATACCCGTTTTCAGTTTGCATCTTTCCCCTAGTAAAGTCTGGTGTTAATTGTTTTCTTTGAAGGCCTCCCTTTTTTCGACGCTCGCTGCCAATTGCCCGACGCGCGTTCGCCTAATTAAGCGTTACACCTCGTTAACGGAAGCGTCACGAGAGGAATGGACATATCGTACCGAGGACTCATTTCTTGTACACGACATGCCGAGGCAAAGGTCCGAAAATGAACAATTGAAATCTTCCCAGCGGAAAATGATTACCAGCTTACACGTCAAAACAGCTGGCCGCGAGGTAAGTTAATCTTATTCATTCTTCCCTGCGTTGTAAAAGTTATATGAACATGTGCATAGGGTACCGTACCAGAAAGGTTCTTGATATTTAGGCTAGATGTATTTCGTAAAGGGTTCGTTTCAGGCACGACTTATCTGCCGTTCTGGCCATTGATATATCACCTAGCTTTCGGTTCTTATTAAACATGCAAAGAACAGTGTAATTTAACAATGATTTTAATGTTTCCTTTAATAATATTTAACAGCTTCCGGATGCCAATAAAGACACTATGAACAATAGCGTTTGATAATAATTTCCTACTTTCATAATTTTAACAGGCATTATACTCCGACAAGTTTTGCTATTTCTCATAATCCACAATATGGTTGGCAAGAGAGATCAAAGACATTCTAGAGCACAACATCGCCCCATCATCACTTGAATAGTTAGAAAGACTATGTTCTGTGTCAGGGTAGTATAGATCTGTACAGAATGCAGCAAAACTTTTCCGAGTGATAATTTTGCTTTGGTTTTGGCCAATGAATTTTAATGGGAAATTAGATCTGTTGTTGGTCCAGATGATTTAAATTCATTACATTCAAATACATTCTAACTTAAAGTTATTAATAACGGTTAGATGGAATTGCTTGTTTTTTGATTCCATAAATATAAGCATTTTTGCTACTTTCATGATTCAAGTATTAAAATTATCTCTGGGTGATATAAAGGAAAATTAAGTTATAAAAAATTATTTTATGCAACACGTATTATGGTAATCACAGGTTGGAAAATAATGATGGCCAATAAGGCTTTCAAGAAACCAATTTACATCTATCAAGACTGAGCCTGTGGTTTCCACATCAAATCACTTATGTTTTGAAAACTCTTACTTATTTTAATTTTACTTTATAGAGTTTGACTTTCTTTAGTAAAATAAATTAGTATCAAATTCCTAAACACGTTAAGCGAATTATCGTTGTGTCTGGAATGAACTACAGTCTTAAAAAGTTAACTTTTTATTAAAATCAGATCGTGAACGTAAACACACATTTCGTGCTCACATTATCAGCCACCACTTGTGTCAATGCAACTTAAAGTAACAGAAAGGTTCTTAACTTAAAGTTCAGAATTTAAACTAAGCCTAGCAGTCCAAGACTGCACAATTAACTTTAATTCTAAGTTGACCCAGAATTTCTCATCTGCGTACAATTTAAATGACGGCAGCTATAACGCAAAGCCAAATAATTAAAATTTTATCAGAGTTAGCGAAAACTAATGACGTGGCCTTGAGAAGCAAAAACACACCTCGTCTTACAATCCAAAACGCTCGGCATAAATACTCACTAACTAATTTGCATTTTGGTAAGGAAATGAAAAGGAGAAGTAATAGTAAAGGCTGAAATTATAAATAATTGGTTCCTGCGAAATAACAGCAATTTTACAGCCTAGGCCTTTTTTTCCAAAACATTAAATTAAAATTTGTATAGCTATAAATTAAAATAAAATTTGAAAATACTTGAACTTAACATTTTAATCAAAGATTTTCTTTCCTGTACGAAGTAAAAGAAGTATTATAATCGCGAAAAATTTCGAGTATCATATTTCAAGGGGAAAATCCGTTACCGAACCCATTTGGACTATTTTTTTGCTTAACGTCTGTAAGTACGTTCAGAATAAAAAACTCTAAATAAAACTCTAAACTCTAAACTCTTGTAAAATGGATTTAAAATGGATTCAAAAGGGATTTTTTTTCGTGATGTCTTTACGTATGTACGTATGTATGTATGAATGTTTCTCCTATAACTCAAAAAATAATTACCCATAGAACGTTGAAGTTTTGTATATGGAACTACGATAACATCAATTTTTCAGTCCCTGTTTTGTTGCAATCGGTAATACAAACGTATATATATATATCTGTATATATATAACCACGCCTTAACGGCTTAAAGGTCCTTGTCTGGCCTTTATTTTCTCAATCATTCGTCGTAGTCACATACTTTCTGATTACAGAAGTGTTTTAAATGACGAAAATATTCATGTCTTGCCAATGTTAAATTAAACAAAAAACATTAATTTTTGACAAATAACGAAATTTAACGTTCAATGCAATCTCCTGGTTCCTATATTTATATCAGGGAAAATTTTATGATTATTATAAAAAAATAAAATTATATTTTATCAAATAAAATTCGACTCCCGTACAACAGAAATTGATCCGAATATTTAATTTAAAAATTAATAATTTTTAATGTCATTTCAATTTGCCTTGAAAGATCGGTTAATCAAGTTAGAATAATTCAAGAAAGTTAATTTTAAATGATGCGCCAGAAAAAAAATGTGTACAATTTATTTACCACACCGTACAAGGAAGTTATGTGGTATCCACGGTTTTTATTAAGCTCGAATGAAGATAAAGTACTGTACCTTTTTCATTCCCGGAAACTCTTTAAAGCTGTCCTTTGACCCACGAATAGTTTTCCACATCTCTTCATTTTCCTTTCATGTTTGCATTTAAAACTCTTTAAATTTTTTTGTAAGCGTGCTTCGTAATTATTTATATCATCAAAAAAACTGATTATGAACGCCAATAAGCTGGCCATTCCTATCATAAAAAATGAGAGATAACAGAGGAAGACGTCTAACTGTCACCTGGCCTATTTGTAACGCGCAAAATCCCAATTCAGGTCCGGGTGATGGCTTGGAAATTCTGGTGTTTCATACTCATCAAACATAAACTATATTGACTTTTCGGCTGCCCTTCCCTCTAGATTTATATCTTTCAGAGCATTTTAAATTTGACTATGCCGTATAATCGTGACTTAACAATTGACACAAATCATTTCCTAAAACATTATTCACTTCCATTTTTATTCTTGAGCCAAAACATGAAACGAAACAAAAGAAGATGAGCGAACTAGAAAAGAGAAATGGACTATGTAGCATGAAAAATATTCTTTCATAGGGAGTGCTTGGAAGAGGGAGAAAAAGGAGAAGGATTTCGCGGTGGGAGGTTTAGAAATAGAAGGAATTGCAGTTCGTCTCCGTCTGTACAACATCCTCGGCATATGCATCACAGAGGTATAACTGCTGCTCCTGAGGATCGAAGCTAGTATTTTTCTCGTAATTAGTTCCATCACTCTTTCAAGGCTTCGCCATTTTTTTATTACCGCTCCTGTTACCAGTCATTGCGGCTTGTAAAGGGAAACTTACGGGAATAACTTTAAAATTTCCCCTTTTCCTATCGTTTCCAGAAATATTCTCAAAAGAGCACCGCCAGCCTAAATCTCGGCGATGTGACATACTTTTGGTACTATTGGTGAATTTGAAACTAGGTATTTTTCGATGTTAGCTACGCCCCTTACCGGCTGGCATACATGAATTCTCAACTGAGACTGCACATCTTTCATTGATCAGGTAGTTGACACACCACATTTTCAATTCCACCTTTTTTCTGTAACATAAATTGTGTTTCAATAAACCACCAAGTCTTTTATTGTGTTTTTGAAGTGAAAAAGTTCAATATCCTCGTGCTTACTGACGTATATCATTCTGCAACAACATTCTGGTGTTGTAAACCGGAAATAACTACACATTGGAGTCGATGTGGTGGAGCGTCCTAATCAATAATGTTCCGGTGTGGTGAAGAAAGTTCCTCAAAAATATATTGCTTATGTTTCCGACACTGCGTAAAATTCAGCTATTATAACAGAATAACTTGGAATTCCACAAAATGTATACAAAGTATGTCTATTTTATTTTGACTTCATTTATTTTGGCTATTTTTTTTTTACTCTCAACTAAGTTTCTTATGTCAAATTTAGGCTTGGATTTGCTTATTTGATTGCAGCAGGGCTTCTTAAACGTTTTTTAGCCGCGACCCCTTTTCATCACTGAGGGTTTCGTGATCCCAGGACCCCATAATATTTACGAAAATTTTGTGGGACCCCATAAGCATCGCGCAAATCCGACACGCACGTGAGTGAAACTGTCAATTTTTTCACTTTTACTGTAATATTCTATTGCAGTTTTAGGTCATTCACTTTAATTTCTAATTTTAAAACGTAGAACAACTTGAAAATTTTAAATAAGTAACAGGCAAAATGACAGCGTTACGTGCAAAGCAAGAAAATTAACGTTTATATTAATAAAAAGAAGTGTCGAAACATTCTCGTTTTTTCTTAGTCTGTAATGTCTTACCTTTATCTGTTTTCAGAAACATTGTGTAAAAATATTTGGTAACTGTAAAATTATTATAATAAGTTCAAGAAATATCAAAACTGCTAAAATTTTTGGAGACCTCTGCTGCAGATTCTGTGACTCCCATCCACCGTTTAAGAATCTCTCAATTCAGCAAAGCATGCGAAGGCTATCTGCCTAAGGGGAGGGATGCCTTCGTAGAGGGCTTTCTAAGGGAAAGTGGTTCGTATCTACGTTATACATAGGGAAAACCACGAAAGCATCTTCAAGCCATCACATCCGCCTGGAATCGAACCCAGGTCCAACTACCGGTGTTAGCGAGTTTACCGCTCGGCCGCCGGTGGACGACAAATTTAGGCAAAGCGTAACTTAATGCATTAAAGGGATAGGACTTTTTACTGAACTCAAATCTGTCCAACTTTAATTAATAATAAAAAAGAGGGATAAAAAATTTTATTAACAAACTGTTATCAGTATTATATTCTTCTTTTATTGCAACTGTCCCAAGCTCGAATGATATATTAACTGCAAAATGTCTTTTCCATATCGAACTAAGAACTGTTTTATGTTACTTTTATTATTGAGTTCCAGACTTCTAACTTTACTGGCAATATACGCGCAATCATATACATAGCGTTCTTATACAATTTAGATTACACAGTAAAAATATAAAGCCTTACACATACCTTCTCTTTTTAATCAGCAATTCGCTAGCCGGCAACCTAGACGTTGACCTGATTGCAATAACAATATTTTTTAATATCTTTAAAAGAACATACCACCCAGATGGGAAAGTGGTTAATGACTCTAATTGCTGCAGCCAAGAGCCCGGGTTCGAATCCTCGAGAAGGCATAGACGTAAATTGTCTGTCCCTTCATAGGAGGCAACGGTGGCCCACCTATTAGGTGCCTTCATAACAACGTGACCATCGCTTCAGGCCTTAGTAGTGGCAACGCCTATAACGGCTAGTGCCCGCCATTTGCTGGGGGAAAAATCTTTAAATATATATATATAAATGCATCTTAAAACATAGGTATCTTGGTATTGTAATCAAGAAAATACCTTATTTTCGAGATAGTTTTGTGAAATTTGGGGTCACAGCCAAATACTTGGCCGATTGGAGTTTTTAATGATTGAAATTCAAACTCTATTGAACGTATTTTTTCAAAAAAAGAATTCAATGTCTTTCAAAAGGTAAATAACCCCAACGAGATCTGAGTGGTTAAAATCAACGAATTCTGGTAGTTTGCTCAGGGTTCGTACCTAGCTACAAGATCTGGCTATTTGATTATTTTTCCTGGTTTTTTTCACCTGTAACGGGAATACGAGATAGCTTCCTTTAGAAAGTTCCCCATAAAGATATCCCTTCTTTTAGGCAGATAACCCTCGTGTATTTTGCCATATTCAGACAGCCTAATTCAACTAAACAATAAGCAAGCATAGACCTGGCTTGCTCTAACATTTTTCATCGCTGTGTTTCATTTAATAAAAGTGTTCCTGCCAGTTGAAAGACAACAATTTCGCACAGTAGAAATACGATTGGGCAATATATTATTAAAATTGCATTATGAAAAGCATATATCAATACAAAAATTTATTTTTTATACAATGTAAAAAGTCAACACTATGTATGTTAACTGATATTCTGCAAGTGACTGTACGTATGAGAAATAAAAGTACCGAGTAACTTCGCAATGATTTGTACGTGACCATGCAGGCAACCCTTTAAATAGAGTATTGACAATGATACTCTAAAGAAGAGACGTCGTAGCTATTTATTTGTATGTCTTTCCAACTGCAGTTGGCACCAAAAAAAGTACTCTTCGTCGACAATTTATAATTATACACTGAAGACAGACATTTGCTCTTTTTTATTTCTTGATTGCAGAAATTTTACGAAACAAAGTATAGTATATAAATAATATTTTATTCAACAAATCTGTAAGATGACTTCTAAACTGCATGCCATTTTTATGTTATATTTTAATGTACCTTTTATTTCTTACGTCAACTATAACCAGAATGTAAATTAGTCTGAGTTTAAAACTTTGAAATGTTTTGTAATTTAGAGAGATAGAGCTATTTACCCTGAGACATTAAGCTAGTTACTTGAGGTATTATTTACCCTGAGACATCCACCTGTAACCCATCTGGAGAGTTCCTTCCAGATCTGTTTGCTAAGAAGGCTAGAGTCCATGATAGCTGGAGTTCGGTTAGTCATTGGAAGTTAACTTTTCTGTTGCAGATATCTAAATATCTGAATTACTGGGACCCCGCAAATAGTAATGTTTAGTATTTGTAAATTTCAATTGTAATATACCACAGCGCATAAGATCAGTAAAAGATCTATGTCTCGTAACATAGCGATACCAGGAAACCAGGTAGCCATGAAGATAACGAAACTTAGTATAACGTAATGTAAGGTAGTTAATTTAACGTAACTGGATTATATTAACAGAGCCTTGCGAAAAGAAAAGAAGTTTTTATTTATTACGAAACGTTGAAAAAATTACTGCCACAAACCATAAGAATAAAGACAAACGCTTAATGAAGGAGAAGAAAGTGAATGGGGGAATAGCAGATGATATCACAATATGCAGGATAAGTTTTTTATCTACAATAGTACGCAGATTAATTGTACATAATCTTGAACATATAAACATTGTTAAATCGTTCGTTAAAATTAAATTGCTAAATAGTAAAAATAATAAGTACATAGCTATTAATCTTTTGCTATTAAATGGCAAAACTAATATAAACCAAGAATTTTCCTTTTTCTGTTTTGAAGTGTGTTCTTGTTTTGAATGCTGAAATAGATTCTAGTTATGTATTTGTTGTATATACGGCGAGTATAAAGATTTCCGACATTTTAATTACTTGAACTCCTACTTTACATTATTTTCATTACCATTAAAAAACGAACCTGAAAAATGCATCAGAAAATCTATAAATGGAGCTAATTAATTTAAAGTGTAATATAAATATAATTCAAAGATCTGAAGATGCAGATTTGATTAAATTTTATTTGTACTTGTCAAAAAATAAGTACACCAAGTTACGAATTTTTACAGTAAGAATTAATGCTTTATTTGGGAATATATTTACATGTGAAAAGGTTTTCTTTTTCACAGTTGAAAATTAATAAGGAATGGATTGACCACTGAACATCTGTAATCCGTGATGTAGATAGTTGCTAGTAAGAGTTGAAACCCCATCAAGTGTCAAGCTGTAATAAGAAATAAAGAAATTTATAATTATTTTATACACAAACGTATGTATTTTAACATAAGTATCAAAGAAAATTTACTAAATAAGGAAAAGAGACTAAATTGTCATAATTTATTCTCAAGTTTTGTCCCACTTGTAAATTTTTCATAATTTGTTTTAATTTAAACTAAAGAAAGTTATTTAATGATTAATTAAACATATTTGAATTATTTGAAATATACGTCAGTCTAAGATATTTATATTTAACTGTCAATATCTTTTACTTTTAAAGTATTAATTAACAAAAATGTGCAGCCAACAATATGTGCTAAATCAAAATTTTAGATTTCAGATTGAAAATATGAATTTGATTTATTTTTCTTTGCATTATTATTCTCATTTTTGATGTATGGTTTAATAAAAGTTTGATAAACGAAAATTCAAATGTAGTTTATTTATTTATTTATTTTTTGATAAAAAAAATTATTTTTGCCCCCCCCCCGCCCCAGAAAAAACCTGATAATTAGCCGTGTTTAGGTCATGCGTTCGCCCCGCATTCTTCATAAAATTTGAACTTGAGAACACTGCTATCAGGTATAACTTTTCATAAATATTTTGGGTAAATTTTGACTGCATTCTTAAATGCAAAGATGAAAACTCGTCCGAAGAAAGAAAGGCAAAAAGGTGTGAAAAATAATTAATTTTGCAAAGCTTTCATAAATATCATAGAAAAAAATCTTTAAATACGCACGCGAGAAAGAAATAGATACTGCGACATAATTATGCATTAACTTTTGATAAATTTCCATTATCTTTGTCTCTAATTTATAGGAATAGGCTCTTTGTTCACAATTTATCTTAGTAATATTTTAATTTTGTGTAGTTTGTTAAGACATCAATGCACGTGGCTGAATTAAATATGTACTTGTTATTTAGAACATGCAAACATACTAATTTCTCCTAATGGGAGAGGGAATATATACATATATTTAATTCTTCCTTTTCTTTTCACGAAAATTTCCGATTCTGTTCACGTTTTTGTCAACCATTTTTAAAGGCCAGTAATTGACAACTTATAAATAATATTTTTGATACAATCTGTCATTAAAATTCTACCTGTGTAGTATAAAATTAGGTAAAAAAGAGGCTGACTGACATGCGAGCTAAAACCATTCTTTAATATGCGAAATCTTTCCATAATCTACGCAGATATAATTTTGCCTATAAAGCACAGCAAGAACTATGAATCTGCATAAAGAAAACAAAATATATGTATTAAAATCCTGGAGTACCTCTGTAGTATTTTGTATTATATCACAGAGCTCATAATGATAAATTGATAATGATTGTTTGTGAATAGGATGCCTTGAAAATATCTCATTTACGGACAGCTGTAAATCTCGTTAAAATGTAATTAATTTAATTTGTTTAATTTTTTTCTAAAATAGAGATACATGTTTTTGCAAAAGAATGGGCTCGGTGAATGAGTGGGAGGGTGGCATTTAGGATTATTTTTTTTAATTAATTCCAGCAAAGCACTCAGATGATAGTAAGAGATAATGATCATTAAAGAAATGTGAAATTTTTCTTTCTTTCTTTCTTTTTTCTTTTTTTTTTTTTTTTTTTGAAATAACGGCTTTTCATAAAAGGACCCTAAAATGGAATTTTTATTTAAAATTAGACATTTAGCTCCCACTTGTAATTTTTATATTGGCGGTTTTATGTTTTTTATAGATTTAAGCGAAGAGAAGAAAACATTTTATAAAGCTTATTACCAATATCAGGAAATTTATCTCAAAATGATACTGTTTTTTCATCAACCCCCTTATTTGCCGGATTTGGCATCTAAGCACTGTTTTCTCTCCTTTAATGATATTATTTTTCTTCTTAATGAACAAGCGAAAGTTTGTCTTTAAAACATTTCAGAAACTTTAAATAATGTAACAATACAGTTATAAAATTATGTTCTAATATTTGAAGATATTCAGAAGCTCTTAAAAGCATACCTTGAAATGCCTACCATTACAGGAATGCATGTAGAAGAAGAAGCAACAAGACATTCTTTTCTTTGTTGTTGTCGTAGTTAAATTCAGTCTTGAGACTTTATAAAAGTCTGAGCATGTAACTAAAATAAAGGTTTAACAAAGCTTATTTTATGACAATGAGTCTTAGATATAGCTGAGTTTTATTTCGTTAAAGCTCGTTAAACACGAGAACAATTAAAATTTAATTTCTTCAGATGGCAAAGCGAATCTCCCCCCTCCCTTGAAAGATAAACATTATATTTTACTTGATACCATCAAATCTTTCAGTACCATTTATTAACTTTGTGGGACGTTTTATGCATGTGATTTCACTCATTTTAATGGCAACTGCTGTCTTAAATATCCATTTTGAATAGAGGGTTGTGTTTCTAAGTATTTAAAATAATTTCGCTTAATCAGCGCATTTGACAGAGATTTGAACGGCAGTTTTTATTTCCGTTTATTTATTATAAAAGAAACAGGCATGAAACAGACGCTTACGCAAATATGGTGAAGCCTCCCAGATGCCAGGAAGAAAGAGCTATGTTGTATAAATATTTATACTCGTATAAATAAACAAGAGAGTAATAATTAGATATTTATATCATGCATTACGACATCTAAACAGTCCAGAATGCAAAACGAAAACTGGTTCGCATAACATTAAGTTCTGTTGAGTAAAGCTAAAAGTAAAATGCATAGTTCGAACAGACAGAATGGAATATACCAAATTTACTCTATGTAACAGACATAAATTAAAAATCAGCTATGAGTAATTATTGCACGTGGCGTATCTACTTAAGTAGCAATGCCTCTTTAGAAGAAAACTCCTGAGATTTGTATTTCGAACTCTAATTAAATCATTATTTCATTTATTTGCTTGACTCTTTCCATTCTAATTTTTCTGGTTTAAATTGCTTACTAAAAACGGAATAAAATTTAACTAGTATAAGGAAGCCACAAGATGATTAAGATTTGAACGCTGCTACGTAGTATCGATTCAGTTTTTATTGCCATCGATTGAGTTGCGATGCGAGTAACAAGTAATATAAAAGAATATCTAGACTTAGACGGTTACGAGGAATTCTGTTAATATGTCTTCTGAGGGAAACGAATTATGTACTAAGTCTGTTTTAGTTTGATTTATTTGATTATGGCAAAGTATTCGAGGACTATCTGCCTAAGGGGAGGAACTATTTCGTGGAGGGCTTTTTAAGGGAAACTGGTTCGTATATCATAGGGAAAACCACGAAAACACCCAAGCAGCCAGCCTGTTCATCGGGATTCGAATCCCGGACCGAACTACCTGTCTGGGCGGCTCAGGTACTCAGCCGCTGGTGGGCTGTAAGTGAATACTGACAGCTAATAGTAAATGCAAATAATAAACACAAATATGAAATTAAAGACAGCGGTAAACTGGAAGTTAGTAAGACATCCAATTTTTAGTGAGTGCTATTGCCAGATCGCCTAGAGCAATAGTCTCAAACTGGCTGCGCCCGGGCCGCATTCGGCCCCCTAAGCAATTTTATGTGGCCCGCGAATACATATCAGAAGATTATTGCAAAGATTTCAAGATTTTAGTTATTTAAGTCCAAGTTTACATTATTTTGTTTATTGTTGAAGACATGCATGAATATCGCACGGAACATTTATAAATGGAGCTAATTAGTTTATTTCGCGACATAAAGTTTATTCAGAGAATTGAAGATACAGATCATTAGCTGAAAGGGCTTTAGCCCAGAAAGGTTATTAATTTCGTTTTGGCACTTTGCGTTCAAAACTTCAAATGCCCGTTTCATTTTTCAAATTGTTTCTGACAAATATTATCGCCCTGTGTTATATTTAAGAAATTAAACAAAGACTGAAAATTGTGATAAAACACACAGCCATCAAATTTTGAATATCGTAATCCTCCACCGAATTTGGGCTTCTGGAAGCCCTAATTTGGAATTGAATTTGTTTTGTTATCGATTTCATATTTTGTAATACTTTAACGAATTTTTGATTTAAAAACTCGATGATTTCAAAGCGAGCAATGGCAACACTGTAAGAAAAAAAAAGAAACATTTTTTATCTCCAGCGCGGAAGACTGTGTATCGGAAATTCTAAAGATATATTCATTTTAAAATTATTTTGCGATATTGCTGTTGAACTGAGTTTTATGGTTTGAGTGCGAAGAACGTGATATTTAATAAATAAAGGTAGTGCATAAAACGTTAGAAAACACTTTCCTTTAGGCGTGATGTAAAATCTGAAAGCTTTCAGATTTTTTTTTAAATTTAATTTTGTTCGTTTATGCCAAAAAATAAATAAACTTAGTTACAAATTTTTGCACGAAGAATAATTGCTCTGTTTGCGAATACATTAATAAGTGAAGAGCCTTTTCTCGCAATCCACAATCCAAAATTAATATAATTTCTAGTAATATAACTTCTCGTTTAGGCTGCAAACTTTAGCAAATGCCATTATGTGTCAAGCTGTTGTAATAAATAAAAAACTTTATAATTATTTACTTACAAATATATGTATTTTTTTTATCAGTTGAAGAAAAATTTAATAAATAAGAATCTATTTTATCATTATTTATTCTCAAGTTTTGTACCACTCGGAAAATTTCCTCTGGAAGCTGCGAAAGTTTTCATAATTTGCTAAATTTAAATTAAAGTAATTTACTTCGTTATGGAGGCTTCTAATAGGTGGTATAAACGGATGAACACTTACAACCGTGTCTTCTCCAGGACTCGAATCCGGGACCTTTGGTATAGCCGACGGCTTTCCTAAGCACTATACAGTCTGGACGGCTTGCAATTGCAATGTGTAATCAACAAAATTGTCTTACAAATACTAAACTTCAGATTTGAGATATAAAATAAACATCAAAAGATGAATTTTTTTCCTTTGTAATATAATTGTTTATGCACTGATAAATTTAAGTGAATTTTAGAAAGCGAAATTTAATTTTTTTTATTTTGTTAATAAAAAAGTTTCATTTTTTAAAAATAAAATAAAATAAAATCTGAAAAGGAAAGGCCCAAAGCGATGTTTACGTCCAAGGGTGCATTACGCCCAAAGGGGTGTTTCTTAACATTTTCTTTCTGTGTTAGCTTTATTTATTAAATGTCATGTTCTTCGCACTTAAACCATTCATAGCCAAGTCCTGGTAGTGGAGAATCACCATCTACCACCTATTTTAGTTCGGGCGCCACTGTAGAAACATTAGGTATTTTGAAGCAGGAGATGTGAAAAATGAGAAATCCTCTCGCAGGGACTCGAACTACGGATCTCTCGAATATGCGCCGAGCGTGCTGACCACTACACCACGAAGGTATGCTAAGAAGACGGGAGAAATACCCTATAGGATGACGAAAAGTTTCTGAGTTATTTATGAAACGCGTATATTTATGCACGGTAGTAGATTCTTTATTCAAGTTTGTTCGTTTGCATTCTGTCATCAGAAACTCAAAAATCCACTGAACGATGATATCTGGAAACGTATAAGGACGTTGACTGAAAAGTGAGACAGCTTGGTCAATTACAATCGCAAGAGGCAGTTGAGGACTGTCTTGCTTATATTTATTAAATTATTTCTTATATTCAATATTTTCACATATGTTAATATAAAGGCATTAAAATCAAAACAGTTTGAGTGACAGTATTAAGCGACAGTCCAAGCCTTCTTCACACACGTTTTAATTTCTCAAATGAAATTCGTTTCTATTTGCAACAGTTTAATGTTACTTTTAAATTAATTGTGTAGGGATTTATTTTCTTAATTTAAATTGTTTACAACGAACTATCTCTGAGGTGTTTTTCCTCAAAAATTAGGGGGACGCTTTACAGTTAGCTAGGTTCAACAATACCTCAGTCACATGTGATACTATAGAGGTGTTGGCTTAGCTTCTACCTGTATCTCCCTCAGCTCTCACTACCTATATATACATGCTATTGTATACACATACCTAATGCTCAGGACCTCTGTTTTTGTATACAAGTATTTATTTAATTTGCATCCTGGCAAAAGTTGACAAAAAGTAGTAACAATAGTACAGCTAAAGTAATAAAATAATGAGTTAATTAGCATAAGTCTTACAAGTATTTTCTCAAAGTTGTTGTAAAAATAATTGACCCTAAATTATTATATTCATAAAGGCTAATTTATACACAAGAAAATGAAGAATTTTTAAATAGAAATGTTTCGAAATTTTAGTTGAAGAAATAAAATTAATGTATTCATATTATTTCGCCTGTGATGTGAAATGAATTTAATTTTAGGATCGTCATAATTAATAATTATACCTTAACTATAAGTTTTCACAAATCAGTTAAATTAGGAACACACTCATGTCCATAAATTAAGGATAATTCGGAGTCACGCGGAAATCGAACTCTAAAATAAATATATCACCTGTAAAATCACTACACACGTCTTCAAGAATCATATGCAAATTTCAGGAAGTAACCAGATGACACCGATGGTACGTCACAATGACGAGAGTGTAAGAGAGTGAGATGTAAGGAATACAGGCAAAGAAGTAAAATTGTTCGCAGGCGCTTTATAAGCATTTCAGTGCAATAACCGAATAGTTATGACACAAAGGACGCATTTGGATGATTTTTTACGTGGTAGAATTATCGGCCGTCTGGAATGTGGGCGTACCCAAGTGGAAGTATCAGACGAACTTGGAATTGCCCAGAGTGTCATCTCCAGGCTTTGCCAACGATTCCAAGATGATGGTAATGTGAGTAGACGTTACAGCGCAGATCGCCCCAGAGTTACAACGCCGAATGAGGACCGGTATTTGGCAGTTACTGCCAAAAGAAACAGGCGGAGCACAGCCTCAGACCTGTCTCGTCAGCTCTCTTCAGCCACTAGTACAACAATTTCAAGGCAGACCGTCTCGCCGGACTTTCATATGGAGAGCTCCAGGTACCCGTTACCACCAAGAAAACATCATTGAACGACACCGTTACGGTGGTGCAGGAGTGCTCGTTTGGGGTGGAATTATTCTGGGTTCAGAACTGACCTGCATGTTAAAATTGGAACCATGACAAGCCAAATCTATCGGGACGTCATTCTGGAGCAACATGTACGTTTGTTTCGGGGCGCCATGGGCGCACAATTTGTGTTTATGGATGACAACGCCCGTCCTCACCGTGCAAACATCGTAAGCGAATGCCTTCAATCGGAGGATATCACACGTATGGACTGGCTAGCATTCTCACCGGACTTGAATCCACTAGAGCACGTGTGGGACATGCTTGGCCGGCGAGTTGCAGACCGTCAACCTCCTCCTACATGTCTACCGGAATTTCGGAGAGCATTGCTTTTTCAGTGGTGTAATATCCCCCAAGATCAGATCGATAATTTGATACTCAGCATGCCTAGGCGTTGTACGGACTGTACTCCTGCATCGTCTGGGAGACATACAATGTATTAACAATCATACCAACCATCTAATATTGGTTTTTTGTAAATAGGTTTTTTTTGTAATTTGCTCCAGGGAGAAAAAATCTCTAATATTTTTAATAATATCAAACATATAGCAACTTTTTTTGCTCTTTACCTTTTCTTTAATAAATAAGCTTTAAGTCAAATATGTTTTGCTTCTAACTCTTCCTGTGCCTGATTTGGCATTATCTTTAATTTATGGACATGAGTGTAATTTGTTAATGAATCGAAGTTGATTATTAAATAATATTCACCAGAAGTAATTTAAATATCTAATTATAATCATTTTATTTTTTTATACCTAAAATATTTTCCTCTACTTCTTTTTCTTTTTTTTTAAAGGAGGAAGGATTGAAATTAAGGAATGTGCACTTAGGAATACATAGAATAGAAAAATTGTTTCTTACATTTCTAATATACTGACAATTTATTTTTACGTTACTCATTAGAAAATATAATCAGCGCCATAATAAGATAAGTTTTAAAAAACTACCATTAAAAAACAATAAAAGTCAATAAAGGGAATGGCTGCAACAGACGCATCAGCAAAGATCTGCCATCATTTTTAGCAGAGAACGAGAGTGTAAGTGAATAAAAGGAAAAAAGAGAGCTAAGCGAAAGAGAGAAGGGGAGAGAGTGTGTGACATCTGGAGTCATGCCGCACAGACGTCAGTCACCGCTTCGGTTGACAAGGGAGACTCGTGCCCTGTGAAAACTTTCATTAGGCTTTAAAAAACGACTGGCTCCAGACTGGCGACACGTCAGTTAGATACCCTTACAGAAATTACTTGCCCTTTAACCGCTGGAGGGGGACTCCTCTGTTTACCTGACGCCCCCACTAGCTGCTTTCCTTCGATTTTTATTTTCTTCTCTTTCTCACGCTTTTCTTTCTCAACTTTTGTCTGTGTTTAACAGGGTAAGAAGAGAGAGAGAGAAAGAAAGGATTTGCTGCGATACCATAAAGAGATTGTATTAAGTGCTAAGAGATATTTATACACAAAAGAAATTTTTTTACAAGGATTGTATTAGTGGCCGTTTTTTCCCGATTTAATCCTGAAGGAATGAATTTATGAAAAGAGAAAGTATGTTAATGAATAATTAACAAAGGAAGTTTTTTGAAATTAGAGAGAGCAGCTCAAGTTATTTTTATGACACTGATTAAAATTTCTTTTTATAGCAATTTGTCAATCAAAATAAATGTGTTAAAAATAATGTAACTGGCATTTTTAATGATGTTTTATAAGTTTCGAATGGATGCTTTTTGAAAAAAAAATGTTGTAACCTCATCACAATGTCTTTTTACATCCTTTTCTCATAAACATCAAACCGAGTAAGTATCGTGAAGTTACATAAATTTATCATCCACTTAAAATGAGAGCAAAATTGAATCAATATATTAATTTAGATGCGCAGAGTCTAACTTGGAAACTGTATATGTGAAAGAAATGTCCTATATAAATATGCGAAACTTTCATGTTTTGCATTTTTATTTTTGCCAAATTTTTCATCCGATTTGGAAGTAAATAAAATTATAAATTTATCTCCTCCTCAAGAATAAAAGTATTCCTCAGGTTGCAAATTCATAAAAAAAAAAATCTTAATTTTTAACATTACAAAATTAGATATAGTGGCAAACTTTTAAATTTTAGAATTAACCAAAATACTTGAAATATTTATTTTTCATAGCAATATTTTAAACAATATCATTTTATTCTGAACTTTAATAAATAAAATATGGCTATTGAAAATATTTCCAATTTCTTATAATATTATACGATGCTATTATTACATTAATCAAGAACTAGCAATGTTTCATTAAAACATATGAATAAAAATAAATAACATTTTATTTAAATCTGAAAATCATTTTATAATTAAAAACTAAAGTTTTCATAAAATTTTCTTTTTTTTCTCCAAAGATTATATCATAGCAAAAAATCTGTACAAGCATTAGAATTACAATAAAACCAACGGTCTCAGACTCAACTTCCAAGCGGGCCGAACGCACAGTCTGAAAACAGCTAAACGGGTAGATTACTTACTCATTTATTAGTCCAAAGGAGCAATTTGCCCTGAAGGGCTATTTATTTCATTTTGACATTTTGCGTTGGTTCACTTTTCAAATTGTTGCCACTAAATATAAGAGCCCTGTATTATATTTAAAGAAATTAAATAATGAAGAATCGGCATAAATGTATGTATGTTCTTCGTATTGTGATAAAACAACGGCATCTAGAGGCATCCAATTTTGAATAACGTACGTTTCCTTCAGAATCTGGAAGCCCAAATTTGGAATTTGTTTTATTATCGATTTCATATTTTGTAACACTTTCACGAATTTTTGATTGACAAACTCAACTATTTCAAAGTGAGCAATGGCAACACCGTACGAAAAAAAAAAAAACGTTTTTATCTGCAGAGCTCGAGTCTGTATATCGGAAATTCTAAAGGTATGCTCATTTAAAATTCTTTTGCGATATTGCTGTTGAACTGAATTTTAAGGTTTAAATTTCTTTCTTGTTTTTTCAGAAATTATTTATTAGTTAATTCAAATATGCAAATGTATTTGAAATATAAAGGTAGAAATATTCCTCATATCTTCTTGCTATTACAATGCATTATTTAAACATGTATTTGAAACCCTGAAAACACATATATCTTTCATTTCTTATTATGCGACGGTTTACATTGGCTTTATTTTTAGCACAATGTTTTCCATGATGTTTCAAAACTATGAAATTTCTGGAACGGCTTTATTTTCTACAGTGCTATTTTCTCCTTGCTTCTTTTCTTCCATGATATTTTGTACAACAATGTTTTTTCCTTGCGTTGTTTTTTCCACGATGTTTTGGCCTGTAATCGTACCTGCTTCTGTGTGTAATGAAATACAGCGACAAGGAAATGGGGTAAATTATCCTATTTTGCGATTGTACCATATGAAACTAAAATATTGTTGCGTGCGTACGGGTTCGTAATAGATTGAATGCACAAGTCGTTAAAAAGTTAATAAAATTTATTCTTTTCACAAGAAATAAAACAAAAGGCTGAAATATTTCCTCAGAGATATTCGTACAATATCACAATATCTCAGTATCTCAAAAGAGAAATATCACAATATCACAATATCTCGAACGTTAAACAGAACTCAAATAAAAACAGAGAAACTAATTCTATCTCACAGCGAAATCGTTACAATCAATAACAGCATTAAGTAAACAATATGGTTCGCTTAAAACAACAACAACTGAACTGAGGTGTTTTAATTCGGCTTTTATAAGCTTTTTAAATATTCACGAGAACATTCTGGTAAAATCTGTTTTCTCGATTTTTCTGGATGACAACAATAATAACGAGACATTTATTTATTATTAAATGCACGCGCTCTTGTGTTTTTTACTTTTCCTGCGTAGCTTTCTCTTCAAATTCGTCTGCCTTGCACGGGAAAATAAAATAATTTTAATTACAATTCTAAATAAATAGCTAAATAAATACAAAATCCGTAACACTACCCCTTTCCCAAAGACTGCACGTCCCGGGCAGTACAATCCCTGGGCAAGAAACCAAACTTACAACTAAGGCATCAATGCAGTAATAAACATTACATTACAATAACAAAATAAACAATAATTGCAATAAGTAGCTTTAAGCAAATCAGGTACTATCAAACACCAAATACAAATCAAATACTATCAAATATTAAATACAAGAAGGATCATGGTCTTATACTAGTTACATTACTATTTACAATAATATATACTACGTATTATGGCCATAGTAAGGAACTAACCTGTCGTAATGAACAACTTTAGACTTAGAGTTCCATGACTTATGGATCCGAACCACGACGTCGTTTACCCTGTTCAGAACTGTGTACGGAGCATCCCAAGGTGACTGTAGTTTCGAACAGGGTCCTCTGTGTCGAGTCGGATTCCACAACCATACCTTGTATCCTCAGCTCCGTCCCCAATTTTGATCGAAGCAACTCGGGGGCGGGCGAGTCCGAAGGTCTCTCACCTCACTTTTTCAGCCACTAACCTCTCGGGAGAACTTTCTTTTCGTCGCATATCTAGAACGCCTCCTTGTCGTGCAGTCACTATTTGAACCCGGACCCTTCGGTACGGCAGTCAGTGTCCTTAACCATTATTTCATTTGGGCGGCCTGTTTTGAAATATAAATATTTTAAATAAGAAGGCCCAACTTTTGAATTGAAATTTAATTTTTTGTGTATTTATTCATCAACAATCGTGTTTAATTGCAGAAGAGGTAGGCAATATTATTCTTTTTCTTTTTCCTTATGAAATTTTGTTTTTATAAATTTTAGATATACATTGGTTATCATAAATTAAGGAAAAATAAAAAAAAAATAACGATAACTCTCTCAAAAATAGGCCAAACTGTGTGAAATTTAATATGTTGCCAACCTGTTATAGGATGACAACGCAAGACCACACAGGGCTCGCATCGTAGATCATTATCTTCAACAGGAAACAATTATGCGCATGGAGTGGCCAACTCGATCCCCGGACTTGAATCCTATCGAGCACGTTCGGGATGCTTTAGGGAGACGTCTAGCTGCTCTCAGTCCGCCCCCTGAGACCCTTGCAACTGCTTTGCAAGAGCAATAGCTGTCGCTTCCTATGGAACTGATAGACCGCATAATTGAAAGCATTACATATCGCTGCATGTGCTGTATTGCTTCTAGAGGCGATCATATTCCATATTGAAGGTACTTTTCCTATAGCAAACTGACACCTCCGATTTGTTCATTTTATATATGTTCTAATTTCTATACTACTATAATTGTCTGGTAATTTCTTTTTATGTTATTTGATACCTTATTATGTGTTATATTGTGGGTAAGTTTCATAAAGTTCTACATGTAACTTTATTAGTGATCGTGGTTTTTGTGATTTTTCCTTGATTTATGATAACCAGTATATGTGAATATTTAATCAATTATCTTATTTCATACAATTATCTTGAAATTCTTTGCATCAATAAAACTTTTTGGTAATTCTCGTGAAGATAGTTTGCATAATTGAGAAACCTTTCATTATCGCCATTATGTTATTGATAAATTTCTTAAGCTACACCAAAATAAAATCAAGGCTGTTTCTCAGCAGGATGGAACGTTTGTTTACCTGCATCACTCTTTAACTCCGAAAAGCGTTCAAATGCAATTTTTGGGTGAGTGATGTGAAGAAACTTGCTCAAGGACCATAATATCCTCAAATCATTAATAGATGTAAAATTTACACTGAGAGGGTTGTTAGAATGTCTAAGTATGCAATGGTCGGACGCAAAAGTATTTATTGTAATTTATTATCATGAATCTAGTTGCAGTATGTATAATAATATTACCTATTAGCTATAATACGTAAGTATAATAATATTACCTATTAGCTATAATACAAAATGCAAATAAAAATTATTGAAAAATGGAATTTTCAAAAGCATTTTAATTTCCTTTAGAATGCAAAAAATTATAAATAAAAAATAATTATAAATTATTTGTATATAACAGTTTGATAATTTTTTGCCGATTCCAGTCTGAAGCGTCGTTTAAAAATTAATGAAGATTCAGGTTTTAAAATGTTTTTCGTATCAAAATAATAGAACTTTGTTTAAAAATTACTTCAGGTGTTATCCTTAGTAAAATATGTTACGATGTATTTTATCGAGAATAATTTGTAAGGCAGAATAAATTTAATATGTAGAATCATTTGAAACAAAAGTTACAATAATTAACAATTTTACAATAATGGGTCATAATGTCTGTAAGCCAATTAGATAATAAATGTTTTCACTCAAATTGAGTCTCGTTTTCCACAATGGCACTGCGATTTGCTAAAGCCTTCGACTTGATAGTCATAAACCGCATTCAATTGTATAAGGTTATAAGATTGCTCGATGTATCACAGTTTAGAATATCATGTACATATAGCGTAGCTCATAATAATATGCTTCATAACAAATTATAAATTCTTTAAACTTCACTTTTCCCTTCAATAAAACGCTTTCGAAATTACGTAGTCACCTACACTCTGAAGCAGATGTTCTCAACCGGGAAGACGAGAATTTTACAGTTTCAGAGAAAAATGAGGTCAGACTTTTGTTTACATATTAAGTATTTAGTTTTATTTTATAAATGTAAAATACTACTTTTATTCAAATTTTGGTATTTATTAGAATTTGTTACGCATTTCTTGTTTAATTTATAGAACACATTAAAAAATAATCTAAATTTAAATAAATGTCTGAGCATTTTTCTAGTTTTGAATTTGAGGGGAGATCATCGTCTAGCAATGATGAAAGGCGTGCCTGGAGCACAAAAGATTGAGAACAATTACTCCAAAGCATACAAATATGCTGATTGTTGTGAAATGCCCAGTTGCGGCAAGATAGCTTCCCCTCAAAGTGGGATTAGGATTACCAGAAAGTGGCAGGGAAAGGCACGATTGTCAGATTTGATGCGAAATCGCCCATTTAGCGGCGAAATCGGCGATATGCCATAGACGGAGCGAGAACATTCTAGAACGCATTCTTAGCGGTTTTCCCGAGAATATTCTCTAAGGAACCTATTCAACCTTTTGACTAGCGCGTACCATCTAAACAAAATAAAAAATTTTTAGTACCAGCAGTACATTTTACAATGATTATTCAGTTTCTCAGTTGAAATATATTAAAAAAAAAAAAAAAGCTGATGTGTACACCACATGATTTTCTTGTACGGAATATTAAATTATACGCATTTTTCTTGCACTTCATTTAAACTTATTGGATTGAACTAAATCTACTTCGTCGATAGCTCTTAAACCACAATAGAATAAATGCACGCTTTAAAATTCACTATATTTGTGTACCATGGCGACACTCTGGCACTAGGTTCACTGAACAGCGTTACACTTCATTCATTTTATAACTCAGAATGCACAAAAATGATGTATATCATCTGAAGAATTATCTAACCGTTGCCACGGGCTCTATTCAAATACTCTAATAAATCTAAAACGGCGTATAAAAGAAATTAAACAAACAAACAATATTAAAGTTTTTCGCAGACGATCCAGTATTTCTCATTCAATTAAGTCAGATCTCACTTCGCTACAAGGCAAAAATACCTACAAACTCGAAGTTTTATATTAAAAATTACGAAGCAAATCTTAAACACTTCCTTGTATTTCCTCGAATAAATTCCAAAATGGTTTAAGCATGATTTAATTTGCAATAATAAATAAAGGCGTTATCTCTGTTGTTGCGAAGCTTAGTTTCTTTAGATTGGTAACAAATCCACTATTCTGCTAAGTTTCAAATGTAAACAAACATGACTGCCTTCGTAACCATAATTAGGCTTAGCAGCACTTCAATAACTTTTAAATTCCTGATAATTCTACAAATATTGCATGCATATTTACTAAAGGCATAAAAACCTTAACCGGAAGATAAGAGCAACATAATTCAATCATTTTTAAAGCGAAAAAAAAAACCCCAATTTGCCAGCTTATAAGAATAAAAAATCTGAGTTTACTGAGCAGAGTAACAGACTGGGTATATATATATATACACTTTTGGTGCCGTCGATTGCAATCAAAAAGGGAGGTGCATATCTACATGCTATAGCAGTTTTATACACAAAATTTGAATGTTCTGAGGTTAGTTGTTTTGAGTTATGCGAGGTACATACATACATACATATGTAGGCACAGATGCCATTAAAAAAATCTCTTCAGAATCCATTTTAAATCAGTTTTATTAATTTTTTTGTCGAAAAAGTGTCCTTTATTCTGTCCTTACCTACAGATGTCACGCAAGAGCATAGTTAAATTGCATTTGATAGCTGTCAAAATGGATATTTTCGTTCAAATATGATACCCGAAATTTTTCGCGATTACAATACTTCCTTTTTACTTCGTACAAGGAAATAAAACTATATTTTGCCATTTGCACAACCTATTGGCTATTTGCATTAAATACACACATATAAAAAACATTAGATTAAAAATTGGTTACCATTTTAATTATCCAAATTTAAGTTATAATACTTGAATTCCAAAATTTGTACGAAATTTATTTTTGTCATTTTCCCTGCGAAATTCATTTAAGGACCTCTCACTTTCGTCAGGCCTTTTCCTTTAAGGAGCTGGAATGAATAATTTTACAATAGTAGTGTCCTGTATCCCCTGTGGATCATCACTTTTCCTCTTAGTCAATTTTGCCCATTTTGAAAATCTAGTTTTTCTTTATTATTTTTTCACGAATATTTAAATGGACAATATTTAAGAGTTCTTCAAAAATAAATTACGATATTCTCAAATCGCGTAGAAAAATAAGGACTACAAAGCAACAAGAAGACAAAATGACTGCTGTTAGAAACAGCAAACCGACGTAAAAATAATTCTAATTGAAAATAGAGCAATATGAGCCTGGAAATGGTGGCGCATAAAGCGTAGACATGCTAATAAATCGATCAAAAATTATAGAAAAGGAATTAAAAAGATACTATTATCTTTTCATAGGAACTTATTTTTATTTCCTTTTAAATACAACATCTATTTCTATTATTCCTTTTAAAACATCATTTATAATAAATTTTGTTATGTCTATGACTAAAAGAATACTTGTAAAGATAGAAGCGGCAATTGACTTTGAACAACGCTCAGATCACATACAGAGTGTTAGAGAAAAACTGAAACACGTTGCTGGATTATTTAATTTTTGAATTTAATAGTTAAAATTACTTTGTTTCTTTGCGTACAACCAATTTTGCTCTTGAGCACCACCAGTGGTACGCGTACCACAGCTTGAGAATCGCTGCTCTAAGGTATATTCTCTAAGGTCCCTAAGGTATATTCTTTTTTTCTCTAAGGTAAGTAGGTTAAAGCTATATATATTCTGTGTATCCTTGGAGAGTGGTGTCTGTAGTAGTGTAGAGTAGAGTATCTTGAGTTCAGAGATTAGTTTGAGAGCGATCGACAGAGTCGACAACTGTACTTTAGTGCTTTACCTCGAAGCTGCCTTCACCGTTGTAGCCTGAAGGCTGTGTTGCTGATTGTTTCAGCTTGTTTATCGTAGTTTTTCGACGACTGATATTGTAGTCTTTAGAACTGTCCTGTGTAACATTGGCGAATGAAATGTGTTTTGAATCTTCATCAAGTGTTATCATCAATTACTCCAAATCCACAAGCGCGTAGAAATGCAATAATTATGTAATCTATTGTTGCGTAGAACGCAAAAATATGTCTTTCCGCGTACGATCATATCTATCGGCGTTTTGTGTATACATATGATGCAGTTCTGTATACAAGACAGAAAGAAATAATCATTCACTCTTTAAATATTCGACATTTTCATTGGAGAATCTTTAATTTTAGTATAACGCTAATGAGCTTTTAACTCATGTTTAATTTTGCTTTAATTTACTGCGTTGTGTGTTCTAAATAATTAACAACAAAGATTGTCGTGATGTAAAAAAATCCGTGATCTACGAACGACTCTTCTAAACGAAAAATCTTTCAGCATGAAGGCCCAATGAAGTATTTCTAAATTAGAACTTGAACGAACGAATCGCGTTGGAAGTCACTCAATTTTTTTACTCTAATTAAAGACCTCAAACAAAGAGATCAGTAAAGAAGATGAAGGATCAACGTTTTACACACTCGGAAACAAAACGAAAAGTGTTCTGCGGTTCAACCGTTTCGTTGTGGCTGACAAATTCGGAGTATGAGGAACACAACCCGGCAACAATTTTCTCCCATTTTTTTTCCTTTACCCATCTCTCTTCCTGCATATGTACAACTGCGGAAACACAGATCAGGCCTGTTGAATCCAGCGACAGACTTCTCCTTCTGTTGAGATAAAAAAGAAGGACTTGATGTAAAGCGAGCGAGGAATTCTTGGCAGTGAAAGCGGTACTTTTAATTAGGGAGCGAGGGGCTCCATTTGTCACCGGTATTTACGCAGCTCTTGCATCGCCGCTGACAGCCATCCATTGCAGAAGTATCTCACGATAGACTCATACTCTAATGGATATTGAGTTTTCAGAATCGCTGGACTCGATCGGTCAGAGGAAACAGGTTTTATCTTGCAGTCCAACAAGATAATAGTGTATTGGATTCCTGCTCGATTTGTTTTTTCTTCTGGAATCTGGAGGAAGAAGAAATGCAATAATTATGTAAGCTTGGAATTTAAGTTCTTGAAATGAACCGCGTTACATTGTTTCTTAGTTCTCTTTGACAACGTTTTGGTGTTTCAGTCAGTATGAGTAGGACATATACATAGTCAAATCCGCATGTAAAACTATTTTTTTCTTGAAGGACTAATTTGAAAAAAATCTGAAATAACACGCATTCGAATTTTTTCCCCCTTTGCATTGAAGTTCTCGTTTATTAGTCCAAAGGAGTAATTTTCCCAGAAGGAATACTAATTTCGTTTTGGCATTTTGCGTTGATTCACTATAAGTGTTGTTTCACTTTTTAAGTTGTTGACACCAAATAGTATCGTCCTGAATTATATTTAAAGAAATTAAATAATGAAGAATCCGCATAAATGTATGTATGTTTCTCGCATTGGGATTAAAAAAGGGTACCTAGAGCCGTCCAATTTTGATTATTGAACGTTTCCACCTGAATATAGGGATCTGAAAGCCTAAATTTGAAATTTGGAATTTGTTTTACTATGAATTTCATATTTTGTAAAACTTTAACGAATTTTTGATTAACAGACTCAAGTATTTCAAAGAGAGCAATGGCAATGGTCTACAGAAAAAACATTTTTATCTCCAGCGTGCGAGATTGTGCGTCGGAAATCCTAAGGACGTCGGAAATCCTCATTTTAAAATTTTTTTGCGATATTGCTCTTGAACTAAATTTTATGGTTTAAATACGAAGAACATGATATTTAATAATTAGAGGTAACATACATTAATTTTAATCCATTTTTTTATAATTTTTATATGAAGAATTCGAGAGCTTTTATGGTTCGGATTGAAATTCGGAAGAATTTAGGATCCATCCGCCTCTACTTCTCAGCATTTTTTTTGTCTGGGGGCAGGGGGATCTCGTGGTATCATTCACGCGGTAGTTTTTAAACTGCAGTTATTAAACTGTGCTTTTGGTTGCAATATGAGACCCTTTCAGTCAAACATCGAAAAAATGTGTTTACCTTAAAATTGTTTAATTCCCTTCGACTGAGAATCTTGACGCAGCCGATGCAACCTGAACAATAACACGTTAGTTACGTCCGTTTAATTAACAGATAAAATCAATTAACACTGCATGTTAGCATGCATTACAATATGCATATATATGCCGAATGCTGAAACCTACATCCATAAATCTTCTCGATTTATAGCAAATTATATGCACTGCGATTAAGAAGCTTCTTTTATATGGAGTTAATTCTATAAAAAGAGAAAGCATAGGCTTTAATTAATAAATTTACTGCAGATCATAAAAATGTAAGCAGTCTCTTTTTGTGGTGTTGGTGTTATTCCAATTATTCACTAACTTCTGCTTCAAATGAAGTCTTTCTCTGTACTAAATCTTTGAAATTTCTCATACTAAGTTCTCTGTTAAGAAGTTTCGATCCTCTCGCCTATAAAGAATTTCTTTATTTTATAAGGCAGTGTTTCTTAAAGCGTGGATCGCCTCTCCCTTTAGTGGATCACGAAACATTAATATTTTTAAAAAAAGGCATGTCGTGAAAAGTTTTGAAACTTTTATTTTGCTCTACAAATATTCTTACGTGCTGTGGATTCATAGAAATCTCGATAAATAACATCAAGCTAGATGGAGAGGAAGAAGCTTTTTTTAAGCTTGTGATAAAAGTATTTGTGGGTGTAAGATAAATTAATATTTAAAAGCAGCTCAAGAAATAAGTCAAAATTCTTCTTATGTAATTCTTCTTTGTGTAAAAGAATTATTTTTAAAATATTTAGATCTGGTGTTCTTAATATTTTCCTTGCACTGACCTTTCAAAACATTTTCTTTCGTTCAGACTTCCTTGCACTTTTCTTTATAATATACAACATAATCATAATATAGATAATTGCTGATAAATAACTTGAAGATAACAATTTGACTAAGGATATGAACAAAAATTTGAAAAAAAAAGTTCTGTTAGATTAATGTTTTATTACTTTTTGCATTGTTATAATTTTTGATTTTACAAATATAAATCAGTTTTCGGATATAAAAATCACGGATTCTAATTATTCAAAAGTTCGATTTTAATCAATGTAATGCACTGATGCAATTTTTTTTTAATATCTGGCTCAAAATTACTTAACTTAATTCTTAAATTATTTCGGTCAAAAATACTCAGCCTCTTTCTTGTTTCCCGTAGTAAATTATTGGCTAAATCTTATGTAAGAAGATAAGTCTACTAGGAAAGAAGACAGAAAAAACAATAACTGGTAACAACTTTTATTTTTGGATATTTTTCTCGGATGACTTATATTCCAAAACATAGCTGACCCATATATTTTGAAAAAGACTTTGTGTGATATACATTTACATAATAATAAATAATTAATTATCAATTTTAATGATAAACAATTTTGCAATCAACGGGACCTTGATTAAGCCGATCAATTACTGCTGCACATTTGGCTATCGACCTCAATAGAGTTCTTGAACATCATTAATTCTCCTTAAAATTTCATTGACTCCTAAGGGGTCTATTCTGACCCCGATGCGAGCTCCTGACTTAGATCATCTGCGTTAGAAATCTTATTAGCCCAAAAGGGCCTCTCGAAACTAATCTCGAAACAGCATTTTGCGTCGAATCATTATGAAAGGCTGTATCACTTTTCAAACTGTTGCCACCAAATATTAACGCCTTGTATTATATTTAAAAAAATAAATAATGACGAATGTGCATGAATGTATCTATATTTCTTGCACTGTGAAAAAACAACGATATCTAGAACCATCAAATTTTAAATAACATAATCCTCCACCCGCCTATGGGCCCCCTGAAGCCAGAATTTGTTTTATTGTCTATTTCATATTTTTTAATTTTAACGATTTTCTGATAAAGAAACTCAACGATTTCAAAGGGAGCATTGGCAACACACAGTATGGAATAAAATATTTTTATCTCCAGCGCGCGAGACTGTCTGTCGGAAATTCTAAAGATGTGCTGTTTTA
This sequence comes from Stegodyphus mimosarum, assembly GCA_000611955.2. Classification (NCBI taxonomy): domain Eukaryota; kingdom Metazoa; phylum Arthropoda; class Arachnida; order Araneae; family Eresidae; genus Stegodyphus; species Stegodyphus mimosarum. The sequence goes on from KK112646.1 coordinate 331,836, forward strand.
AAATATTTTTAGCCCAAAGCGACGTTAAGCCAATTGCTCTTGAAACGTGTATGAAATGAAGAAATCACCCCTTTGAGGTGTAATATAAAATCTGAAAGGCTTTCAGGTTTTTTTTTTGTTGTTTACTTTTTTTAATGGATCTTCTTTGCGCTGCTGCAGTATTCATGAATATGAATTACATGTTTATATTACATGCTTGTATGGATTATATAATTTTAAAAAATACTTGTAAGCATTTGAAAGCATTCCTGTTATGTATCTTTGTGATATCGTGGTCAGTGGACCTACAATACGAAGGTACCGAGATACAAAGGTGCCTAGCAATACGAAGGTACCGAGATGGATTCCTAGGAAAGACACTGTTGACTTTCCCAGGTTTCTGGTTCCAAAAATTCTATATGGTGTCCGAACTAAAACGCAGATGGGAATTGTATGTGGTATAATCAGTTTCACGTGTCTTCCTTGTTGTTCCTTAACTGGATGAGGATATAAGGAATTAGTCATTTTTCTCATGTATTCCTGCAGTATGTTGGTCAATACATCTGTTTAGAAAATGTGAAGCCTCGGATTCAGTTCCTGCCTCAGGAAGTGAGGCAAGAACACTTAATGATTGTACAAAATAATGTATTGACGCTTAAAAGTTGGCACCGAATAATGCGGAATATAAGCAAATTAGATTTGTTTACATGAGCTCTGTTGCAATTAATTAATATCGAAAGGTATTTGCGTAAATAGTATTAACACATATTCAGTTTACATTTAAAAGCTTTCCATGCCATGTACTTATTCTTTTGACACCTTCTAATTTTCCATAAAATTTTTAAATTCCTTTCAAAGGACATTAGTTAACTTTCCATTAATGGAAAAACTTATTCTCCTATTACAGCTCCATTTTTCATATATAATATAATATACATTAATTATTACAGGAAAAATTTTAGTACTGAAGCAAGATTGGTAATATATTTTAAAATTCTAATAAAAATAAAAGCTTGTGATTTGTTAAATTCAGAGGAATGAGTATACAAGACACTGAAAATTAATCTTGAGCTTTCCCAATTTTGAAAAATGTATTTAGCTATTACTATTTTGTTTCTCAAAATTAACTATATTAATTTCAGGGGTATAGTTTATGCAAGCTACACTTTTTCAGATTATGAAGAGGAATTCTCGTCCTATAGAATAAATATCACTTTCAAGGGCCTAGTTAGTCCTATTAACTGTAATGTCAACGAGATCTTAAAGCTAAGATTGAATTACCATAGTTTCTGCCTTATTTCAAATCTATTCTCTTCTCTGAATGGGTTCAAATCCCAGTGAATATAAAGTGAATACCTTTCTAAAGGTAGATGGTTCCGGGAAATGATATATAATGATTTGATAAATTACAATTAGAAGATTACAGATTTGATATATTAAAAAAAAATGGAACTAGGTCATTTACTTTTTACCTTTTGTTTCTGATAAAAGGGGAAAAACATTTTAGAATTAAAGGTAAATATTTTGCGTAATCTTATGAATTAGGTTCAAAATTTGGTAGCTCAATAGTTACACTATAATCCTTTTATATTAAAGGAAGGGCCCATACTTAAAAATGCAAAAATATTTGTCAAAGTTTATGCAAACAGAGTATTTAGTCGCCTATTTCTGTCCCCCCATTCGAGTATTTTTCCTCCCAGTTCTTTCAGCATATGATTTAAAATTTCCTGATTAATGGTAAAAATGGAAACTGTGTGTTAAAAAAAGTATTTTTTGTATGTACAATAAGAATGTTATTGAAATTGCTAAATCTTTTGAAATACGTGCCAAATAATATTAGTGCGTCTGTATGTTTAAATGCTATGTTTATTCGTCACTTAAGCCGGCTTTTTAGAAATAGTATACGCCCCGTAGTTTTACCCCTTTTAATTTTCAAGCGATAAAATTAATAGGAAAAGAGGGGATAAGCGAGTAAGCAAGGTATATGAAATAATCAGAAAAATAATGTTTGAAAATACTATTATATTATTTGTTATACCACGATGTTGTCTCTTTCTGCTAAAAGAAAAAAAAATCATCAAAAATTGTTTTCCATATTTGATAAATTTGTCTCAAAACTTTAGAGCTCAAAATTAGTTATACTTCGATCTTTATATCCTAAGAAAAGGTGATAAGCTTTGAAAAAAGCAAAAATCTATATCAAAGCTTATAAAATAACTTATAAAATAATCAAACTTATATAAACATTTATAATTTATTATTTCTGATTATAAAATAATCAGAAAACTATTTTTTGAAAGTAATGAAGTTGAATTCTCAAGAATAAATGATAAAGCAAATAGAGCTGCCGCACCTTTCATTTTTAATAAATATTTATTTGACAGGCGCCTGTAATATTGCTTTCTGTATCTGTTATAAATCTTATTTTCTCTCTTTGTAAAATGTGGGAATTTGTAAACACAGTCTTCCTGCGACGTTGAAGCACACTTCGTTACGACTCCGAGGGAGGTGAGTGGTTAACACCACTGAATGCTGGTGGTATAGTTCGACCGGCTTCAGCTCGATGCCAGAAGAATGAGTCAGTTACAAGGTAAGTTTTCGTGGTTTTCCCATGTGTAACATGAATACTAGCCAGTTACCCTTATAAATCCCTTTATGAAAGCATCCCTTCTTTTAGGCAGATAGCCGTCGAGAATTTACCACATTCAAATAACCTAAGGTAACCCTTATGACTTCGAGACACCATTGTACTTTTGAAGGAATGGTTAGTCATTTATTAGATGTACTGTAGTTGCACAGCATTTACTAATTAATGTTCGTTGCGCTATTTTAGAAATAATTTTACATTTATATTGCCAATTTACTTTAATTTATTTTCATTATAAATATGACTTCCGTGTTACAAACAGGATTTTTGAAATTTTTTGAAGTATGTATCAATAACAAGTATCTGCAATTTAAAAAACATTAAAATCTATATCTAAGCCATTATAGAAATAAAAAAATAAAAAAAATCGGAACGAAAAAAAATAAAATTCCGCATTAAAAATTTTGCTGAAAGTCTAACCTAATTTCTCCCGGTTTCATCATAAACTGGTAGAACGCAAATTAAAGAAAATTACAAAATTGGAATCAAATAATGTCCACTTCAAGGAGTAGAATCGTATAAAATACAGGAAATTTGTACATAACAAAAACAAAAATAATAAAAGTTTTTAATCACTTTTGTTTAACGCTTCAAATAGAACTTGTCAAAGGAAAAGTGTTTTGAAGCCTTAAACGAAGTTGATTAATGAGTGCCGAAAACACGTTTCGTTCCTCTGAATCCCTTGTATGCATTTTTGGTTTAAATTTAGATAATTCGGAATTTTACTAGCTTTTATGAAATGCATCATAACTGATCACTATATCTTGATAAAATATAATTTCAGTTAAAGCATCACCCCTTTGAGAAATCCCTGAGATGTCTTAAGTGACTGAAAAATTATTGCCTTTGTTAAATACACCGAAAAGATCTGGATCTGGACTTACGAGCGAAAATGTTTTAGGTAGCAGTTTGGTGGATTTCTAGGTGTGTTTCAAATATACCATTCATAAAAACGAAAACAAAGTACAGCTCATGTTATTGTCTAAAGGTGGAAAAAAGAGATTTTTATTTCTCTAAAGGTGGAATAGAGAGATTATTGGATAATTCGGAATTTACTAGCTTCTATGAAATGCATCATAACTGATCACGGTATCTTGATAAAATATAATTTCAGTTAAAGCATCACCCCTTTGAGAAAGCCCTGAGATGTCTTAAGTGACTGAAAAATTATTACCTTTGTTAAATACACCAAAAAGATCTGGATCTGGACTTACAAGCGAAAATGTTTTAGGTAGCAGTTTGGTGGATTTCTAGGTGTGTTTCAAATATACCATTTATAAAAACGAAAACAAAGTACAACTCATGTTATTGTCTAAAGGTGGAAAAAAGAGATTTTTATTTTACTAAATGATAACTATTTTATTTTACTAAGGGATTTTTATTTCACAGCAAATTTCCTTGGAAATGTAAAAATTGCAAACTGATAACTTCAGATTTCAACCTTCACCTCTAAAAGAGTTCAGCGTTAAAAATTTCAAAAAATTAAACAAATGATTCTATACATCTATAATCATAACATATGAAGTTAGAAACACTTGTCATTAATTTCAATAAAGAGATATTCATAAAAATTATCAATTATATAGATTATATATTAGATGTATTTTTATATGAGTCGATCAGATACATTATTAAGAAAATAAAATAAAGATTTAAATTACTAAGAAGTTAATATCTTGCTACTTAAACGTGGTAAACTTAAACTACTTAAACGTACTAAAACTTAAAACGTGGACGATGTATAAAGGTCTTACGTTTAGCGCAATAGCCAGCATTTACCAAGGGCTGTTCTTCCCGACTTCCCGACTTCAGATTTTAATTTGTCAGAACAGAATTTATGTATTTAGTAAAAACAAAATACTACCTGCAAGGTGCAAAGAAAAAATAAATAAATAAGTAAATAATCTAGAATTTTTTTAGCCTTATAATTAATTAAAATTTGCAACTACAGATGCCTTCTGGCATTGCTGTGTTGCTGGCATCGCTGTGCATCGGTACTCCCTGAATACATAATTGCAGATTCCTCTCTCTGAAGCTCAAGATCGTGACGTGACATCTCATGAGTTGAAAGCGTGATTTGTCGGTGCACCTAAAGGCAGAGAGGCGTCAGAAGTGTTTATGTAAAACTGAGGCAAGGGCGACACTGTGGCTCCCTATTTCCTGTGTCCTCTCTCTTGCTGCCAATTAGCGAACGTCCTCCTCCTCCTCTCTAGAATTTTTTTACGAAATATGCTCCTGCTTCTCTCTCCTGTGGGCCATCATTAAAATCTCGTAATTCACTTTCTGCTTACTGATCGTGCGAGTTACTGCGCGAGGCATTCATGCGCATTTCTTTCAATTTTCTATTGATCTATTTTTGATGAAGTGCTATTAAACGGCTGCTGATTGCTACAAAGTAGCGATGAATTGTAAAATTTGATGAAAGTTTTTTTATTTAATAAGCTGAATCTATGAGTTTTATTTTAAATGTTTTAACACTGTGAAATTTAGTAACGAATTAATATACTTGCGAGTAAAATGTAAATTCTACAGTTAATTTTATATTTTATATATTAAAAATAAATACATTAACTATACGTTACTGTGAAAGACCGAAATAGGAAAATGCGTTGTGGACGCTATGTTGAGTTAACACATGGGATAATTTAATAACTTAAATGATAATTCCAGAATGGATTAAGCATATTTAATTCACAACGATGAAAGAGACGTTAGATTTACAACATCAAAGCGAACTGCTTTTTTATTTACATTCTTTCTTGTTGCCACTCTAGAGAAACTAAACTTCACAACAACAAAGATAATCATACGTAGAGGGAGCTGCTGCATCACTTCTTCCCCAGTAACAACATAGTTACGATACGCTCTGCAACTTGGAACGTTACGTAGAGACATTATGTCTTTTTTTAAACATGAGATGGGAAAAATGAGCGATGTCCTCGCCAGGACTAGAACCACGGACCTCTGGAATACGCGCCCAGCGTGCTGACCACTACATCACGAAGGCATGTGAAGAAAGTGGGAGAAATACCTTATATACCCCCCTTTAAATGGTGACTGGCGTTCACTGACTCAGTGGTGGAGACTCATCATCCACCACCTATTTTAGTTCGGGCGCCAGTGTAGAGTTAGTTGGTTATTTTTGGAAGCAGGAGTCATGAAAAATGGCAATGCTCTCGCCTGGACTCGAACCACGGACCTCTCGAATACGCGTCGAGCGTGCTGGCCACTACACCACGAAGGCATGCGAAGAAGTTGGGAGAAGCACCTTATAGCGTGTATCAGAAGGTTGCGTGTTCATCACATCCGGGTCTATGCTAACTTAATATATGGGATGATTCAGTGAATGTCAACATATACTCAATATGCAAGTGAAAGAATATTTTGTTATATCCTTATACATTCGGACCATCGCCGGTGTATGTCGACAAGCAAAGATATGCACTGGTGAAGGTCAGACCGAGAAGCCGAAAAGACAGACAGGCTGTAGCATTCATTATTTTAATTAACCAAGTTATTTTTAGTTTGAACTTTCCTATCGATATCTCAAAGTTTCAGTTGCTGCCCGAATTTAGCTCGTGCGAGATATTTATGCAAACCGCATATATCTGATGGCAGTTTAAAAGGCAGGAGTTAACGAGGAGAAAAAACAGAGTCTTGGATTTATCGCCGTAAGGCTGTGCGCGCAAAGATTTCCTCTGTCTACTGAAAGTTCGCCTTCATAGGCAATTGAAATTACTAGTTTTTGCTAGTGAAATTCGCATTATTGCATTTCACTAAGAGTTAGGCTTCCCGCGCCGTCCTACTTAAGGTTAAGTTAGGTATTTGAATTGTTAACACACTTTATTTCATATTATTTTAGTTCAGCCCAAGTAGTGGCTTACTCTCAAGTTGGAGAGTTGTAATTATTTGAATTAAAGGGTCCTTTAAACCCTCCTTCTGACTTTGTAGTTCTTCAACACTAAAGGACATAGCCTAGATTTGCTCACTGTCCTCCACATGGGGTTTCACAGCGCTCGCTTAAGAGATTGAAGCAGAAACCTTATAAGGCGTAGTAAAAGCAAGGGACTCTTGTTCATTTCAGAGTGACGTAACAGTTTGTATTTTGCAATAAATAAGATTGTATAACGTCAATCACATAATTATGTAAGTTTATTATTAACGTTATTTTCTTTTCTCACTTAGAATGTATTGTACATTTTAAGTTCAACAGTTTATTCACATGGACTGTTATTTAAGCCTTTAACGTAGATCATAATACGTTTTAATAAAGATATGATTAAAAAATGTAACAAAAATATTTTTATTCAAGGTTCACCATCAGGGCATGTTGGATGTTGACATTTCCCCGTGTAAGTGAAAAATAAAGATATTTAACAAATATTTCGGACATACACCAAGCAACAATGTGAATACTGATATTCACTGGAGAATGTCATTGTGGGCTTTCACGGTAGCATAGATACTTCCAATCTAAAATGCCCTAAATTATAAGACGCATATCTAATATTAGTTGTATTAGTAGAAAAAAAAATTGATGTGTACACCACATGACTTTCTTGTACCGGAATATTAAATTGCACTCATTTTTCCTGCCTTTCATTTAAACTTATTTCCTCGAATTTCATTAGAGATATGTTTTTCATTCAATTAATTAAATTCTCACTTCGCGACAAGGCAAAAATACGTCAAAACTCAAAATATCTACATAAAAGCTGAAAGATATAGAAAAACATAAAACACCAAATACAGTTAAAACAATTAAAATTTAAAAAACTACAATTAAAATTACAGTTTCTACGTAAAAACAAGCCATTCGGCCAGCGGGAAAGAAGGCAGATTTTTCGGTACACAAAACTGGAAGTTTCTTTTGGTCTCACTTGGCAAAAAGAGACTGACTCTGTGCTGAGTCAACATATGGGACAATTGTTGTGGACTCTATGCTGAGTCAATATATGGGATAATTTAATAACTTAAATGATAATTCCAGAATGGATTAAGTATAATTTAATTCGCAATAATGAAAGACGCTACTTTGTTGTTGCGAAGCTTAGTTTCTCTGGATTGGCAACAAATCCACTATTCTGCAAAGTTTGAAATGTAAACAAATATGGCCGCTATGGCCAAAATAATAAGGCTTAGCCGCACTTAAAAAACTTTTAAATTGTTGATAATTCTGCAATTATAACATTCAAATTAACTAAAGGCATAAAAACCTTAACGGGAAGATGAGAACAACTTAATTCAATCATTTTTAAAACGAAAAATGCTAAATTTAGAAACATATCAAAATAAAGAAATTGAACTCATCGAGCCGAGTAACAGAGTAGATATATGTATACATATATTTATATACTTTTGCTGCGGCCGATTGCAACCGCAGTAAGAGGTACACATCTACATGTTATAGCAGTTCTATGTACAAAATTTCAACGTTCTGAGGCTACTCGTTTTTGAATTATGCGAGAATCATACATACATACGTACGTACGCACAGACGCCATGAAAAAAATCTCTTCAGAATCCATTTTAAATCAGTTTTATAATTTTTAGGGGGGAAGAGTCCTTTATTCTGTCCTTACGTGCAGATGCCACTCAAAAACATCGTTAAATTGCATTCGATCGTTAAATTGCATTCGATGCAAAATGGATATTGTTGTGAAAAATTCGGCGGTTACGCCTCTATGTAAGCTTTCCGGCATAGCACTAGGGTTGCCATAAAATAGTTTATGGTATGGTTGCCAGATTGGCGACCAAATCGGTGATATCCCATGGTCCAATCGGGAAGCTTCTAGAATAACTTCCTGTCGAGATATTTCTCGAAACGTGTGGAACCTAAGGAAAAGCTATATAAACCCCTGCGTTTATGAGAGCCGGCGTTGTGAGAATAGCTGCTTACTGTGAGTGCTCAGCTACGCGAGAGTTTGTGAACTGAAAGCGATCGGGATAGTGCTTTGCCGTGAAGCTACCTTTACAGTATAGATTGACAGTGTATTGGTGATTGTTCCACGGTGTTTACTATAAGTTTAGTGTTGCCGTGAAGCTACCTTTACAGTTACAGCCTGAAGCTGTGTTGCTGATTGTTTCAGCGTATTTATTGTAGATTTTCGACGCTTTTAAAGGTAATTTTGGAACTATGCTGTATATAGTGATTCTTGTAAATAAATTGTGCTTTTTATTGTTCTGCATCGTGTTTTCATCGGATACTCTCAAATCCACGAACCCGTAAAACGCAACAATATTTTCATTGAAATATGATACCCGAAATTTTTCGAGATTACAATACTTCCTTTTTAATTCGTACAAGGAAGTTAAAAAAAAAGACTTATTTTTTAATATCATAAATAAAACTGAAATTTTTTTGGAATAACAGAATGTAAAATAACCAAAAAAAAAACGCATTTAGCAAGTATTTTATAATAATTGACTTCGTTGCATTAACAGCAATAACAGACCTATTTGCATTAGTAATTTGAGAAAACTCATTACTCCGGATAATTAGGAATGCGAAAATATCTAAGACACAACTTATTAAAAGCGATCCCTGCATGAGAAAATGGTGATCTACCTTGTATTTTAAATCTTAAATTGAGTTTTATTTTGTTATATTAATAACGTTTGTCGACTTATAATAAATATCGATGTTTAGGAAGGTTTTTTTTTTAAAAAAGTTGCTAAAATATTGCGCCCGTTAATAAGAATTTTTTGACCTTTTGCAAAAAACCGCCAAACTGCGCCAAAGTAGTTGCGTTAATACGTAAGTACCCAAGAACCCAAGATAATTAAGAAACATCATAGAATATTAAAATATAAGAACGTCTTATTTAGTTTGTTAACTAGTTATTTAATGTTAATTTGCTTTCCTGCTCTCCTCATTTCGCATTTTCCTGCCAGAATGTAAATTTCTAGCTCGGGTAATATTCAAATGAGGTAGAAAGGCGATGGAATTAAAAGAAAATTTAGGAGGATAGAATCAAAGGGTGTTCTGCCTGCTGAAGGTCATGTTACTAATCTGATTTTTGAGAGAAGTATTCTGCGGCGTTGCGTTGTTCTCGCCATTAAGCCGTCAAGCTGACTTTAGGTAAGAGCCAACTTGCGCGTTACTCCATTTGTATAGCCGTTAAGCTAACTTACTTTTGCTTAATTGAGTAAAATTCATTATCTTTGATTTAAGCTGTAAATGCTGACTTTTGTAAGCACGAAAGGGGCCTTCTGTTAACTTATATTTGAGTTAAATGAAAGAGTTTTTTTTTATCCCTTTTTTCAAGCTGTGTGGTGCTTTACAAGATATAGTGATAATTCACCTTAAGTCTTAAGATGCTTCGTGCATCTTATACGATTCAAGAAAAATAGACGTTATATAAGAATTAAGAGTCATCGGGACAACATTAACAGCACCAGGAAACGAAAGAAGAAATTGTTAAGTATACCGCACATGATTGAAAAAATTGAAAGAATTGCAATGTTCAAGAGTGAACTTAACCAATGATTAGCCTTACACGAAAATTTATAAATCTCTCAGATGCAAATAATAGAAAATGAGAGATTTTTTTCAACAGGTGAAGCTCAGAAGTTATACTGTTACCGAAGAAACGTAAGAAAATGAGGGTATTTCATTGTCATCATTTAACGATAACATGTAGGGATGGCAAAGAAAGCGCATAAAGATAAAGATATAAAGGCAAAGTGTCTTTCAAATTTAATCAACGAAACTCCTCAATTTGAAAGAAATATGTGGTCATTGCCAGAAATAAAATATTTTTGTCTTCCACGCGTTAATCTATTGTCATTTGGCAAAGCGTTAGTTTTCAAATTTAATCTGCCCGTTATTGATTAAAAAACTAAGCGATTTAAAAATATTAAATGCAATTCTGAATATTTGTTTTATTTTTAATGTGGTAGATTTAAACAAAGTGCATTTAATTGATGATGTATTTAATTAATAATTTTATGATCATTTATGTTATTTCTATTATTATTATTTTAATTTATAAAAGATTTCTGTTACAGAAAAAAAATCTGCATTTAATTAATATCCTGTCATCAGGAACATCTACTTAAAGAGACTTAAAATTTTAAAGTTTAACTTCTCTTTAAGTCTTAGATTAGCCAAAACTTTTTTTAATTAATTTTATATAATTTAACATTTAATTAAAAAGTTAAAGAAGATACTGAATGTCAGACAAACAAGCAGAGATAAATTTGTTTAACTCCTCTCTGCTTAGATAGGTTGATATAAAACCTATTTTCGGTTTTAAATGTGGAACGAATTATTCTTGCACACTATTCATACGTTATAATATTAGTTAAGCTTATAGCATGCTATGAAACTTTCATATCTATGTCCGCAGTCAGCAGAGAATTAGAAAAAGCAAGCTGAATTTTCCTTAATGTGTAGCTAACGTTCATTAGGGACTTGACTAAAATGAACTTTCAACCATATATAAACATTATAAATTAGAATTTGCTGATGACCTTGCAGAACTGAAAATTTGAAAGAGTAACTGAACTGCACTTTCATAACTATCCATTCTTATTTTCCAAATTAAAACAAATAAAACTCATTTTCTTTAATCATCAGATTCACAAAGATCCATCTCATTTATTTTTATCTGGACATGAAAGAAATCGAAAGCGTAATTAAAATGCTGATTTTTAATCAAACATAAATGAAATTTTATAAATTAATATCTCTATTGTAAAGGAAAGCCAATCTAAAATGAAAAACTTATAATTCCTTAATTCTCTTCTTCTAATTCTTCTTTCAAAAGGAACATATCCACCGAAAATGCTCTTTATTCATAAAGGCACCAACAGTTTTATTTTTATCATTCAATCTAGTCAATCATATTGGAAATGGTGCTGCATATCGGCTGTCCTACAGCCTTAGGGATGATAGTGCTTTCTTAAGTTGCAGCAGCTATACTGTTCCGTGGAGCAGAAAATCCAAGATACTGGTCATCTATTGTTTATCGCTGTATTTTCAATTTTAGAATGGCTATTTTACCTGTGAATTTCAGGATTCATCGTCAATTCATCCGTGGACTTCCCCTTTACTTTGACCAAAATCTAATCTACTAATAGCTGCCGACTGTATTAATAATACAATACCTACGGCAAGAATTGTCCAGCTTTTCCGTGAGCGTTACGGATTTTCCTTCTATGAACGATATCTCGATTTTCAAGTGTGCGAGAGAAGTGTGAACTGACAATCAGTTATGAAATAAATGAATAGCTCACATTATACTCAAAAAAACCTATAAAAATTTTAATATCATATTCAAGTAGATACATTTCTAGGCACACCTGCAAAAAATTAGTTTTTGTTCAAAACTTTTTAAGATGTACCTGAATTTACATATTGGCGCGTTTTGAAATTTTTCATACTTATTATAAGCGATAATAACGAAAATGTGGTTTACGCACTTTGTAAAATTATTTGAATGTATGAATGATGACCTTTTTTTCCCGCTCTTCTACAATGCAAAAAAGGAAAGGAAAACAGGTTGCTATAAATTAAGAAGTTCGCCAAGGGAATTATTCTTGGCTCAAACTGAAAAAAATTCGCCAAGATAAATTTTTGAATTTTTCCGTATATTTCGCACACATTTTACAAAATTTAATATTTAGGCATACTTTCAGACGTCGAATCGACTGTACTACTTCGCTTTCCGGCACACCTGAGGCAAGTTTCATTTCTGTGAGGCATAAAATCTTTCGCTTATCTTTCATTCAGTTGAAAAGTTGCTAATACTTAGAAGTGTTACCGTTCGCTATGGCGTAATATTGTTAATTTATCTTTTAAATCAAAACCACAGATTCTTTATCTAACTGACATATTTAAAAGCTAATATAAGTACTTCGTAGGGAATTTGTATTTATACTTTATTTTTCTTCTTATATATACATCTTAACTGATGTGATTTATAATATATCTACTTTTGATTTATAAAATTAATAAAATAAAAAGGAAAAGTCCCATCATTTAATGATAGATTATAATTTCTACCCTATGAAGGTCCTAACCAATTCTTTCTCAATGAAAGTCGTAACCCAAAAGGAGTACTAAATTTTTCTCTAAGTATGTGCACCATTATCGCAATTATTAAAGGACTTTTCTGCTGTCATATATTATTTACTTCTCTACAGAATAATAGTTTTCTCACCACCTGTGAGTTTTTATACATTTATTGGCATGTAAAATACTATTAAGCCATTCCTTACGTGATATCACTCATCTATATTACAGAATTTTATTTTCTTGAAGTAATTTCATCAGAGACTGACACAATTAAAAAACAACTCTGCAGTGATCGTTTTTATCCCGATAAGATGAATTTGCGTATGCCATTAACTTCTCTTTTGCGTAAGATATAATCATTTAATTAAATTTTTAACTCGTATGTCTTTATAAACATATAAATTTTATACATTTTCTGAATTTTCAATTTTTAAAGAACGGTTTCGGCTATTTGAGGTATTTATTAACTCGGCGAATTATTATAAATTACATTATTATATTTTATACTGTAGCTCATAGAACGTATTATTCAATTTCCTTGATTTTGGTTTTTACACAAAAATTTTGTACGCATAAGTCTGTTTAATAGTATTGTTTGTTATTTTTGCAATATTTTTTGGTGTTTTATTTGTTTATTTATTTAATTTTCGCAGTTTGGCAATATTTTAAAGTGTATTTGGAGATAATAAAATTTGCAGTCACGTATTTTTTATATAAGGGCTTATTTCTGTTATAAAATTCTAGAGCTTGTGTTTCTGACACCTGATTCTGAAACCAGCAACGTTTCAATTGCAAAAATAACTCAACCCAACCCCATAATATGTATGTAGGTACAAAACCTCTTAACGGACTTTGGCTGTAATTTTATTGTGGCCAGTCTGGTGACCATTCGGAAATTTTTTTGCCAAATTGGCGATTTTTTGGAAGTTTTAAGAAAAGTATTTTCAAAGCTTTAGAAACTATTTTATCCAAAGATTCCAAAGGTTTGGCAACACCATGGAGGTAGACTGGAGCCACCTTTACAATGAGGGCAATGGAAATCATTTCGCTCATAAGCTTTCCTGCCTCAGTCGGTTTTATCGGCCTTTTCACATGTCATATCTATGCCTTTTTCATTTCTTAAACCTGATTTTACTGTTTTAAATATCTGTTGGTAGTTAATTTTTTGTCACTTTATTAAAATGCTTTTTAAACTTATTATAATATAAACATTGATGATTTGCAATAAAGCATAAAATAAGATTTTAATATATGCCTTTGAATGGCAATGATAGGCATGGAAATGTAATTTCAAAGCAATTAGTTCTTCTGTGGTGCTTAAATATAGATGAATAATTTAAATGGCAAGAGTAAAATTGAAACTGTACGAATATATGACATAAATAACTAATAGTTTAATAATAAATAATTAAGATAAACTAAATATAATTTTTTTGCAAATCCCTAAACCAATAAATAAACAGAAACAAAATTAACGAAATGATAAATTAACTTAAAATGATAAATGATGAATGACGTAAAATGATAAAGCTTCTAAAATTATTTTCTTCACTTAATAATAATAATAATAATTTTAAAAAGTAATAAATTTTTCTATGAGATGTGAATAGTCTAGATTTATAACTGGAATACAAATTTTATCAGAAATTAAAAAATTTAGGTTCTGTGAACACAATTTAAGCTGCACAGTCTCTTATTTCCTCTGCAGTTAAAAATTTACCTTATAAAACCTAACACACTATCGAAACGTCTGGTAAACAACCAGAAACAAAACTGAAAAAAACAATAGGTTGATTTCTGAATAAAACAATATTATATTACAAGAAGATACACGATCCATTATTTCTCTTGAATTTAAACATTGAATTCATAATATGTACCTTATCCATATTTTGAAATGATTGATAGTAATTATGAAATATATTAAACAAAAAATACAAAATATATTTTTATATAAATAGGCATAATTATTTTAATTACATCGTAGATTTTAAGAAGATAGATCTCTATGGAGGTCATATAAAATACCTTCTTTCGTTACGAGCATTACGAGTTTACGTTATGCATATTATCTTGAAACATTTTGACCATTATACAGGGTGTTTATAAAGTCCGGGACCCATTTTGATGTTTAATAACTCATAAAATAATGAAGATATAAACAAACTTATGGCATTTATTGATGGAATAACTTATATATTTTCCTTTTCAGGTTTGAATATCTTTACTTTTGTAAATATCGTCTGCGCGTGCGGTTAATTTCAGATAATTTCATTTTCCAGTCTTAATATCTGTACTTTTCTAAATATCGTCTGCTTATTAATTGCATTTTTCTCTCTTTTGTTTGTTAATCGCCGTACTGTGCGCATATGGAGATCTGAAAACCCCCATGAATACTGAGGCACAAAGGGATTCCCCAAAGGTTAATTTGTGGTGAGGACTAATGCACGACCGAGTCATTGGCCATTTCTTTTTTACAGAAAAGACGGTCTCATCGGTCGTATACTTAGACATGTTGGAAAACTTCGCATTTCCACAACTAGAAGAGCTTCAGCCACATGTCTTTTTGCAACAAGATGGTGCCCCACCTCATTGGGGTACCATCGTTCGTAGTTCTTTGAGTGACCATTTTAGAAGAAGATGAATTGGACGAGGAGGTCCAATTCCTTGGCCACCCAGATCACCTGATATAACGCCACTGGACTTTTTTCTTTGGGGATTTGTAAAGGACAACGTTTACAGGAGGTGAGTGTCGAACATGGATGACCTAAAAGCCAGAATTACAACCGCAATAGCCTCTGTGGATGCCGACATGCTTGCCGGTACCTGGCGTGAAATTGAATATCGACTCGATATTCTCCGTGCGACGAAGGGGTCACACGTGGAAGTTCATTGACAAGGGTCCTGAAACGTTTTGAGTCTATCTAACCATTTATGTTATTAATTTTAATCTATCTTTATTATTTTATGAGTTATTAAACATCAAAATGGGGCCGGGAGTTTATAAACACCCTGTATTTTTTTCCTTCAAACAAGAGATCTCAATTGCGGTATCGTACAAAATTCTTGTCCTAGAAAACACCGATATTTTATAGTATTTTCATCCTGCCAACTCGTGACTATATTTGCATAAATTAAACATTAAAAACTCTTTCTAATTTGATAACTTTTTGTACACGTTTAGGTTAAGATTCCAAAGTAATAAAACTGCATGAGAATATTAATGCCATAACTCTAAAGTTTTAAAACTTATAAATTATTTGTGTGAAAATTCTTTTCGAATATCAATTGTAATAAAATTGTAAATTAAGTAATGTTGCATATTAAAAAATCATAAAAGAACATCCCTGAAAATCCCTAAAAACTTGTACCTCAAATTATACTAATTTAATCGTTAATCGACCCTTCAAGGTAAATTGAAAATGACGTCAAAAATCTCAAATTTTGAAATCAAATATTTCATTCAAATTTTTTGTTTTCTTTATTTTTTTAACTTTTTTCCCCTATGTATAGGGACCGAAGGAATACATAAAATGTTGCATTCTACATTTTATACAATTTTTTTAATTTAAAAATACGAAAGCATAAATCATTGCATTATTTAAAACAGTTTTATAATTGGATGTATTTGTCTGTGCCCAACGTTTATGGTATTAAAGGCCAGGTAAGGAGTTTTATGAGTACGGTGTACATTTATGCAATGAACATATAATATATTTATTGACATTTAAAATAGCATTAATCCATTAAGTGGTATTAGGGTTATATATTACAGAACTTTTTTTACCTTTTTTATCTTTTTTATAGATGTAATATTATAGAAACAGTTGATGACGTAGATGGAGAAATATAGCATTTCGCCATTGTAATAAAGTAGCTCGACTCAGAAGTAATGTTGTTGTAGAAATATTGATTGCACAGAATGTTGATTCATAATGAAGAGCAAACTTGGCAGCCGAAGCGGATTAAATATTCATTTACATTTCGATTGATATTTGCTCCCACAATTCACTTGGCACTCTAATCGTGCTTATTCAAGAACATTTACATTTTTGATACTGTTGCGATAGGAGGAGAGCACCGAGGCAGCGTGTTAGAGAGAACAGAGATAGACGCAAAGTGTGCAGTTATCCAATATAGAAGCTTACCAAGAGAGAGGTTCAGTTTGAAGAAAAAGAATAAAAAGAGAAAGGTTCTCAAATTTTTGTGTTCATGTTCGGAATTAGCTATGTCTTCAGCGTTATGTAAATCATATGATATTGATTGATCTAGAAATGATTCAATCCAGAAGTAATTATTGCTATTTTTGAAATAGAGAGGGGAAATACCCAAATTAAAAATGAGGAATTAAGGGGATATTGCTAATTTAAATTATAATTTTGCTTTATGTATTTTTTATCTCATATACATGTATATAGATGTGTATGAGTGAGTGAGTAATTGTCGGCCATCAAATGAGAAAATGTTCAAAAATCAAGATAATAGGACCTTAATTGCTTAGTAATTTTTTTTTATTTTTAATCTATTTCGGAAAAAAAGGTAAAAACTTCTATTCAGAATTCTCAGGCTAACTTTTTTTCCTTCCATTTTTCATAAAAGGGGTCGGAATTATGATTTATTCTTTTATGCTTCCAGAGTGCCGTCTGATCGCTTTTGGAAGTTTAAGAAATTTTAACACATGTGCTACTCAGATTTATTTCATCGTATTATATTTTTTCACCGTATTGTTTTATGCATATTATTATAGCAAACAGAACATCACATTCTGAAATAATGCATTAGCGGATTAAGTATTTCAAATTAAGGAATTTCGTTATTCAGTTTGCTTTAAAAAATAATTGTTAACTTCTTATTCTTTATAGTAAGTACATTTGTTCTTTAATGTCTACTTTGATGCATAAAAGAGGGCAACAAACGCTCTCCATCTGTTTCAATTCTTAAATCCATCAACTAAGAATTTTTTTGTTCCTGCAGCGGGAACGCATCTTCCTTTTCAGTTCTTCAAAAGTCGCAAAAAGTATTTGATTCACAGATCGAGAAATGGAGCTGTGGGACTCTGCTGAGCAAGCTTCTTGAACGATACGTGAATTTTTTTGTTGGGGAAACATTATATCTGACAAACGGGGTTCACAGTCGTAACAAATTCTAAGAGTCGTAACCGATCTTAGGTCAAGGATTTTTATGGTGAGTTCGAAAGATATTTATTTGATGACATTTTATTGTTTATGTAGCCTACTCGTTCACTGATAAAGTACCGGGAAACACTCTGATAATCAAGTCGTAAAATGTCGACATCTTAGAAGACATCCGAACATCTCTCGTAAAGAAGAAAACGAAAAGCGGATCATAAATTATTATTTCTTTTTTTGTTCCTTCAATATTCAAGAAACGTCCAAACAACGTGACCGCTATCCATCCATTAACTGCTCAATAAACTTTTAACTCAACATCGAGCCTTACAAAGTTGCATCTTGCTAGCTTTTGTCGGAGACTTGTTTATATATATTTATATCAATAAAATCTATATATTTAGAAGAAATTTAAAAGCAAAAAAGGAAAAATGTGGATTATTATTAATATTTTCCTTCCATCATCCATCAATATAGCTTGTTAATCTTTGCAATGAAGTACGAGTACTACTAAGTTCCGTGGCAAAATGCAACTCTATCCATCATTTAGCTGTCGCTGCTTGCTCAAAGAGAATTCTAAAACTTTCCTAAGAAATGATTTCTGCAGATAAGTTTTCCCGTGAAATATTTTAGAGTAAGTCTTGGGATTATATTAATAGAATGACCAGCAGTTAAAAATAGCCATTAAAAATCTTAATGGTCCCTGATTGTTAGGTTTAGCGAAGTGCAGCCCTAGCCATCAGGAGAAAGAACTATTTTGTTACGAATACACGTAGGTGAAGTACATTTTGGAAATACCTATTTAAAAATTTGGGATTAAGTTCTGTAAATTTTTCTTGAAAATTTTGTGCAATTTTCAATCGTATGATACTTTATAGCTTTACTAATTTCAAAGATAGTAGCGAAACCTGCATTGGCTAATATAGATGGTGACATTTTGCGGAACTACAGATTTTTAGGAAGATTTCTGAAATACAGACTAGGTTTTCGACGCTTCCATTGGAAACCATAATTCTTACTCATATGCCAGCAAGGGTGACTTTCACGTGCCATTCAGTAGGAAGTCCTACATTTGGTATCCGGAAAACATATGCACACTATAATGGTGACACACTCTCTTTACTAATTTCAAAGATACTATGAAGCGAAACCTGCGTTGGTTAACGTAGATGGTGACATTTTGCGGAACTAGAGATTTTTGGGAAGATTTTCTTGAAGTGCAGACCAGGTTTTCGACGCTTCCATTGGAAACCATAATTCTTACTCATATGCCAGCTAGGGTGACTTTCACGCGCCATTCAGTAGGAAGTCTTACATTTGGTATCCGGAAAACATATGCACACTATAATGGTGACACACTGTCATCACTAAGACTAAACTCCGTTATCATCTATATGAGGAACGTCACCTATATACATAAAGAAGAATGTCTGCTTGTGTTTTTGTTCGCGATTAACTCAGTCACGAGTATAGTTATCATCACCAAACTTTCTACCAATCTTTACTGGGTCCTGGAAAAGGTCGACGTCCACTTAAAAAATAAATAAATTAATTAATTAAAAAAAAGCTAAAATCAGAGATATTAATTAAAAACTCTGAAAATACTAATTTTCGCACTCATTTTTCGGACTGGCATCAGTGTCGAGCGTTGGAGATAAAAATGCTTTGTTTCGAAAACTGTTGCTACTGCTCGCTTTTCAAATCGTAGAGTTTGTTAACGAAAACTTTGTAAGTTTTACAAAATCTGTATATGTAAAGAAGAAAGTCTGTTTGTTTGTTCGCGTTATTGATTTCTGATCAATTATAATAAATTTTTTGCCAGATTTAATCGATTAAAATTCAATATAGGTGAAATATTGGATGGAACTTGAACTTTTATGGCCGTTTGATTAGAAAGACGAAAATCCTTAAAAACTACGTGCAATTATTGGTGATATAATGAAAGAGAATTAGTTTATTTTTCTATCGAAATTTTTTATGTGGGTTTACGTGGGTTCCATATCGCATCAGACTGAGAAATATATGACTATGAATCGTATTTTGCATCGTTATTAGAGAATTACAGCGGTATCGTTCTCTCTGTTGTTAGATACATTACTCTCAATCTAACTTAACTTTCATTGGGTACTTCCGCTAGTATAATATACAATAAAATAAATTATGCAAGATGTAAAATTTTAGCAATATCATGCAGCCAACTGTTCTTTTTTCTATTCTGTTTTTTCAGTTTTGGGCTGAGCGTGAAGATTTAATGAGAAATGGAACTGAATTATGCAGGTTAGGTTAGATTACATTGATTAAGACAAAGCGATTCGAGTACTATCTGAGTATGAAGATGGATACCTTCGTGGAGGAATTTTCGAGGGAAACTGGGTCGTACCCAAGTTGCACATAGGCGAAACCATGAAAGTTAACCACGCAGTTATCCAGTTAGTAGGGATCTGAACTCAGATCAAACTACCAATATTCAGTTATGTGACTGCTCGGTCGCCACTGGGCGTTAACTGTACAGGACCTAAAAATTTTACTTTTTAATGATTACCGCATGCGTTATCTACTCTGTCATCTCTGTCCTGGAAATACGTAGCAGTTTTCCTTTGGAAGACATCAAGTGTGGCATATTCTGCTCACCTGCTGTTCATTATTGATATTTTCTCTAGTATTGCTGCTGATATTTCCACCGTTCCATTAGCATACTCGATATAACAAATTGCGCAAGCCCAATACAGCTTCAGTGTCTAATCTTCGGGTATCCTGCATTCTTTTTATCAAGCATGCCACCAAAATTTTGTTAATACTAGAAATTAATATTATTTCTGCGTTGTGTATTTCATTTAAGATGTATCGTCAGTACTGCTTCAAGGTGAATTCCAATTTGGAAAATTGTAATCGTTACTTTGACCATACCACTAAGTAAGTTTTCCTCATAACGACGTTTTAAACTCTTCAAAATATATTTCATTACTTCCTTTATCCAAAGAAATGTATTCTTTTCTGTTATATAGCGTCTATGCCGTAGTTTTCTTCATGGATCTATTTTTATTTTCAGATGAAACTTTTTTTTTTCCAATAGCGGGCCGTAGCTGAGTTTGGCTCGGCCACTACTACTAAGGCCAGAATTGGTGGTAACTTTATTATGGAGGAACCTAATAAATGGGCCTCCTTTGCCTTCTATGAAGAGACGGACAGTTACAACCGTGCCTTCTCAGGGATTCGAATCCGGGCCCAATTTTCAGATGAAACAGTTGTTTGTAAGCAGTGAGGGAGAGTTTTATATGCATTCAATTAGAAAACTCTGCATTTGGCTTCATAACATAAAGAGCGGCTGATCGTTATAAATGAGAGTGCTCGTTGTAATGAAAACGCACTTGCAATATTCTCTTCAGATGAGCTTTGCACCGGTTGTTGTCATAGAGTGATTAGGTTCTTCAACGTTTCAGGTGTTTTTGGACTTTCCACAAAAACACTCGTATAGCTCTTCTGAGGATCGCACAGCACAATCAGTAGTTCTACTTCAAACTAAAGACGTTAAACACAATGCAATGCAAAGAGCTTCTAAAAGGAGAAGCTCTCACGGCGATCTCAATACACCGAAATCAGCTCTGAATTAAAAACTGAGAGCAGGTGCCTCACTCTGGTCTTATATAGTTTTCACCCGGTCGCCGAGAAATCTCTAGTATCTTCAATTTCTCAAAATTGCTGGAAAGCATATACGGTTTAAGTTACACCTACAGGCCAGATATGGTTACAGTTAAATATAGGGATGAATTATAATTTTTCAATTACAGTGCGAATTACAGTTTTACAGGGACCAGACCAAAATGTATTAATGGTGATAAAGTTTGGCGACTTTTTGCGTTTTCTCGCTAAACTTGGGGACAAAAATTAGTCGGCAAAACCATCTCCAGCCTAGCAGCATCTTGTCAATTTAGCGAGATAGCCATTTACCTCAATGCTAAATGGACTTGTCCCTGTTATCTTATTTTTCCGGCAGAGCTTCGTCTCTTTGGAATTTTCATATTACGTTATACAAAAGATACTACAATTTCACCTATAGCTGCGCTAAAATTATTTCCATATATATATATATATATATATAA
>KK112647.1:0-10518 GCA_000611955.2 Stegodyphus mimosarum
AATTCAGAAGCTTTACACATTTTAATACATTTCTCCAATGTTAACTGATCTTCCCTTAATAATTTGTCTTTAAGATTTTTATTTAGAATTCCACTTACTATTCTATCTCTTATTAAACTATCTTTCAATTCTACAAATCCACAATTAGTACTTAATTTCTTTAAATCTGTTAAAAAATCATCAAACGACTCACCGACAAGTTGTGTTTGACAGAAAAATATATGTCTATATATGTCTGTCGTTTGCTTTCGGTACGAAATAATTTTCGTAAGCTTCAATTACTTTGTCAACATCCTTCTTTTCTTAAATTAAAAAGTATTAAACTTTTCAAGTGCATCTTCACCAGTAATATGCAATACAATAGCTACTTTAATTTAAGATGATTAAGCAATACCACCAGACGCTAACATGTAAATCTAGAATTTTTGTTTCCACTTCTACCAATTTTCGCTTAAATTACCTTCGAAATTTAGATTACTTGCTGGCTTTAATCCATCCACATTTAATTAAAAACTGAAGGATTCACAAGTGACGCTGCGTGGTTCTTTAAAAAAAGATTTTCTTTTTAATCTATCCTGTCGACTGCACAATGTATCATTTTTATATGTTCGGTAAATGCTCAATGATGATTACGAGATGTACACAGATATCGTTTATTCCACATTCTACTCTAATAATTCCATATTACAGTTATGATTAATAATAATAAGAGATACAGTTACAGTTACATATTGAACAATTTCCATTTATAACTATCTGCTCCATGTAACTGCGGTGCCGAACACCAGGGTGCCTAGGTTCTAAGAACCATACCCCACATCGAACAGATAAGTATAGTTATGAATATTGTGAATGGTAACAGAATGGATCTTAGAGATCATAAACTTATAAGCGAAATACATAATTATCATGAAATTGTACTTAATATTTTCTAAGCAGATGTAAATAAAAATTCATTATTTGTAGTAGAAAGCAGGTCAGGCACAGAAAACTTGTAAAGAGAACATATGCATGGCAGGAAACAATAATAGGCAAGTGCGAGACTTTTGGTGCCACTAGGTGAAATAAGGGTACATAAACATACTGATTATGAGATACAAAGAACTAATATATACATGTTATATTATAATACATATATTACATAATACATAATTATTAAACTAGATTATTACACATGATGTCCCTAGGGCGCTTTATATACAATGGGTCGTTACAGTCATAACTATAATTGGTAATCACAGGATTGTCAATTAAGTCCTGCTGCTCAAAAAATTTCCGCGCAAGGCGGCTGTAGAATATTTTAATTTCCTCAATGTTAAGCTCCTTGTGGAGCTGCTTGTTTCGAACATACCAAGGGGCATTACATATTTGTCTGAGTGCCCCATTTTGGGCTGCCTGTAAATTTTTCTTAAAGACTTGCAGGAATACGCCCAAACTGGGCAGGCGTAGCTAATGATGGGACGCAACACGGATTTGTGAATGAGCAACTTGTTGTCGATAGAAAGAACGCTGTTTCGAGCCATTAAGGGGAATAGTGACGCTTTACGCGCTCGAAACTTACTAATAATATGTTTAACCCTCTCAGCGTTACGGACGGATTTTTCTGCATCGAAAGATGGCTTTCCAAATCGTCCCACACGGATTATTTTGTCAGCTCTTGATTAATCCGAAAGCGTTTCAAACGATTTTTTCTGCCTTACATTTTCGGCCTCGAAATCGTTAAGGACGGAATATTCTGTACTGTCGTTCCCCCGACCTCCTGTTGCGCTTAATTGTTAGTGGGGAAACAGCGATCGTTAGAGAAAGATGTTACAATGGGATGGTCATAAATAAAAACATCAAACCCAGTAGTACCATCTGCTGACCTGAAGGCGATTTTCGTGCCGAAACTGGAAAATATTGGAAAGCCTTCAAAGGAAACCTTTCTGTATGCGAAAAATTTGCTAAACAAAATTTCTTCTGCAAAAGTAATTGTAATTTGCACGGAACTCATGAATAACTTTTAAAGAATTTAGCATCACCTAATTTGCAAACAATTTCTTTTTGCATAGAATAAATACTTAAACAGGTATCTTACAGTGACTGTAGAAACAGAGAAATTTGATATAATTTTTATTTTAGCTGTGAGCATTGATTAAAAATACTATTGTATTTTTTTAATTACTATAAGAGTTCACCAAAACAGTTACTTTAATATATACTTTGAACAATTCTTCTGAAATAAAAATGAGATTTTTGAGAGTTTAGATCGTGTAATTCCATTTTAAACTAATGTATCATTTATATGTTTGTATCGAAATTTATTTAGTTGTGTGAAGTTTAGACATTTTATTATTGAAATCTGAGGACAAAGTGCGTTTCCTTAAAGAAAAATTCGTTTTACTCCTCTGATTTCTCATCTAAAACGAACTACTGAGAAATTTCCTTGGCATGATATGAAAATCCTTCGCAAATAATATCGTATTTAATTAAATCGCTTTCTGCCGTTGATAATATAAAGTATTAAAAGTACATGAAATCCTATGATGCATTTTTTACCCTATGCGAAATACTTCCGTTTTACTGAAAGTGTTACTGAATAAAATAGTCCAAATGCTATCTGATTATGAATATTTTATTGTTATTAAAATGTGTTTACTTCCAAATTTTGAAACGGTTGGGATATAAAATTCTCAGAAGGTAAGAGTAAATATTTATGAAAAATAGTTGTTAGTAGAATAAAAATATAAATAGCTTTTTATAAAATCGTCGCAATCATTATACGAAGGTGGAAAAAATAGAATGGTGATCTGGGTGATGCAAAAAATTTCGAAAAAGGAAATAAGAATTTCGGATTCTTTGTCTATATCAAAATTTGAAATGACCCAATTAGAGGCTCAAATCTTTCACGGAGGATTTTCGGAGGGAAAACACTATTTTAACACTACACTTTGTTATTTACAACTACGGTTAATTAATTAAAGCAAAGGAGGGCTGTCTCTGTATGGGAAGGGATGCCTTCTTGGAAGACTTTTTAAAGAAACCCGGCTCATATTCACTTTACGCATGGGGAAAACTCAATTCCAGATCAAACTACTAGTGTTCAGTGACGTTTTCTCGGCCGCTAGTGGATGTTATTTACGACTAAGGACTGATGAGCTATATTAAATTAGGTACTGATTACCATTTATTTTAAAATTCATTACTTAATTCTTATGATTGAGGTTTTACTAAAAAGACCAATATATGTATGTATTTCTTGAAATCATTTTTCACATCTTATTAACATTCTATGTGCAGTTCTTATAGTATCCTTCCTTCACGTCCACTCAAACAAAATCGGACTATTTAAAATTTGATGTCTATGCTTCATTTGAAATATTTCTTTTTTGGTTTGGTTTAATTGACAAAGCGTTCGAGGGCTATCAGCCAAAGGAGGGATGCTTTTATGGAGAACTGTCTAAGAGAAAATGGCTCCTATACATGTTACACAATGGAAAAATCACGAAAACGTCCATGCAGCCAGCCCGTTCGCTGGGATTCGAACTGAACTACCCCGTCTACAGCAATTTTACTGCTTGGCCGTTGGTGGGAGTATCACCTTTTGAGATAATTATCACAATATTATATGTTTTAATAGGCATCAATAACAATCTATGCTTACTATTGTGATTTACATTTCCAGTGATGTTAAATCTCCTAATTAATACTCTTGTGTATTTGATGGCTCTGTGCCTAAGAGCAGTAAAGCTTCAACTGAGGACTTTATAAGTAGAACTGGCTCATATCTACATTATACATGGGGAAACCACCATAATTAATACAAATATGGCAATATTTTTCTTGTCACTGTCAATGATACCAATCGTACGATTTGATATTCACATTCGGAGCAAAAACACATTAAGAAAGAATTCAATTTGGGGACAAATAAAAAAGAATTGATGAAATAAGTATTATAAAACTGAAAATTTCTTTTATATCTTGGGTCATTTGTTACCATTTACTTTGTGTTTTAATATCTTTTCATATTTCATTTCAGTATTGCTTTATTAATTCTTAAATATCTTGCAAATTCCAAAAAATTTGTGAAATTCATAAATTCTTTTAAATCAAAATATTCTTTCCCAGTTCTAAAAATGTATTCTTGATATTAGAGAGTAACAAAAAGCTATAGTAATTAATATGCAATTATCGTTAATTAAAGTGCATTTTAGTAGTAGATTCATCATAGTTGTAATGTACACATGCCTCAAAAAGATTGTACGACAAAACAGTTTTTTCACCGTTCTGGGCAGAACCATGGTTCCAATTTCAAACAAATAAATAAAAATAAAATAGACTTCCGCACAACGACAGTTTTTGACTCATTTTATTACAAATGTATAAAGCAAATTTCTTTTAGTTCTCCAAAAGAAATAAATATGTCAATGAATAATATGTTTTTCAATGTACTATTAAAATAAGAAATCCATACTGATCTGACTCAAATTAACTGATATATATTTTTAATCAAAATTTTGCAATAGAGATTTTAAATATTATTTTCAAGCACTAACTACACAGAAGTTGCATTTTTAAGTTTTTAAACACAGTTTGCAATAGTTTCGGCATCTTTTATAAGTGTTACGAACCGTCTTATTTCTCCAAATTTCCTTTAGCAAGGTAAGGAACAACACATTCAATGGCACATTTTTTACACAATCGTTTTGCAAACACATAAATTTCACATATGTCTTCCATACATTCGTAGCCGAAATAGTCCATAACTGAAAGCCTAATTGTATTCAATTAATTTCTTACATTAATATCATAACCGCTTGTACACTTTTTAAGAAGTTCCCGGATAAATAGGCATTCTTCTAAAATAGAAATGGTAAAAATCATTTGAGATATAATTTTTCCTTCGCAAAACAAACTATTTATTTCTCCACAATATAATCGAAAATTATGCTATGTAATAAATTCAAGAAGAGGAATAAGTAATTTAAAATTCATTCAGTTGCATAAGAAAGTAAATAATGGCAGCACAACATTATAATGCATCATCATAATATCATCTGAGAGTTGTAAAAAAGTTTCATTCCTACTAAATGGTTTATATAACTCTCCTTTTATAAAAGCTCGAAAAAGAGAAGAGAATATATATATATATATCATATGCATTTAGTGAATTAACGTATTAAAGGCATTGTTGTGTATAATATAAATATTTGCTTGTTATTTCATGAAATAGAGTGTCTGGGAGCCCATTCAAATACCTTGTAGAATTTTAACAAATTATTTTACAGGATACAAACATGCACATGCTTTTTATGAAATATGCAGACCTCATGCAAATATACTTCTGTTTTATTAAAATTAAGGATAATGAAATTTATTTTAATATAAATATATAACTCTACATAAAGAAATCTGCAGGCATCTTAATTCCCATTATTTTTCTATGTTATCATAGCAAAAAAAACAGTCTTTATCTTATATACTAACTAGATTAATTTAAAAATACGACCTGTGAAAACTTTTTATCCTCCTTGCTTCAGTTTTTCTTATGACAGTTACGCACTTTCTTTAACTTGATATAAGATCTGTTTGTTTTAAATACTTTTCTAAAACGTTTTATAGTAAATAATACTAGCGCAAAATATTTGGTTGAAAAATTATGTAAAACTGGGTTCAGTACCCAAAAAAAAATAAATAAATAAATAAAAAATGAAAACAGCTTTCAGATTTTATATTAGGTCCAACCGGACAATTTTTTTTCATTTGCAGGCACATACATGTTTCAAGAGAATTTAGGCTAAAACTGCTTTGAGCTGAAACTATCATTAGAATTTCCGATACACAGGCAAGCAGGCTGTAGACAAAAATGTTTTATTCCAACTATGTTGCCATTGCTCGCTTTGAAATCTGACTTATTGCTTGAGATCTGAAAATTTCGTATATCAGTCTGATACCTCACAGGCGATTTTAGGTTTCTGAAAATGTGTATCATTAGAACTGAAGAAATAATCTTTATCTTAATTGACAAAAATCTTTATTTTTTGAAATTTTAATGGGTTCCTGAATATGCAATTTTGAGTTTAAAGAAAAAGTTATAAGTCGACGAACAACTATTTCCCTTTTATTCTAAAGTAAAAGAAATATATAAGTGGTAAACCTAAATTTTTGTTATTGAATACATTGGAACTACACACGATTTTATTTTCTAAACCTATAACGTTTTCTTCTGTATTTCTTTCTTGAACCTGAAACTCTGAAGTAGTTAAAAAAATTAAAGATCTTATATCCCTGATATAAAGGCAGA
Source organism: Stegodyphus mimosarum (assembly GCA_000611955.2). Lineage (NCBI taxonomy): Eukaryota > Metazoa > Arthropoda > Arachnida > Araneae > Eresidae > Stegodyphus > Stegodyphus mimosarum. Next base: position 6,287 of record KK112647.1, read on the forward strand.
TCAAGCCTAGGAACGGTATTTGCAACGTCGCGTGAAAGAAAAATTAATTAAAAAATTCTTACCTCGTGCATTGGTAAATTTTTTTTAGTGCACGTGTTGTTAAATAATGATTCAATGCAGCACAAACGCAGTGACCAATTTCTGTCTCTCCAGAAATGAATTTTACAAAGGTGTAAAAGCAATAACACTTATTTGGGAATTCGAAAATGCTTTCTAAATGACACTTGTAATAATTAAACTCTATTTAATTTACTCTTCAATATCAGGATAATTATAATACTTAAAACGAAAATGTATATATTGTTTGAAGGATATGTTTGAATATTTGAAATCACTAAATTCTCTGTACTGTGACAAGTTAATATAGGTAACTCTGATTACTTCGCTTATTTTTCAGTATAAAATCTACGTGCAAGTTTAAAAAAATATTTTAATCATAAAATGAAACATTTTTTGGAACAAAATTGTCTAGTTGTAGCATACATTTCGTGTGAAAATAAAACAATAAATTGGCTTTCGTGGGAAAAACTGCATACATCCACTCGCAATGTGAAAGCGATTAGAGTACTTCCCTCATTCTAAGGCCTAGAACTTTGGAACTGGACTGAAAGGAAATACTGACCGTTTCCCCGCCTGCCCAACAATTGCCCCGCCTGCCCAATTAGTGCCCAAGAGCACTAATCACCTTGTCGTTAAGACTCAACTTGAAAATTTCGCCCCGTTTCCATAACCGCTGAGCGAAGAGCCCCCGGTGGCATATAAGCATTCTGTACCGCGCCACGCGCATAGGGAAAAATCCGTATTTATGATTGGACATACTTTCTGATGACATCATTTCCTCTTGGCGTAATGACGTTTAGGCGGGATTCATACTGTTTTGTTTTCGTTGAATGACGCGCATGAGTGACACCGAAATGTGAAAATTATCATTTGTGTTCTTTGAATAATAACGCCAGACGAAAAAATTGACATGCGGCCTTCTGCACATGTCATCCTGTTTATGGAATAATAAAATTATAAAATCCTTTAAAGATGTTGTTAATATCAGAAGCAATCTTGAATGCTTAAATTATACAAATACATTTAGTGCAAAAAACAAAACACATTGCATTACAGGATGATTTCGACTCAAATGTAAAGGCATATGTGCTAGTAATATGAAATTTTGTTGCATTCTGTTCCTTTCACATTGTAGAAAATACATATTTCCTTTGCAACTGTATATGTTATTTCCATGTTAATATCCATGTCTTTCATAATTCTAATATTCTGTTGCCTTAAATGAAAGAAAAAAGTCCATGCAGTATTTTCACAGAATACACGTGTATAAGAAAAGAAAAGATTCTTCTCTAATAAAAACTATTTTTATATAAAGGTACAAAAGATTTTACACCTTAAAAAATGGGCGATATTCATAAAGTACATATTCATGGGAAATATTCAATTTATATATATGTATCTCTGTTTCTGTGCTCTAAATCTATAGTAGTCTGACTTCAAAAATAAGTTTTACTTTTTTAGACTGACTACAAATATTCTGAGTTTACTGTGTATTATGTTAGCTTCTAATTCTTTCGCTGTTTAGCAAAACTGAATTGCCCTATGCTTTCTAAGATTGCATCTACAAAGAATCTGTATTAAATGAACATGAAACGATGAATTAATAATCACAAAACCTTTAATATGAAGGCTTTTAAATTAAGAATACATTTATTAAAAACCTCTGCACCTAATATTTATACACGTTTACGAAGTTAGCACACTAGAAGAAATAATGATTTTCCTCTCTATGAAAAAAAAGCAGTACATTTTTTATATTGAATTTACCATACTGCAGTGCCGTAATAATTGTAATCGGCAACAAAAATATAACACACGTTATTAACGGTAATAATTTTTTCGGTACTGCTATTAAAATGTGAACAAACGGCATGGAGGTGTATTTTCGAGACCGAGCAAAGTAAAGGCGTTCGTAAGCGTAGAGGAAATGATGTCATTGGAAGCCGTATCCAATCACGAGGATGGATTTCTCCCTATGCGCGTGGCGCGGTGCAGAATGCTTATATGCATACCGTACCTTATGTTAAGTCAGACATTATACATGAAACCTCACTTTTGTACAACATATTTTCAAATATTTATTTTATTATAAAATCCGTTCTTAAATTTTGTATATATTACGCACATATTATGTAAGATTGAATATTTTCCTACAGAACTGTACTGAACGTCTTTCTCCTACGATACTGAGAAAAGTTTAGCCTCTATTTCTAAAAACAGATCAAGTATTTTCAAGTAGAGTGTATGTTGAAAAGAAGCGGGATATGCGTTGAAAATTAGAAGAGGGACGATAAGAATGAAAGGCAGTGTGCATGGTCATTCCACGTATTATATATGATACCTTTGGATGAAAAAGACTTCTTTTCCGTTATCCACGAGTCAATACCCCCTGGACATATATAACTATTATCTGTTTCTGTTGGTATAACTGGGCTCACACTGTAAAATTTAGAATGATGCAAAAGAAAATCGATAGTATAATTTACATTTAAATTTTTCCAATATAGATATTACCTGCTAATTGCATTACAATTAGCTAACTACAGAGCACAAGAAATATAGTAAGACTAGAGTTATCTTATTGCGGGTGTCGAGTTTAGTACTGCAATAAAATTTTTGAATTGGTTTCGTCTGGTTGAACCTTGCTAATAACCGAATGATAAAATACTTGCTGATAGTTTGATTTAGGATCGAACATAAGTGAATGGGATGACTGCATCAGTCGGTTAGCTTAGAAAGCCCATCATGATGGCAGTCCTGATATGTTTGCGATAAATAGCTCTCCTATGTTCTGCAATATCCAAATAGTATAAACTATTTGTAGTTAAAAGTGAATAAATTACGCCTTTTGTTTTGTAAGAAATAAATATCTTGTTGAACTTTAGTTTCTTAGAAAAAAAAGGGAAAAAAAGATTTTATATTTATTTCTAACTGAGCCAGCCAGCCATGTGAACAAAGCTTAATTTTGCTTCTTTTCGTTGAAGCAAAAATATGTTGTGCCTTTTGTTGAATAAAACAGATTTTACACTTCAGTTTTGCCGTAGAATGTCTGTTTTGTATTTTATTTTACGGAAATTAAAATCTTTAATTTTTTGTTTCAAACCTTACGGTGGGGAAATATTCTATATATAAATATAATAGCAGTCCCGCATGAGCATAATAATAAATAAATAAAAGCCTACAGGAAATTAAACTTGTTGCCAGATTTTCTTAAATATTCAGATAGATTGTGATTATGTTAGCCCGGGTATTCGTTGAAATTAGTTGAATTTCTGTTGAAAAGCTTACTCAATTCATGTTTCATATTTCTAAAATTCGCATTTTTGAGCATGTATATTAACACATAAATATTCTTGGCAAAATCTAATTGAAGGAAGATAAATTTAATCATGATCACTTCTACACAATTTTATTTTAAAATTCGACATCATTTGCATCTTTTTAGTGCAAACATGATTTTTTTCTTTTCATATTTCAAAACTGTCACCTTTTACACCTTTTAAAAGTAACTGCGTATTATTGTACTAAAAAATAAATTCAAGAATATACTGAATTCTGAGAAATCATCTTAATGCATCAAAAACTAAATTATAAATATCAATATTCTCTCTATATATTCTATATAATATATAATGCTTCTGTATTAGGTAATTACAGTGAAAGTAACGCTGATAGAAAATGTTTAGTAAAACTGTGCATTACTTCTTTTTAACTATAATATTTTGAAGAAGTATTTTCAATTTTCCGACTACACATACTAAACTCATGTTCCATAAAATGCATCAAGAACGTTGGCCCATCAGCGGACGAGCAATGAAGTCTTTGAACGCTAGTAATTCGGACTAGGGAATGGCAGCACAGTCTTATAATATATTAATCATATATTACATTAATCATATATACATTAATCATATATTTTTTATATATTATATTCTAAAAGCAATATCAACTAAAGAAATGTACTAATAATTATGAAGGCTGAAAATGAAATTTTTTAAATTTATAAAGTAGGCATCAAAATTAAATTTCCCTCTTAATTAATTCCCTGCTGATGTTGCTCTTATTTAATAACGTTTCTCTTAAGCAACATTATTAATTAAATAAATAAAAGTTACAAAATAACTGCTGCTATATTTGATCGAAATTTTTATGGATTAAAACATCTCAGACTA
>KK112648.1:11194-80692 GCA_000611955.2 Stegodyphus mimosarum
AGCAGGAAAGTTTTGCCGGAAGAAATATGAAAATCTCGAAGAAACATTCAGAGAATCAAACATTCAGAGACGAAAATAAGATTTACGACTCAGAACAAAGCTTCTCTTGGGAGATGAAGAGGAAAAATTTCAAATGCCTCATATTCTTGCCCGGAAACCATGAGATTATTCATCGACTGGTATGGCAAATGCAACGTGAGCTACAATATGCAGGACTTCGAACTCTGATTGCCAATTTAAGAGAAAATTACTGGAATATTTCAATCAATAGATTAGCGAAACAAATTAGCTCTATTTGTATTTCACGTAAAAGATTCGAAGCCAAACCTACAGAACCACCTTTTGCAACTCTTCCTAAAAACAGAATAAAGGTTGCTGCAAATTTTAAAGTTACAGGGATTGATCTCGCAGGCCCTTTGTATTTGCGTTCTGGCGAAAAGACATGGGTTGTACTTTTTACCTGTGCCATTTATAGGGCTGTCCATCTTGAATTAGTCAATTCCCTGTCTACAGAAGTTTTTATTATGCTTTAAGAAGATTCCTTGTCCGGAGAGGTAGAATAAGTATAATCTACACTGACAACGTTACAAACTTCATTGGTTCAAGCAATGCTCTAAAAAATTTAGATTGGGAGAAGATCATGTCGTTTTCCACTATCAAGAAAATCAAATGGGATTTTAGCCCTCCAACAGCCGCCTGGTGGGGAGGATAGTGGGAGCGCATGATTAGAATGTTGAAAGAGATGCTAAGAAGAATTTGGGCAGGAAAACTCTTGACTATGAAGAGTTGGAAACTATTTTATGTGACTGCGAAGCTACAAGTTTTAGGCCATTTACATATATTGAAGACAATTCGGAAGGTCTGAAGCCATTAACTCCCACTTGTTTCTTACAAAGTATTCCTAGCTCTGAAACAACTGATTTAGACGAAATCAACAGTAAAAGCCTAAATATAAGATTGCGTTTTGTACAAAAATTAAGGCAGGATTTAAGAATGAGATTTCGGAATGAGTATTTAGCAATGTTGATTCATAAAGGTAAGAGCCGAGAAGAACCAATTAAAGCGTTTTTTCATCTTAAGTCCATATTTATTTTCGAATCCTTCAAAAATAATTATAAATGTTTAATTTGCATATTATTGTATTATCGTTTTAGGCAACAGGTTTTTATCTTTAGAATCCAAATTTGTTAAAATAACAGAAGATGAGTTTTTGACTACTGACTTGGTGAATAAAATTATATTTGGTGTTGATATGGTAATCCTTTTATTTTTTGTAGTGCAGTTAAACATCTTTGGAATACTAAAATTTTGTCTGCATATTATTACGTTGTATCAACTGAGGATTAAGAACAGGTGTACTTATAACATAAAGTATTTACAAATGTACAGTAGCATTAAAAAATGCTCTATGTAGAATTGCATTATTTCTTCGTAAAAGAAAATTTTCGATGATCTTTTCAAATAGAATAAAGCTATTTGAAGCAATAACGTAGATAATCTAGATATAATAGGGTGCAGGTTAAACCTTGTTATTCTCCCTCGTACTGTAAAGCACTCTACCGCCCGCCTATAATCACTTCAGAGATGATCTATTTTCTATCCCTATTTAGAAAAATTTTCACGGCAGCCGGTGCAATGCTTAATTTCTTTTCAGTATTTTGATACTACTGGTATAATTCATATAGGGTGGTGATAAATTCTGTAAACTCTTTGAAGCTTCCTTCGGTAATTGTGATTTTTCTCTTTTTTGTTCATCTTTAACATTTGTTTTTGGGGTTCGTGCAGTTACTGCTGCGTAAGATCTAGATGAGATTGTTTTGTTTTTATTTGTGCCGCCCAGACGGTATAGTGGTTTGGAGAGCCAACTGCGATATCAAAGGGCTTCGCTTCGAATCCCGGAGAAGACATAGCTGTAACTGTCCGTCTATTGATAGGAGACAAAGGTGGCCCACCTATTGGGTGACTCCATAATAAAGCGACCGCCACGCCTGGCCTTCGCAGTGGCCAAGCCGAAGTCGGCTGAGAAGCCCGCCATTGGGAAAAAAATTGTTTTTATTTGTAGTTTTCGGGATGTTTTTATTTCTTTGGTTAAATGTTTTTGGAGTTTAAGGTTTTTTAATGTTGCCTGGTCTCTTGGGACAGGTGATGTCGCAGACTGCGTGTTGTCCTTTACAAACGACGCAAGTCACTTGTACTTCCTTCTGATTTTTAATGGGACAATTGTAAGATTGATGTGAGTCTAAACATCTCACGCACCTAGGATTGTTTCTACATGCTCTCTGTGTATGGCCGTAGCTTTGACATTTAAAGCATTGCACGGGCCCTGTCTGCTTTTAAACAATTCGACTCTGATCATATCACACAGATATTTAACATCCCACACACATTTACCTTCTGTGTTCTAGGAGATTCAGCATAAAAGACTCGGAGGTAAACTGTTATTCCGTCTCTCATTCTTTGCATTTGTTTGATCTTTACAAATGGAATATCCATTTGTTTAAGTTCATCCTCTACATCCTGTGCGGTGAAGTCTTCTGAGAGACCTTTAATTACGACTTTTAAATATTTCTATGCATTCAGTAGGTAAGTGTGGAGGGTATGTTCTCTGTTATTAATTTATTTTGGATTTTCCTGAAGTCTTCGATGTCGAAACGTTTGAGCTTTAATGTATGGTCTTCTATGTTTCCTTCTATCTCACAAACATCTAATTCTTAGATTTCCTGCCTGAGTTGCTTCCAATTACATTTGGGGTCAGTAATGATTATGAGGTACTTTAATTCTCTTGAGTGGAGCTCTGTTAACTAGGTTTTGACTTGGAGTAGAATTTTTATCACTGTTTCCGTTATCCCCCAAGGTTTTCTTCCGGGTTGAGTTTTCCTAATGAATTATTCAAAGTGTCCTCGATTGGGTTTGGATTTGTAATTTTATTAACATCAATTTCTCTACTATGTTTTCTAAAAGGAATAATATGCCTTTCATTTTCATTAGAAGCTGCGTTTGCTTTCTTATTTTCGTTAGAATTTTTGTTTTATCTGTCTGGTAATGTCTTTATCATTTTCGTGGTACGTAGAATTGGGTTCATTTCCGTTATTTGAATAACATCACTGATGATAACGTTGGCGAGGAGATCTCAGTTGAGTTCAGTCTCATAAGCTTTTACGTTTTTCCTGTCACGTATAGTAACTTACTTTTCTTATTTAATTCTTCGATTAAATGTTCTAATTCTGAAACTCGAAAGAATCTCCATAACGGAGTGCCTTCGAAGTCTTATTACTTCATTTTATCCATTATTTTACATGGTTTTAGATCCATCTTAAAGACATTCGTATGCCTCTAAGCGCACTAAACCTAATCTAAGCCACTACCCTGGATTTGGTGGTTAAATACAAGCTACTTACCACCATTGTCCAAGAAGTTCTAGAAGTTCTAATGATGCGATGAGAAAAAATTCCGCCTGTCTCCTAGAGCTCAGTGGGGGAAAAGGTACGTAAGATTTCATATTTCAGAGGAAAAGTTTCGTATATTTTTAATAGGAATTTGAGAAGCTGGATAAAAAAGGTGGTAGAAAAATTTAAAAAATTAAAAGCCCATATTAAAGTAGTTGTAGTAGGGGTAAAAAAATAAAGCGTCTAATTTAGATTGAGAGATATGGCAAAAAGATAAAAGTAGCCTTTGTGCATGTGTCTATGAATGCAATAAATAGTGTGAAAAAAGGTATCCTCACAGTGTATAACAACTTCGAAGGGTATGTGGTAAGTACGCCTTACATTTTACACAGTGTTAAAGGTATTAAGTAATAGGATTGAATAATTACTGGTATCTTTGAGAAAGTGATGCAACTAACCAAAAATTATAGACCACAAATTTCACTCTTAAATTATTACTATTAACAGATAAAAAAAGAAGCTGAAGAACATCTGATCAGGAACGTGACGCTATGTAATTCAATGTAATTGAGATAATTATAAGCGCCTAAAAGGCGAAAAAGAAAATAATACATTAAAAAAAACACTAAAAATATGAAAGCTTTCAGATTTTATATTAAGCCCAAAGAAGCATTTTTTCCCCTTTACACACACAGACACGTTTCGAAAGCATTTGGGCTAATGCCCCTTTGGACTAAAAATATTTAAAAACATCATATCTTTAGAATTTCCAATAGGCAGTCTTGCGCGCTAGAGATAAAAATATTTTTTCCCGTACAGTGTTGCCATTGCTCGCTTTGAAGTCGTTGAGTTTGTCAATCAAAAATTCCTTTAAAATTTTACAAAATATGAAATAGACAATAAAAGAATTCCAAGTTCGTGTTACAGGTATCCAAATGCGGATTGAAGGGCTACGTTATGCAAAATTTGACGGCTCGACATACCGTTGTTTTTTCACAAAGTGAGAAACATATATTGATTTATGTAGATTCCTCATTCTTTAATTTCTTTAAATGTAACGCAGGGCGATAATGTTTGCTGGCAACAATTTGAAAAATGAAACGGAATTCTATAGTGAACAGACGCAAAATGCCGTTTAGAGTCTAAAAGCCCTTCTGGACTAAAGCCCCTTTGGGCTAATAAGTAGAGGTTTATATAAATATTAAAATTAAAAGAAAGATATATATCTACACACGCATCATATATACAAATACACATTAAAGAACTAATATTTTATAACAAGTAAAATTCAATTAAAGAAGCTAGTGTAAAGCTATAAAATTCGAAATAAATAATTACATATACAGTAGAGTCCTGCAAACTCTGCATAATGTGGACTGAGAGACCCTTCGAGTTTCCGAAAAGTCGAGTTTTACGGAATAAAGGGTGAGTTTTTCAGAACTCTTAATATTTAACTGTAAATTACTCTAGACATTTGTAGCACAATATTGGACACGGAAAAGTATAGCATAACATTAAATTAATGTTGATTGCTTCCTGTCAGGCTCTAACATAATAGAAGTCAGTAAAATTTTAGGGCTTTCTCTTGTAAAATTAGTCCTGAAATGAGTGTTTCCTGTTCCCTTTACTGCCTGAACCACAAATAAAGCGCCTCGCTCACTTAACTAAAACCAAAATCTATCTCTTAACACAGTGCGATATTGGATAAATGTGTAGTTAGCTTACAGTTTTGTTGCCGTTCGGACGCTGTTTCATTTTGCTGTGCATTGTTGTGGTGCTAAATACGCATTTATCAAATATGGTGGTCTGTTAAGATATATGTCTTGGTTTTATTTACAACGGTTTCAGTTCTCAGAGTTATGTCATCAGAGTTGCGCAGGCCATGCAAACTAGATTGATCTAGAAATTACACAATCCAGAGGAGTTATTACGATTTCTAGAACAGAGAAGGAGAATTAAGGGGTTGCTGTTAATTTAAATTATAACTTTGTTTTACATATTCTTTACCTTACACGCATGTACATTCACACACATATATATATAACACACCGAAGAGCCACTCATTACATTATGACCACACTGTTAATAACATGCAGGACCAGCTTTATCCCTCAAACTGTCAGCGCCAGCGTGTCATTAACTCCACAAAGTGCTGATGCGTAATCTGAGCTGTCTGGTACATCAAACTGGTCTTGCAATTCCTGCTCATTACGAGGATGTAGCGCAGCAGCACGAATTTGGGTTTCCAGGTGGGACCACAAATGCTGTATTGGATTAATGTCAGGTGAATTTTGAGGCCAAGGCATGACTTGAAAGTCACTGGAATGTTCCTCGAACCACTCCCTGACGATTCGACCCTTATGCCATGATACATTATTCTGTTGGTAAACACCATTCCCCGCCCGAACTACTGTTGTCATGAATGGGTGAACCTGGTCTGCAATGATGTTCACGTAGCGTACAGACATCATGGATTGTTCTGTGGGGATTTTGGATCCTAATGAGTTCCATTAAAACATTGCCCACACAATAATACCTCCAACACCACCTTGTCTCTGTCCAACTGTGCATCCGGGAGTCAGTCTTCATTATTCCGAAGTGACCTTGCAGAGAGTTCGTGAGCGCTTCTACTGGAGTAATGCCAAGGATGACGCGCAAAAGTGGTGCCGATCTTGCGATGCCTGTGCAGGACGGAAAGGACCGAAAAAACGCAGCCGAGGGAAGCTGCAACGTTACAATGTAGGATCACTTTTTGAGCGTATCTCCTTTGACATCTTGGGACCTCTGCCACGAACTGCTGATGGCAAGAAATTCATCCTCGTTGTCGTTGATTACTTCACCATGTGGCCTGAAGCATATCCTATTCCTGATCAAGGGGCTGTCACAGTAGCAGAAGTAATGATACAGCACTGGATTTCCAGGTCGGAGTGCCTCTTCAGCTACATTCCGATCAGGGAAGGAATTTTACCTAGGCTGTAATTAAAGAACTCTGCAACCTACTCGGCATTGACAAAACCCAAACAATGCCTTTACATTCCCCTTCAGACACCAAAAAGTGTTGCCTGCGTACGGGTTCGTAATGGATTGAATGCACAAGTCGATAAAAGTTAATAAAATTTTTTCGTTTCACAAGAAACAAAACAAAATGCTGAAATATTTCCTCAGAGACATTCGTACAATGTCACAATATCTCACATCAGTTATATTTTGAATTACTGAAACGTTGAATATAACTCAATTCAAAATACAAAGAAAGTTAATTCGATCTCACAACGAATTCGCTACAGTCAAGAACAGCACTAAGTAAACAACAACAGTTCGCTTAAAACAACTCACCTGAGCTGAGATGTTTGAATCCGGCTTTTATAAACTTTTTAATCAAGCACGAGGATTTTCCCGTAAAATCTATTTTCTCGATTTTTCTGGATAGCAAAACAGTACAATTACAAGATATCTATTTATTAAATATTAAATGCACGCGCTCTTGTATTTTTACTTTTCCGACGTAGCTTTTTCTTCAAATCAGTTTCGTGCTGCATTGCAAGGGAAAATAAAACAATTTACTTACAATTCAACAAAAAATAGCTAAATAAATACAAATTCCGTAACAATATATATATCCAATCTGTTACTCAGCTCAGTGAGCTCAGTTTTTTTTTATTCGTATCTGTCAGTGTATTGTGCATTTTTTGCTTTAAAATATTTGAATTATGTTGCTCTTATTTTCCGGTTAAGGTTTTGATATCTTTAGTTAATCTGCATGCAATAGCTATAGAATTATCAACAATTTAAAAGTCGTTTAGGTACGGCTATGCCTAATTTTTTTACAAAGGCAGCCATATTTGTTTACATTTGAAACTTTGCAGAACAGTGAATTAAGCCCGTTTTTGCACCTTCAGTGTCTTTTTGCTGAATGGGACATAAAGTAAACTTTCAGTTTTATGCACCGAAAAATCTGCCTTCTTACCCGCTGGCCGAATAATTTGTTTTTGAGGTAGAAACTCTAATTGTAAAAATTGTTTTAACTGTATTTGGTGCTTTATCTTCTTCTATATTTTTCAATTTTTAATGAAGATATGAGTTTTTATGTATTTTTGCCTTGTCGCAAAGTGAGAAGTGAATTAATTCATTGAGAAATATATCTAATTAAATTCGAAGAAATAAGTTAAGTGACATGCAGCAAAAATGCGTATATGGATATTCTTCGGAGAACATCCTTCGTTTCGGCAAGTTGGCTCTTTTAAAGATGTGGGTGACATTTCATCATGCCAACGGAAGCAAATATCATGTGAGGTATAGGAGCTAGGGAGAAAAGGAAAATGTATGGGGGAAAACGCGATTAAGATTTGTTTTTATTTGTTTGGTAACTGATTGCTAATTTGTTTCTGTTATATTTCTAAATTAGCATTAAAAGTCAAGTAATGTGCATTTATGACGGAAACGCAGAGCAATTACTTTTGGATCCGATTTCATCATATATCACATTCCTCCTCATATGAATTATGTGACAATTTCTGGATGTGTATTATTTTACAACTTCTTATGCTTTGAAAATCCAAGTATTGAAACATTATATGTATGCATGTGAAAATATTATTTCAAATATTCTCATATAACTAACTATACTGTATTCCCATATTATTCAGTTCTCGTATAACTGCGATACAAATATGCTTCTGTTATTTACGTAAAAATGCAGTATTTGATAGCCTTCCACATAGTAGCCATTCTAGAATTGGTTCTATAATGTTATATAATGTTCATTAAATCGTCTTGTACATTATTTTGCCTAACTATTCTTTTTCATACAGAATATATAATCAATGTAGAGAATGTGAATTCAGTATATTTTAAAGACAGAGTTAACAAAAAGAAAAAAAAAAGGGCGACTACACGTGCAACCAGATAAAAGTAACTATATTCTAAAAAAAGTTAACAAACTCAAAATGATGTGAAAGCGTAGCCCATTCCACAAAATTCGCTCAAGTATCACTGAAGCAGAACATATATATCTGAGTGCATTTGTTATATCTGACATAAAATCTGTTATTAGTTGCTGATGAAAGAGTAAGAAGTTTTTTTATGATTAAAAATTTATGTAGCTCAGTACTGAAGGTCTGATACTTCATCCACACTGAAATAGCAATTTGTGTATTTTAATGACAGTAAAAAAATGTTATTTTTAAAAAAACTTCAAAAATCTAATAATTTTCAGAACATATTCTTATAATAAATTAAGAATATGCTGTTTCTTACTCATTTTCTTTACAGATCAAGTGTGGCCGAACTGAGACTCTGAATTCACAATTCACTCGCGTTGTAATGGAGTAGTTTTGCTTTTGAAACATCATTGTCATTTGAAACAGAATTTGTGTGATAAGATGTCTTTTTAATAATCACTAATTTAATTTTTTGAAATCACATTGTGTGCATAATACAAGTAATGCTTGTAATTTTGTACTATACTTACTTAATTTTGAACTATGCCTTATTTTCTACTCTATGATAAGTAAAAACAAAAGGCAAGTAGTTCCATATCTGTAATTACCATGTTGATATTCCTCTTGAAATGTGTAGTGGCTATCAAGGTGGTAGAAAAGATAAATGTATTGTACCCTAGTAACACCCGCATTCATAATGTACCTTAAATCTTACCGAATGCCTTATAAATATGTGTAGTTGTGATTTGCATTAGGAAAAACAAAACATATCTAAAGATCCAAATTTCCAGTGAATTAGTTATGTGATGCAGTAGTGAGGTTTGATATCTATATTGGCTCTTGTACGCTGGTTCTCATTCTCATAAATAATATGGTCAAGAATCACACAATGGACTGTATAATAAAACATTGACTCAGTAGTAAGGTAAACACACACTCATTTTTTAGGATCCCTCGCCTTACTGAATCATTACTCTCGTCGACAGCATCATTAGTAAAATTTTTCTAACCGGGGGCGCTGCGCTCGCAGGCGTGGACATACCGCCCGGCGTTAACATGGTTACATTGAACAATTTCAGTTTTTCACAAATACAGATCTACAACAGAATCTAATTAAAATATAATACCACAAACCCTATATATATACATCTTATAATTACATTAATTTTGCTGATTTAGGTAAAGGTAAAATGAAAATTTTAGAAATTGGCCTTATTAAAAGTTCCATTTGTTTTACTTTTACGACTCTTACTTTATTATCTTTACCTGCTAGCGTTTCTATAATTCTGCCTAATGGCCAATTACAAACAGGTGTATTATCTTCTAGTAAAATGACCATAATACCAACTTCTACATTATTTTTTTCGTAATACCATTTATTTCTTTGTTGAAGTATATTTAAATAATTTTTTGGCCAACATTTCCAGATGGAGTGAATTACTTTTGTTAACTTTTTCCAGTTGTTTAACATGTTATCACTTGCATTTAAAATGCTGGGTTCGACTAATGCAGTTACTGGTTGTCCAATCAAAAAATGACCAGGCGTCAAGACGTCAAAACCATCCAATTCAGCTGACATAGGATATAGTGGGCGCGAATTAAGTATCTCCTCAATTTGGGTAATTATAATAGTTAAAAATTCCTCAAATGTTAATTTTAAATTTGCTACCACACATCTGAGATGCTGTTTGACGGACTTGACGGCTGCCTCCCAACGTCCTCATTGATTAGGAGCACGTGGAGGATTGAAAGTCCAATCAATGCCCTCAATGGATAAATAATTACCTAAATTTTCGTCTGGTTCAATTTTTTTCAATTCTAAATTACTTCCAACAAAGTTTCTCGCGTTGTCGGAAAAGATACGTGCACACTTATCTCTTCTGCGAAGAAATCTTTTTAATGCTGCGATAAAGGCCTCACTAGGAAGGTCTGTAACAAGATCCAAATGACAAGCCTTCCTTACAAAACAAACAAAAATGCATAAATATATTTTATTAAGAATTCCTTTCCTCTGATTTTTGTATTTTATCGTAAATGGCCGGCAAAAATCATGGGAAGTTTGGTGTAACTCTTTCTGCGGTAAGTGGGCCATGAGTTGCTCACAAGCCAATTTTTGGCAACCTTTGCTGCATTTAAAGACGAGATGAAAGATTCTGTTAAAGAAGAGATGAAATCCGTTAAAGATGTAAGCTTGTTAAGAAGAGATGAAAGCCGGTCAGCATATAAGCATTCTGTACCGCGCCACGCGCATAGGAAAAAATCCGTACTTCCGATTGGACATACTTTCGGATGACATCATTTTCTGTTGGCGTAATGACGTTTAGGCGGGGTTTGTTTTCGCTGAATAACGTACATAAGTGACACAGAAGAGTGAAAATTATCTCGTGGTTTTTTTTTTTTTTTTTTAAAAAAAAAAAAAAAAATAGCTGCACTGCACATGGCTTCCCTTTTCATGGAATAATAAAATTATAAAATCTTTGTTAATATCAGATGCGATCTTATATTAAGTGCTTAGATTATATAAGTAGGTAAATGAATTTATTGCGAAATCCAAAACAGGACGATCTCCATCCAACTGTAAAGGTATTGTGTGATAGTAAGTATATTATTACTATTGCAATTTTGTTGCATTCTGTTTCTTTCACATTGCAGAAAATATTTCCTTTGCAATTATTATGTTATTTCTATGTTAATGTCCAAGTCATTCTAATATATCTGTTGCTTTAACTGAAGGAAAAATATGCATTCAGTACTGTCGCTGAATTTAATACACGTGTACAAGAAAAGAAACTTTCTTCTCTGACAAACACTATTTTTATGCAAAGGTAAAAACAAATGTTACACATTAAAAAATGGGCAATAAAGTAATATTATTCAATTTAAAACGTATCTCTATTCTAAATCTATATTAGTCTGACTTCAAAAATAAATTTTACTTTTTCAGACTGATTATAAATATTGTGAATTTGTTGTGTACTTGTGTAATGTTAGCTCCCAATGTCCTTTTTGCTATTTCCGAAAATTAACTTGTCTTATGCTTTCGCAGATTGCATCATCAGATAATAGATATACAATGAACACGAAATAATTAATTAATAATCACAACACCATTAATATGAAGAGCTCTAAATTAAAAATTAAAAATCTCTGCATATAATACACATTTGCGGAGTTAGCACAAGAAGAAATAATACCTTTTTCTCTCTAGGAAAAGCAATCACTACATTTTTTATATTAAATTAACAACACTACAATGTTGTAAAAGGTGTAATCTCATAGCAACAGAAATATAACGCACGTAATAATCTTTTCGGTATTGCTATCAAAATGCAAACGAACGGTATGGAGATGTACTCTCGAACCCAAGCAAAGTCAAGGCGTTCCTAAGCGTAGAGGAAATGATGTCATCAGAAGCCATATCCAATCGCGAGGACGGATTTTTCCCTATGTGCGTGGTGCGGTACAGAATGCTTATATGCAGCCGGTCAAGCATCTGTTAAAGATGAAATGAATGTTGTTCAAAAAAAGATGGAGAAATCTGTTAAGGAAGAAATGAAGGCTGTTCAAGAAAAGATTGAAGCAGGTCAAGAGGAAATGAAAAGAGAAATTATCAGCGTAATAGAAAATAAATTCGAGGCTATGGAAGGCAGAATTGAAGCTGTCGAAAATAAAGTTGAACACATTGAAGAAAGAGTTTCTTCTGTAAAAGAACAAATAGAAGGAAGAGTTTCTGCTGTGGAGCAACGAATCGAAGGAAGAGCAGTCCAACACCAAATCGAACAACAAATTGATGACAAGGTTTCTGCGGTTGCGAAAGAAGTCGATACTTTAAAGAAATTCGTAGCGACGGCAGGGAGCAATAACGATGGATTTAAACTTTTACCCATGCCTGCTCGTCTCTCTCTGAAGCTATCGAAATATGATGGAAAGACCTTCTGGCAAGTATATAAGACTCAATTTTCTATAGTTGCTGAAGCAAATGGATGGGAATCCCAAGCTAAGGCTTGTCATCTTGCCGCTTCTCTGAGAGCAGACGCAGTGGATATCCTTCAGACTCTTCCTGAAAACAAAAGGCTAGATTTCTTAGCTCTGCCCGGCGCTTTGGAGTCCCGTCAACAGAAGCCTACGGAAACACTCCAGGAGCTCGCAACGGATGATGAAAGGCTGTCCCACCTCGCCTTTTTGGAGTGCCCGCCAGAAACAAGGGAAATCCTGTCCCTGCAATACTTCATCGACGACATACGGGATCCTGAAATACAGAAAGCACTGCGAATAGCTGATGTCAAGGACTTGAAAAGCGCTCTAGTGTACGCCATGAAATTCGAGGCAGCACAGCAAGCCACTCGTAGAGACCGCCACCCTATCAGAACTGCTCACATACAAGAACCAGTGGATCAAATGACTACTCGCCTAGACGATTTAACCAGAAAGGTGAATGCTTTGACACGGAATACTGGTGACAAGAAACCGTTCGTAAAAAGCTGGAATTGCGGTGCTGAAGGGGCACATTCGAAGAAACTTCAGAACACCCCAGGGCACGGATGTTAAGACCGCGCCTGTCAAGAAGGAGGGAAACTAATTCGTGGCCATCTCGCGGGGCGGAGGTTGCCAGATTATGAAAAGCCCCAGTTTAAAGCGCTTCAGATTTTTGTAGTGAGTGGCGGCAGTAAAGGCCGTTTTCATCATGGGACACATCAATGGAGTTCCTTGTAACATGACGATCGACATGGAAGCTAATGTTACCATCATTCGAAAAGATTTGCCTCAACGACTCGAAGGTAAACTTATCTGGACGCCGCTCTGCGTTACCCTCCAGACTGTGTTCGGCGAGAAGATCGATATAGAGGGGAAATTAAACGTTAACATCACGTTTGGAAGTGCCACTTACTATCACATGGTATATGTAGCAGAAATTACAGACCCTTGCATACTCGGATTGGACTTTTTAAGGAAATACAATTTTTCCTTGGACTTAAAAAATAACGAACTGCATTCTGCCTCTGAGGACATAACTTTATTCGGGTTTAATGATGAAGGAGTGAAATCTGTCCACAAAAGCATAGCTCAAGACGATATCACAATACCAGCAAGAACAGAAATTTTACTTCCTGGATAATTGGATTCAATAACCAAGTCTATGAATAAAATAAAACATTAAAATACTAATTTTTTTTTCAACTGTGAAAAAATAATTTGTTCTGATGAATCTTCCTTTGGTATTTATATCTTAAAACCATCTTAAAAATTCATTTTTAATTGTTTAAAAATTCATGTTATTTCGCTTTTCATAATTTACTATATAAAAGTTTAAATGAAGAAGATGGCAGTTCCTTTTATATTTTATATCTCTATAATTAAATAGTCATCAATTAAAATTTTGAAAAATGCTTCAGTAAGTAGAATATTTTAACAAAAAATGATCAGTTGAAAAAGAGAGATTGATACAGTTTTGATTAGTCTTTATTCAAAAGTATCACTGGCCTGCAAAAGTACGAGATCCAAGGTCTGGTAAAAAGCTGAAATACGAAGACTAATATTTCATTCCTACTTCTTGCACTTTTGCTTTGAAACCCACCAGTGAAAAAGTGAATAAGAAAGCTGAATATTGGTAGTTTTACTCACGTTCAAATCCCAGTGAGCAGGCTGGTTGCATGAGTGTTTGGATGGACTTCTCCATATGAAACATAAATACAAATGAGTTTCCTCTAGAAAGTCCTCCACAAGGTTATAGTTCCCCTTAGGCAGATAGTCTCGTGTGTTTTCTTTAATAAATTAATCTGACCTAACCCTGATTATCAGTACACCCTACAGAGATCGAAATCTCAAGCATAACTTGAATTCTTTGGATATTTGTATCTTCTATACTGTAAACAAACATCCACCACTGGCCAAGAGGAGAAATCCCTTAATATGGATGGTTCAAATCCTTGTGAATGGGCTGGCTGCTTAAACGTTTTTGTGGCTTTGGTCATGTGTAACGTAATACAAGTCAGCTGTCCTCATGCAATTAAAATAAGCTAACCTAATTTAGTACAAACATATCTATTAACAATAGCAGTTTTGCCATATACTGTGGCTCAAGTCTGTGGTATTAATAAAGATTTATCACCTTATATTTATTTATTTATTTTTAGAATTAAAACTACTCTGCCTGTTTTAACTGTTGCTTTTGTGTGTGTGTGTCTGTCTGTATGTATTATGCCATGCCAAACGTAACATAAATATTTTGATTTTGTATCCTATTCCATGCAGAATAACAAAGTTCTTTAATATTATCAGAATACATTAAAACTCTTCTGTCATTACCAAACTAAATTTAGTGACAATTTGCGCACAAACTGAAAAATTTCTTTTGTTATAACCAGGGAGATTCTTTAAACAATTTTTGAAAACAATACAATGTCATTTGTGAAATTTGGTGTTACGTTGTTTATTGCTCTCTGAAAGTTCTTCCCCCCCCCGAATTTCGTATAATCTTTGCTTCATTTTGCCATATAATAGCATTAGTACAATAAAAATTTAGAATAAAATAAAATAAAAAAATACATTACAATAAAAATGTGTATTAAACAATTTTTATTGTGTGCATGTTGAAATCTTCTTTCATGTTTGAATTCACCCACATTGGGAAGGAATGGAACATAAGGAACACACTGAGATGGCACAAAATCCATAAATGTGATTAACAATTGTATCTGTAATATACGTATAGTCTACTATGGAATCTGGTGGGTAAGACTGCTGAACATTGATAATTGGACAAACTCCAAATGCTGGCGAACAAATTCGCTGCCTGGGTGCTTCCATGGTTTTTCTCATATATAACACGAACAGAGCCAGTCCTTCTGAGAAAGTTATCCATGAAGGCATCTTTTTTTCCTTCACAGCCCAGCAGGTAAGACAGCTGAGTACTGATAGTTCAGTCCAAGTTCATATCTCAGCGAACAGACTGGCTGCATGCATGTTTTCATAGATTCCTCCCTTGCTTAACATGAGTACAAGCCATTTTACCAGCCAGAAAGCCCTCCATGAAAGCATCTTTTCGTCAGGGAATATACACCAGTATACTTTTCCATAATTTAATATATCCAGATCTCTTTAGGCAGACAGTTCTTGTCTTTGCCTAAATCTGAACTATAGATATTAAAATTCTTTTCTACATATACATTTAAAAAGTACCTCAGAAAACAGAATATTAATTTTTTAATGTTTCTTATAAATTATTAGGAATATATCTAGCAAGAGACAGATAGATAAAAACTATGTAAATCATTGTGGATTTTTTTTTCCACCAAGAAGATGGGATATTGATTTCACGAACATATTTGTCAGCAATTTCCACTTTTAACAGGAAACCTTACAAGTCCATTCATTGTACATTTATTCATGTTGCTCTTAATCAATTTTAGTTTTGAAAACTTTCTGCACTAACAGCATTTTAAGAATTTTCGGGAATAAAGGAAAGGCTGGTAAATAAATTCACTATGTTATTTCACTATGTTTCCGTTAATAATCATTTTTAATACACAGTCCAGTCACATTAATGTGACCATCTGTCAAAAGCCAGAATAACCACCTTTCGCAGAGCGGACTGCTGCGAGACGTGCAGGAAGAGAGTCACATAGGTCCCTGAAGGTGTTCTCTGGGATGTTGAGCCATGCCGACTCTAATGCCATGGCCAGCTGCGCTAGATTACGCGGTTGAGGATCCATGGC
Organism: Stegodyphus mimosarum; assembly: GCA_000611955.2. Classification (NCBI taxonomy): domain Eukaryota; kingdom Metazoa; phylum Arthropoda; class Arachnida; order Araneae; family Eresidae; genus Stegodyphus; species Stegodyphus mimosarum. The sequence continues at coordinate 27,236 of KK112648.1, forward strand.
GCGAACAACTCGATCGAGATGGTCCCCCAGATGCTCGATTGGGTTTAAGTCAGGTGAGTTTGCTGGCCAGGGGAGGACGGTAAACTCATCCTGGTGCTCTTCGAACCACGCACGTACACTGGCAGCTGTATGGCACCTCGCATTGTCCTGCTGGAAGATGCCATCATCCTGAGGAAAAACAATGCGCATGTAGGGGTGAACATGGTCCGCAAGGACAGATGCGTACTTGTATTGATCCATTGTGCCTTCCACAATGATCAGTGAACCTAGAGAATGCCAGGAAAACATTCCCCAGACCATAATGCTCCCGCCTCCAGCTTGGACCGTTCCGGCAATGGTTGCAGGGTGGTTCCTTTCAGAGGTTTCACGCCTTATACGCCAACGTCCATCTGTCCGATGGAGCATAAAACGCGATTCATCCGAAAACGCAACCTGTCGCCACTCAGTGGACGTCCAGCTGCTGTACTGGCGTGCAAATTCTAGCCTTCGCCGTCGATGAACAGCAGTCAGCATAGGTGCACGAACCAGGCGTCTGCTTCGGAGGCCCAGACGCAGCAATGTTCGCTGAATAGTACTTTGGGAGACACTTTTGGTAGCCCCTTGGTTCATTTTGGTGGTCAGTTGCTCAACGGTAGCCCGTCTATCTGCCCGAACGCATCTCCGCAACCGTCGTTCGCCTCTGTCATCTATGGCCCGTGGTGCACCACATTTGCCACGTCGCTGATTTTGGACAGTCCCATTTTGCCATGCACGGTACACTTTTACCACGGCGGCACGCGAACAGTTCACAAACTCAGCCGTTTCGGAAATGCTTCCACCCTTGGCCCGAAAGCCAATGATCATGCCCTTTTGGAAGTCGGATAAATCGCTTCGTTTCTGCATTACGCCAACGATTGAAATGTTTTCCGAAGCCCTCACACACCCTTTATATACGCTCAACTGCACTGTGCTGCCACCTGCCTTCTGTGATTGGTTATTTAACTCTGACATGGAAAGTACGTGGTGGTCACATTAATGTGACTGGACTGTGTATTATTTGAGGACTAATAAGTTTAAAAACACTCTTTAATTTTATGGAAATAAAAGCTTTTTACATATTCTATCATATAAAAGTTTCATTCATGACATCCTAACTGGTAAAGGCATTTGTAGGTTAAGTTAATTGGTAAGCAGCCGTCCATTCCCGAAAGTACATTGTGTATTGCTGGATCTTGTTAACTAGTAAGCTACACCCCGGTTTTTAATGGAAGAAGACCTCGCGGGTGTTCCGAGGGTCTCCAATTTTTATTCCTCTATTATCAGCCTCTCAAGAGGATTTCGGTTCGCCGTGTATTTCAAGTGCCCGCTTTCTTCACGCATGAAGAAGGCATGGATGTTGTAAGTTTATAATATCTTCACATTTATAAACTTACAAACATCCATGCATGTGGTGGCTTAAAATGTGAAGACACTGTAAGTTTACAAATATCTAAGCCTTCTCTGGATTCGAACTCAGACCCTTCATTACGATATTCAGCGTTATTAAGCGTTATCCCGTCTGGGCAGTCCTATGTTATCAACAGCACAGAAACACCGAATCCAGACATAACCAAGTGTTCGGATTTTATTCCTTAAAATACACTATAGGTCGAACTAAGGATCTGATGGCCTTTTTGCATGCACTCAATGCGCACTTAACAAAAATGCGCACTTAACAAAACTGGGCCTGAATATGGGTTAGATTCTGCTATAAAGATGCAAATATCGACGGTTCAGAAAATTAGATTCTGGTAGAGATTCATAAGAAAGTAACAAATACGTTGCTGACCATTAAGATTGCTAAACCACGATAGCAGAATTTTATTTATTGTACATTTGCAATATGAGGAGAAGAAGATATGCTAAAATTAACAAGTGATTTGGAGTTCATTACATACGAAATTCAGTACCCAAAGCTGAACCTCTGGCAGCAACAGCGTCTGAAATCCGGCTGGGCATCTAATCGAACTAAGCTCGGATAACAGATACATATACTTCATTCCACGCAACTTCAACTCCATTTTCTGCCAAGTGCAAGTCTCTCGGCAATCTATAATGAGATGTTCTCAATGAGTGAGAGATCTGGAGAACGTGCTGGCAAGGGCGAAATTCGAACATATTCTGCATCGAAGAACCCAGGCAACATGCGGTCATGCATCATTTTGTTGAAAGATGGTGTCACGCAGGCCTTGACGACAGGGCACAGGCCTTAACACATCACGATGTAACGAAGTTTGTCCACGTTACCAGCTATGGGAACAAGAGATGACCGGGATGTGTGTGTGTGGGGGGGGAATGGCACCTCATGGCACACGCCAATTGCTGAGCGCGTGTGATTTTCACGAATGCGAGCTGTCACGTTTGTCATCCTTCTATAAGCACAATAGGTTTCGCCTGAATCACGACATGGCGACACGCCTGTGCCCAGTGTCGCCGTTCATTTCAATGTTGTTGCTGGACGACGTCCACTGTAGGTGCGTCAGTCTCTGTTGAAGCGTCATGGAAAGCAGCAAGAATGGTCGCTGTGTTGATAGTCTGTCGGCTGCAGATATCGTCACACTGCCCGCAACGCTCTCTTTAAATTTAAAACACAGGGCCGCTGAGATCCTGCATGACGTTCAGTATGGCTCTTTTGGACTCACTGATTTCATATTCGCCTGACAGTCAAGGGATCCCGACCAACACGGGCAGCAATGTCGCGAAATGCACTGTAGTTCCAAGAGTCCGTGATCCTGCCGTGGTCGAATTCTGACATATACTAGTAAGAGTTTCCCCTTTTTATAGGGGGCATAACACAATCTTTATTCAAGCAACTGACGCTTAAATGCGATTTCTCAATGAAAACCCCGCTGTTCAATTTTCCCATTTATACACAATGTAGATGGCATTACCCATACATGCTTTGCGCCCATGTGCTGGAATGCTTATCATTTGTATATCCAGCACGCAGTACCTGGGGTTTATGTAAATCTGACGTTTTATTGCATGCCACCTTTATAATATTGTAATTTTAATTGGCAGCAGCGTTATGTTATCATTGACAAATAAGTACTATTGTAAGTTGAAATCTATCGTACGTACATACATGCATACATAGTGTCTATAACATACAAGCGATGCGCTAAAGAGTTTCGGATTGTGTATGTCCATACCTTACGACAGATTATAGAAATGATTAACATTTCGTAGCGAATGACTGACTAGTTATGGAGCTCCACCGAACTGCAACGGAGCATTCCAATGGAATAGATAGCTGTCTCAACGTCTCTACAATCCACTGCTCTTCCACTGAGTTATCGACGGATAGTAGATAAAACAGAAGACACTCCAATGCTAATGCAAAACTTCCATGCGTGTGTTGTTCCGTCGACCTACGCGGACTATACCAATGTCTCGCAGACAGGTTCGTGAAAAGTATGAGCATATCTCACCATCTGAGAATAAAGGAAGTAAGGTGGTTGCAGAATCGTTGGATATTTGGGTCCGAACGAACCGACCATTCGACGACGTTGACATGAATAGGTGAACCATGGTCGTAGAGAACGTGAAGAAGGTAACGGTCGACCAAGAGCGACTACAGAACGGAAGGTCAAAGTGATCGTCCGATCGGTATTCACAGCCTCTGCTTGTATATAACTGCGGTGCCGAACACCAGGGTGCCTAGGTTCTAAGAACCATACCCCACATCGAACATGTAAGTATAGTTACGAATATTGTGAATTGTAACAAAATGGATCTTAGAGATCATAAACTTATAAGGAGAATACATAATTATCATAAAATTGTACTTAATATTTTCTAAGTAGATGTAAATAAAAATTCATTATTTGTAGTAGAAAGCAGGTCAGGCACAGAAAACCTGTAAAGAGAACATACGCATGGCAAAGAAACAATAATAGGCAAGTGCGAGACTTTTGGTGCCACTAGGTGAAATAAGGGTACATAAACATACTGATTATGAGATACAAAGAACTAATATATACATGTTAAGTTATAATACATATATTGCATAATACATAATCATTAAACTAGATTATTACACATGATGGCCCTAGGGCGCTTTATATACAATGGGTCGTTACAGTCATAACTGTAATTGATAATCACAGGATTGTCAATTAACTCCTGCTGCTCAAAAAATTTCCGAGCAAGGCGGCTGTAGAATATTTTAATTTCCTCAATGTTAAGCTCCTTGTGGAGCTGCTTGTTTCGAACATACCAAGGGGCATTACATATTTGTCTGAGTGCCCCATTTTGGGCTGCCTGTAATTTTTTTCTTAAAGACTTGCAGGAATACGCCCAAACTGGGCAGGCGTAGCTAATGATGGGACGCAATACGGATTTGTAAATGAGCAACTTGTTGTCGATAGAAAGAACGCTGTTTCGAGCCATTAAGGGGAATAGTGACGCTTTACGCGCTCGAAACTTACTAATAATATGTTTAATGTGTGGGTTCCATGTGAGAGATTTAGCGAGGATCACCCCAAGATAAGGGACCTGCCTGACCCAAGGGATACTTTCACCATACATTTGTAGACAATCCGGAGATTTTCTTTTCTTAGTGAACAATATAGCATTGGTTTTGCCAACGTTGACTTTTATCTTCCACCGGACTAGCCAAGCCTCTAGTGCTTGGATGTGTTCTTGTAGGTGTTGTAAAACTGGACCAACAAATGCATTTTGTGTAAGGATCGCAGTGTCATCAGCATACATTGCGAGTGTAGTGTTGGGTGTAGTGGGTATGTCGTTCACATAAATGTTGAATAGAGTGGGGCCCAAGAGGGACCCCTGTGGGACGCCAGCCTGGATAGGCCGGCTTATGGAAAGTGAACCTGAAACATGAACGACAAAGTGTCTACCTGTCAGGTAGGACTTAATTGTGTTTGTGATGTAGCCTGGTAATCCCAGGTTGTGTAATTTGTATATGAGGGCATCCAGCCATACTCGATCGAAGGCCTTAGCTATATCCAGGAACAAGCCACCAGTCACACTGCGCTTCTGCAATCCTTCGCTGATATGCTCTACCACTCTATATAATTGGTGCGTAGTAGAATGTTTCTGCCGGAACCCAAACTGGTACGGTATGATCTTGTTGTCCAGTAGATAGGTGTTCAGTCTGTGTAATATCACAGCTTCCATCAGTTTACTTATTGAACTTAGCAGGCTTATGGGTCTATATGATTCCGGTGCATTCGCAGGCTTCTGTGGCTTCAGTACAGGAATTATTTTTGCTGTCTTCCAGACGTCAGGATAATGTTGTAACTTCAAGATGTAATTAGCAATTCTGGTAAAGTAGAAGATGGTTTTAACTGGAAATTTTTTAATCATTTGATTTGTGATACCATCAATACCTGGACTTTTCTTGTTTGCTAACTTCCTGATGTATCCACAGACCTCCGATGGCATGACTGAGATAATGTTGTCTGTGTGGGGGCTTATTATGTATTTGTTGTGAAAGTCAGCAATGAGCTGTTCTGTGTTTGTATCTGAAATGTTGTTTATGCAGAACTGAGATTCCAGATGCTGTGCTAAGAGTTCTGCTTTCTCAGTTCCAGTGTAATGGATCCGTTGGGGCCCATTAAGGGGCGGAATGGAATTGTAGCATTTTTTGTACCTCCTCACAGCTTTCCACAGGGAGTTATCCTCAGTGGAAAGTGATCCGAGGTAGCTAGTCCAGCTGTCTTGTGCAAGTTTGTTTGTAAGAGACTTGACTGCCTCATTCAGTTGGTTGAGGTGCCTTTTATCAGCCGGGTGCCTTGTACGCTGGTATTGCCTCCTGGCAGCATTTCTTTGGCGACGCAGCAGTCGAAGTTGTGGAGGTTGGAAGATTTTACCAGGTTTAACTTCAACCCTGGCCTTGTTGACTGCTGATTGAAGTTGGCAAGTAAAATCCTTGACCAAACTATCAATGTCACTCCCCGAGTGTACCGTTGGAATAGAGTACTGGATGTTGTTTAGAGCTTTGGCATAAGTTTGCCAGTCAATACGAAAGGCTCTGTTGTCTGTCGTGGTAAAACTACTGACGTCCAGGATAATTCTGACCGGGTTATGGTCAGATGACAATTCATCCAGCACAGAAATATCCAGCGGAGAGCTGACATTCCTGAGCAGGAAGAAGTCAATAATAGCCGTAGACCCAGCAGCATACCGTGTTGGGGTTTTTGGAACTGCAATGTTAAATCGAGCCGAACCGGCTAACCTGTAGATTAATTTGCCTGTAGTATTACAATTGGAGCAGTTCCAAGCGCGGTGTCGTGCATTTAAGTCTCCACCTATAATGACATGTGTACCAAGTGTAAGTAACGTTTCTAGGTCCGCCTGTACGGCAGCCACAGGTCGCATTGGTGGTATATAGGTGGAGATAAAAGTGTATGTTATATTGGTGTCTGTAGTGATGCAAATAGCAGTAGCTTCCACTACAAATAGCTGTGGTATTGTTTTGTGGTAATGGGGAATGCAGCGTTTGACAAGGAGTGCAATTCCTCCTCCAGTTGGTCGATTGGCATTGGCACTCCTGTCTGTGCGATAGGTACAATAGTTGGCAACAGATATTGGCCGAATTGGGTCAAGCTTGTGTTCCTGTAGGAAAAGTAAATCGGGGCCGTGCTCATTTGCAAACTCCCGAAGGTCATTAAGTTTGTTTGTTTGTTTATTTGCGTTCCATGTAACAATTGACAAATATTTATACACAATACTATTCATCATTAATCAATAATACGTGAACTAAAAACATCATCTAATACATTAAAAACAATAAAAAGCTTATCAATTGTATTTTCAGTGGCCTTTAATTCGGGCATTACTTCAGATATCTTAGTTAAAATAGTAATAAATGAAGTATCTTTAAACATATCAACTATTTCTTTAAAGATTTTAAATATATCAGTTAAAGCACCTGTATTGTTGCTACTATTAGTTATGACAGTCCTATTATTAGAAACATTCTTAACATTATTATTATTTACATTATTAACTGCAGAACTCTGTGTAGCTACGGAAGCCACAGCTGGGGCACTTTTACTACTATTAACAACATTTGCATAGCTGCGCCCTGGGATGACAGCATTGACAGACGGCACACTAGATGCCTTTATAATATTTTTATTTGCATTATTATTCTGTGACAATGGCATTTTATTAATATTGCGTCCAACAGGGAACTTCGGACAACCACGGTAGTTGGCCGTGTGTCCCGATTGGAGGCAATTACAACACACTGGAGTTTCCATTTTTTTTTACATTACACATATCAGTTTTATGTAGACCCGCGCATTTTACGCAGCGGGGCTGCAGTCTACAATTTTCACTAGAGTGGTGGAAGTGTTGGCAGTTATGACACTGCACAACACCCCCACGCACTCGGTATGATTGAACTTCAACATAAAAACAGAGAATTTTTTTGACATCATATATATTTTGTACCCCTGGTATGTTCTCAAGGTGACACTGAAACAAGGGCATAGGGGCCCTGGATCGCGTTTTTCTCATTTGTACAACCTTACGAGGTTTAAAGTTCATTTTTTCCAATTCCTCATAGATGTCTTCAGTCGGACAGTCTATTGGTAGCCCTCTAATTACTACCTTAATTGGGCGTTCTGTTTTTCTGGTGATAATGTAATGGTCTATACCATTTTCCTCTAAATATTTAGTAATGGATCTATGATCCGTTTCTGTCTTAGGGAAAATTTTTAAAAATTCCCCGTTAATCTTGCCTGCAAAATCAAGCTTTGTGTCGTCTCTAAGTTTTTTAAGGAAATCAGAAAACTTAATGGCCGGCTTGACCATTACTGGTTTAATTTTAGGTTGTACTATTTCAACAATTTCCTCATCGTCACCTACTTCCATATTAGCATTTGCATTTGCATTAACAATATTATTATTGTTTTCATTTAATTTATCAAATTTATTTGATACTGGTACTTCAGAATTACACTTAACAATTTTAGCTGGCCTGGCCGTGTTACGCGGCTGAGTAAAGCCATCATCTTGCAACTCTTCAACGCTGCGTTTTGATTTTTTAGAGGAACGTCTGGGTTTAAATTGAATTTCTTTAACATATTCAGAAGAATTTTTCACCTTGACAGATTTAACCACATTAAAATGATCAACATTTTTCATTGCATTGTCATTATTATTGTTAACATTATCAACAGATATAACCTGACAGTCAGAACCGTTATCAACAGAATTATTAGAAATATTACTAGCTAACTGATTAACATCAACTACAATATTATTAACTACAATAGGATTTTCGGCACCAAAAATGTCGCACTTACCTTGATATAACTCTGCTAATCCGGTAGCGACGTTTTTAAAATGCATAATTTCCTGTTGAAGATCTAATTTCTCCTGTTCAGTCTTCACACGAGCAATATTTTGCATTGTATTGAGTTCATTCAACTTAACGGCAAGCTGCAAATTGTGAATTTGCTGTTTCGCACTGAGATATTCCTTCAAAGTGTAATGTTCCTTTTCCAGTAATTCACACCAGTTAACATCAAGCACGGTATCCGCAACAGTACAAATTTCGTCAGTTAATCCCGGTATTAATTTGCGTATCACACTTCTAGCATCCTGATTAGGAAGCGGCGGGAAATCGTCCTCTGCCATTTTCGCACGTGCTAGGGCTAGCCGCACGGCAGCCTAACACAAACACAATTTTACATAAATAATCACTTAATCCACTGATAAAGGGCACAAACACAGCGATGTAATTAAGATCACTAACTCATAAGCAAAAACAAGCACGATCCGAACAGATTTGCACAAGATATAATCACTACACTCTCAAAAAAGCTGTGCGCATGCAAATCGGCATAAAATGCTTGCATCTGCATATTCACAGCCTCTGATACGCGCCTCTAATCCTCACAGCCTCTGATCCGACGTGTAACCAAGACACCAGTGATTGCAATGACTATTGATAATAGACTCAGCGAACGGGCGCTGAGGTAACAAGAGGTAACAGAAGGCAATGCGCGGACTGCCCCTCATTGTTGCACACAGTCAGGAATGTTTTCAGTGGTGCCGGGCGAATTCGACTTAGGATCTAAGAGACTGGGGTATAATTGCTTTCTGCAATGAGTCCCGCTTCGAAGTGAGCCCAGCGAAGACATGTCTGGAGACGTCCAGAACAGCAATGGATACTCACCTGAATATTATCAACCAAACAACCAGGAGCTATGGTATAGGTTGTCATTTCATGTGATAGCCGGACCTCTTTCGTGTGGCATCCTTACAGTATTGTTATTTGTTGCGCTTCCTTTCACGGATCTCTGGGCTTACATTTCAACAGACTAATGTTCGGACGCAGACAGCACGCCTTTCTACTGATTCTTTTCGTGCGTCTCCAACACTTCCCTGGCCGGCGCGATCGCCATATCTCTAACTATTACATAGCATATTAGGCTCTGATGAGCAGCTATCTCCAATCGTCCTTAGAAGGCGCCTATCTAACTTGCCAGTTTGAAAGTATATACCAGGCAATCTCGCAGGAGGACATGCGCCAACTCTACGAGTTAATGCGCAACCGGATTACAGCTTGCATCAGGGCCGGGCCAAAGGTGGGCCAATGCATTATTTATATATTTATTTTGTTCTTGTAGCTGCATTTCCTAAAGAAAACTTTAAATTCCTATGAGAGTTTCGTTTTCAATACATGTACATCACATCTGCACATTTTCGTCTCATTCGAGTAACTCCTTTTTGTATTACAGAAGTGCAACAGAACTTGTAGGTTAAGTTAACTGAATATGGCGAAGCTTGCGAGGGGTATCTGCTTAAAAGGAGGGATGCAGTCACTTTCTAAGGTGACCTGTTTCGTATTCAAGTTACGCATGGGAAAAACAGGAAAACCAACAATGCATGTTCGCCTGGGATCGAACCCGGGTCGGATGTCCAGTATTCAGCGGTCTTAACCATCCAACCATTGGTGGGGCTTCAAATTAAAAGATGAAGCTTACGTTCGACGTCTACTTTCGAAACCTGGGTCATTCCTTGCGTATGTGTAAGGGGTGAGTCCCTTCCAATAAAGCCTAATCCATAGGGCCGCCATTTCAGAACGTTAAAGTAATAGCCAGACAAAAATATTCATGCATTATACTAGAAGACGTCTGTAGGGCCTTTATGTATAATATTAGCACCACGGAAAAAGCTTATTTAAATTAATTTTTTTTGGCATCTATCGCGTCTTATTAGGTGTAGCAGTTGTCCTATATATGAAGTAAAATTTCACAACAAAAATTGCTCGTCATAAAAAGCAAGTACGTAATTAAAAAGTAAACAGTTAATTCCACAATTGATGAGTGACTTTGCTTTGACACAGCGTTTCATGAGCCATGAGTCGGAGGAAATTTGAACATATTCGGTACATCGATATGTGATCTGAGAATTTTACTTCTTCAGAAATGACTTTTTTACTTTCAGTAACAAAAATAATGTTGCATGCCATGTCATTCAAAACTATGAAACATTAAACATGAAGTAAATTCCGCGATCATGAAAAGCAGTTTATAATATAGCTAATCAGAAAAGCTGAGAGTGATAAACGAATGACTGTTAAAAGTAAATAACATACGAAACTCCGAAAAATAGATATTCGTCGTTTATAGAACAGTTATAGTATCAGACTTGTGAAGTGACCGTGTATAATGTTTAGAGATTCTTTGAAGAATTTGCTTTGGTAAAAATAAGACTAATTTTTTTAAATTAAAAGAAAGTTTCATTCAATAATTGCAGAATATTTGCAGGGGGCATTGAAGTGGTTAAAGAAATGCGATATTATAAATTTTAAAAATAGAAAGTTTTAATTTTTGACTACTCAGAATTTTATCCCAGACGGTAAAATTATTGTCATTAGATTTGTTTACCTTAATAAAGAAATAACTATCATAGAAATGATGATTTTATGACATTAGCTCTTTAAGGTGATCTTTCTTAAGGATATTGTCAAAGTAAATGCTGCATAAACTAGCATATTTTTGTAATGCATTTGCGTTTTTGTATGACACACTGCTCATTTTTTAAAACTGAAAAGTAAAACTTTTCAAATTATCTGCTTTACATGTTGATTTTTTATGCGTTAAGATATCCACACCCTTTGCGCCTTACCAAAAGCAATTTTATCTAATAATAAATTTTTCTGATTCGTTTTATTTTATTAAGCTAGTTATATAATGCTTTTGTTTTAGAAATAAGGTAATTAAATGCGAATGATCGTTTTTTAAATCGCAGTTACATTATATAATTATTTATAGTTTCGGAGTATTAATTTTGATTATATACCGATCTGGGCTCACCAGTGGCTGAGCGGTAAGCTCACCGAATACTGGTAATCCGATCTGAGTTCGAGCCTTGGGGAACCAGATGGCTTTTTAATGGTCTTTCCCACTGTAACATGAACACAAGCCAGTTTATCTTAGAAAGTCGTTCTCCTTTAAATCTCCTCCATCCCCCAGCTTATTTTGTCATAACAGAATAATTAATCCAAGTCAATTTCATGTAAATAGGAAAGAATTTTATTTAATTAGTGTATATGTCCTAGATATTCATTTAATTTTTGTATCTGATATTCATTTCATTATCATGGTAAATGAAACATCTTTCATTTTTACTTTGCGCTGCAAATGAGGGCAAATTTAATGCAAATAATCTTATTTTCAAGACTGCTATGAGAATCCGAATGTACTTCCTATACTGCATCCCTTGCCATAAAATTTTTATTACTTCGATGATATTTCTTAAAATAATAATAGGACTTCGTAGATTTATCGAGTATTTGATAAATATTAAATAGCAATTATGGCTCTCATGTGCGTCCAAAACATTACAGTTTACCTTTGTGTAAATAAAATTACACGAATATTTGTTAAATTTTCCTTTAAAACCTAAGCATTCTGTATGTCCTTCAGAGGTACTTGTTCTAATGTAGTAGTTTTTAACAATAAAGGAATTGTGATAAAGAATGTTTGAATAGACAAACGTTAATTTCACAAACGAAGTTATTTTTGTTAAATGGAGAAATAATAAAATAATTCATTCTATAAATGAAGTTACGACTTTACTAATCAATGGCAACTTATTTTGCTTAATGATAAATCCAGCTTTGTTGTATGTCCCCCTACATGAAGATAGATTGCCGACGTCTTTTATTACATAATTTGACTTTGTAAAAGCATTTTAAATGTGATTTTAATGTAAGGCATACAGAAGTCTCTTGAATTAGAATAAATCAGAATTTATTTTGTGTAAATGAGAGCACATTGACTCACAGACCCACCAGTGGCCCAGCGGTAAAATCGCTGAACACTGGAAGTTCTAATTCGATTCTAGGCGATCGGGCTAGCTGTATGGGTGTTTTCTTCGTGGTTTTTCCATCTGTAAAGTGTATACAAGCTAGTTTCCCCTCGAAATTCCTCCACAAAGGCATCCCTTCCCTTAGAAGGAGAGCCCTACTGTGCTTTGCAATAATCAATTAAACCAAACGAAACCAATTATGATGCACAGTTCAAATTACATCTAATATATTACAAATGTACCAGGTTATCGAATGAATTAGGTTACATAATGTGAATGTTTCAGTTTCTTATTAACAGTTTCAGATATACACTGCTCGACACTGAAAATGCAACATCAAGAAGGAGTGCTCAGAAAATGATGAAATTTGGAAAAAAGACAGAGACAGCAAGCAGAAATAAGTGATCTTTATTTCAAAATGATGGTCAGAATACAGAGCGAGAACGGCGTCGGCTCAGTAGGATGTAGGACCACCGCGGACAGCGATGCACGAAGAAGCACGTCTAGGCATAGAATCAATAAGAATGCGGATGGTGTCCTGAGGGATGGCTCTCCATTCCCTTTCAACCATTTGCCACAGTTCGTCTCCTGAACGAGGCAGGGGCAGAGTCTGCAAACGGCGTCCAATCACATCCCAAACATGTTCGATTGGTGACAGGTCATGAGAGTACGGTGGCTACGGAAGCATCTGTAGACCTTGCAGAGCATGTTGGCAGATGCGAGCACTGTGTGGTCGGGCGTTATCCTTCTCAAAAATTGCATTAGGCAGCCCCTGAAGGTAGGGGATTGCCACCGGCAGCAGTACATTATCCAAGTATCGTTGGGACGTCATAGTGCCCTGAATACGAAATAGAGGTGACCTGGAATCGTAGGTAATAGCGCCCCAAACCATTATGCCACGTTGGCGCGCGGTGGGGCGTTCCACAGTTACTGCCGGATTAGATCTGTCTCCATGTCGACGCCACACACGTATGCCGCGATTGTCACTGGATAAACAGAAGCGTGACTCATCTGAGAACAGGACGTTTCGCCATTCTGTCATCAACATCGCTCCAGTCCGGCACCATTCTAAACGTTGGCGTCTATGCTGTGGGGTCAATGGCAGTCTTCTTAACGGACGCCGTGAGTGCAGGCCACGTTCAATCAATCGACGGGAAATGGTTCTCGTCGACACGGGAACATCCAGGGTATCTTGCACAGGCTGCAGAATCGCGGTACAAGTGACGCGCGGGACCGCCACAGCTTGTCGGCGGATGCGTCGATCCACGCGTACTGACGTCACTCTGGCTGCACCTGCACCCCTCCTTCTTCCCACATTTCCTTGTTCCAACCATGTTCGCGATAGCCGATGCACCGTGCTCGCATCCATTTGACGCATTTGACGTAAGGGCCAACCCGCCCTTCTCAGTCCGGTCATCATACCCCTCGTAAAATCGTCTATTTGCTGGAAGTGCCTTCGTTGATGGCGGCCTGGCATTCTCTTCTATTGTACGTATCCTCCGGGACAAAAACAAACTTTCTTCGATAATTCGTCTGGCAGAAATAACGACACGAATATTGCCCATTCTGCACGTTCCTTCCCTTATATCTTACTTCACGTGCGTCGGAGAGCTGTGCATTTCACATCATTTGCATAACTCAGTGACGTGCGTGTACTCTAAAATTTGCATAAATTTCTGACCACTCCTTCTTGGTGTTGCATTTTCAATGTCGAGCAGTGTATGTATACTTTAAAATTTAGGAATTAATGTACAATATCCTGAGATAGATACTATCTCAATAATTACTTTTGCAAAAATACAGTGCTTGATTAATAAACTGATCACAAAATTTAGAAATACGGTAATAAATACAATTTTATATAGTGATAATATAATAAATAATAAATGAAGGTCACATTACGGCAATTGAACTGAAGGCAACTATGCTCTGAACTGAAGATCTATTTGAAAGCATAAGATTGCATATACAAAATAAAGTGAAACTCATTAGCCAAGCCTATATACGTGAATAGACTGGCTGCATGTGTAGTGTGTATATGAGTTAGTGTCTTTTAGAAAGTCCTCCATGAAAGCATCCTTCTGCTTAGGCAAATAGCTCTCATGCACTTTGTCATAATCAAACCAAACCAAATCAAATTAAAATGAAAATCATAATAAATCAAACTATTACTAAAATTACTTTTAATAATTAAAAAGTATGTAATTTGAGCTTAACTGTTTTGTAAAATGCACTATGAATTATACGTTTTTTTCAAGAAGCGGGAAAATAGCTAATCTGGAAAAAATATTACTGTGAAGCATATCAGTTGAATAACTGTATTTTATTACATTAGTAATTTGCATTCAGGTGATAGTATTTTTAATCACCCTATAGATTTTACGTGCCTCAGTTTTGTTTTTATTCGGTAAAAAGGGGGATACTAAACTGTATTGCAAAACATTTTGATGGGTAGTTATGTACCGGGTGGCCATAATTAAACTGACAGTGCTCACAGTGTTCTGTAGCGCGATCTATTTGCGAGAATGACGCCACATTTTGTAGGAAGATTAGACAAGACGGGGGACAAAGGATTCTGCGAAAAAACAAATTAGTTCCAAAAGTCACCGCTAGGGGAATAAATGTATATATATTTATTTTTTGCACAAAAATTAAATTATATATACACACAGTCACAAAAGTCTATATATACGCATTAAAACAAAGGTTTATTAAACAATATTTGAATTTAAACTGTTAAATCATATTAATTGTCAAAATACTCCTTAAAATATTTCCCTCAAAATAATAGTTTAAATAAGGTAAATACAGAAATTATATATAGATTTGTTGAAACCAGCACATAAAAAAATTAGCATACAGTTGACTGGTTCTTAAATAAACTTGCATATATGATTGTTTACTTCCCTTTTGGATTTATAAGAACACCTCAAACACATGCGAAAATCAGAATATTGATTCTATTTTGCAAAGGTGATCAGAGTTTGGAAAAACGAAAGCAGGGAAAGAAATTTCTTTAGATGTGACAAATCTTATCATACTTATTATAAAATTAAGACATGGAAAAAAAAAAAACTTATGGTGAAATAGCTAAAATTATTCAAAAAATTATGTATCTGTACAGACTATAGAATAAATCTTGAAGTGGTTATCCAAAGAAAGTTAGTCAATGTGAAGCAAGAACTAATGTAAAAAAAGATTTAAAAGTAAGTATTCCAAAATTTGTTGAACACCTTGAAATGGCAACAGGAAAAAGGTCAATCTAGAAACTGTATGTAGAATTCTTTGATCAGCGGTATTTAATGTCAAAGCTCCCAGCAGAAACCACCCCAGACACTGACTTTCAAATAGTGAAGTGATACAGCTACACATAACGTATTTTGAGGAGACAATAGAAATTATTGCATTATTTGAAATTAAATACATATATAGTATACTTCTCAAAAACATAATATGCAGTTTTCTCCTTTTAACAGGTGAAAATAGTTCTGAGGGCTATTTGAAAATAAAAAGGTGTATTCAAAATAGCTCTACCATAGTAAACGCAGATAAAAAGGGTTCTAATATGCATTGTTTACACTTTATTTTTAACACTTTATTCAAATATACTATCACAACTCTAAAAATAAAAACAATATTCTTTGCATTATTACATATGATGCTACGATATACTAGATGGCTTAGAAACGAAGCAAATGAAAATTTTCATTAACAAAGAAATTTTAAATTTCTGAACAGTTTTTACTTTGCAAAAAATTACATTCAGAAACTTTTGTAATAAGTAAAAAATTATTGCTTACCAAATGAAGGGGAAACAGTTTTCAAATCTTAAGACAAATTGAAATGACACATAATACATGAATGCAAATTCTTTTTGAAAATATTTTTTTAAATACATACAAAAACAAATGCAAAGAAAAAGAATATTTACTTGCAGTAAAGTTCTAGATGCTTTCATTAATTTTATTTGATAAAATAAAATAACAAAAAAATTTGTTCACACAAAATATGGGTATTTGAATAAAAGTTTGATCTTTCTCCAATACAGATTATTACAATTGTTAAACAATTTTTGGTTATGATGTAGTATGTGATCTATTACTTTTAGTTAGTTGGTTTCATAACTACAGATGGAACCGAGTTGAGATTTGTAACTGCTGCAATTTTTCTGAAGTATTTTGTAAAAATATAAATTGACAGTTTAAAAAATAAATAGTTTTTTTTTAATAAGACTACATTGGAAAATTGAACAACTACTCTATTTATTACCAAGTATGATTATTCAAAGATTCATTTAAAACTTGTATTATTATAAGGAAAAATGGTTCCTGTTCAGACAAGAATGCTTGGATCATTAAAATAAAAGTTTCCTGTAAAACTATTTTAGACCATTTTACCAGCAACTCTTCAAATTACACATATTCCTAAAAGCAGTAGATTGCACACTACATCAATCATTACCCAATTTTTTACAGGAAGGTATACATGGCAATGATGCCTCTTAACAAGCATTAAATTAAATGTGCTATTCTATTATCTCTTGTAATAGTAGTCTTGTTTTCAAAATTAGCATTGTCAATAAGAAGTTTTTAAAGTGTGTCATTTGAATTTTGTTCTCTGTTTATTGAAATAACTTAGGAGAAACTATACTATTAACTTAGAGTTTACAAAAAGTTTTACCACAATCAGAATAAGTTTATAAAAGTTCAAGTTTTCACTGCATGTATCAAATTAGCATATATATCTTCCATAAAAAATTGTTTGGCATATGTTGTTCTCTAACAGAAAAGACCCCAAAGCGATAGAAAAGCAACATTATATTTTCCATAAAATATTTTCTTACATTTTTATTTCTTATTCATACTTAATAAGTACGGTACTACAGTTTCATCTGAAAAGAAAGCAATTTTCATATTACATATAAAAGGACCTATTATCAAAATATTATCAAGCCTGTTTTAATATCTCATTATGATTATATTAGTTTACATACATTTTGAACAAAGAATAATGAATAAACTTAAAGGGCATAATTTCTTTTTGTAAGAATTGATGGGTTCATGTAATCGATTTGCATAGGAAATGAATCACTCAGCAATATTCCTTGGTCCTTTGTATTCAGTTCATCAACATAGCCAGCCCAGTAGATAACAAGTCCTGGTCCAAACCTATGGATACAAATGCAAATTGTTTAAAAAAAGTTCTTATTGTTTGTTCAGCTTCCTATATAACTAAAAATAATTTAAAAAATTCTCTATATCAGATTATGAACCATTTATAAATGTCAAAAATAGTTTGCAATTAGTTAGTTTTCTAATGTATTGCAATTTTCTTTTATATGCTTTCACATCAAGATTTGGTCATTCTGCTATGTTTTGAAAGTCTACACTGCTTCTTTGCAGTGTTTCTTAAATTCATATTTGTCCTTTCCTATTTCTTTTTTACTCTCTTTCTAGTGAAATATATTTTCAAAAATTTACTTTCACATTTTATTTTACAGAATTTATTACTTGAAAATAATTAGGGAAGTAATAATTTCTAAATTTAATTATATTTTCTTAGGTACAAAAATATACAAGTCCGTTGGCAGATACTGTGCATGTCTGTCTGTTTGTGGCATTATCTCATCTGGAATGGCAGGGAGTTGAGCTTCGAGAGAAGTACTCGCAGATTCCAAAAATTCATGGGAAGCCATTTTGACCATTCTCATCTTCGTACGACTTATCTGAGATATTAATTAAAAACTTGGAAAAATGCTAATTTTCATCCTTATTTTTTGCAGTGCCAACAGTCACATGCTTAAGATAAAAATCTACTTTATTTCAAGAAGTGTTGCCACTGCTCGCTTTCAAATTGTGGAGACTGTTAATAAAAAAATTTGTAATTTACAAAATATGAAATAAAAATAGCATCGCCAAACTTTAAACATATTATTATTATTATATAAAGTCATATGCTGATGCTGAAGAAAGAATGCAATTGCATGTGATGTCACTGTATTCTTGTTCACTAATGTTAGCATTTTAAATAAATATCTGCTGTTAGCAACTTTTTTGTTTCAGATTAGTATAACTGACACGATCTATTTTTGTCAGGATAATTCTTTTATTAATATTGAGAAAATACCATTATATTACATTGAATTTAAATCATGACGTAATACGTTTCAAAAGTTTTTGTTTCCTAATTCGGCAGCTTAAAAAAAAAAAAAAAAAAAATTTACGAATTGGTTGCTGCTTGGAAAGAATGAACTAATTTCTTTCACACTGAAATGCTTTTAGAAATTTTAATTTTTAGGTGTATATAGAACTTATATATTTTACTTTAGCCACACCCTGCTAGTTATTACTACTATTTGTTATATGTAATACATATTAGTCAATACATTGCTTTATATTTATGGAGACTTACAAGTTAACTACAGGATTATGTAATTAATTGATCCACGAAGGCCCCCAGAAAGCACATTTGCAACAACAAAAAGGCTCATTACTGTTCTATCTACGGCAATTTTTGCCCCATCCCATACACATTTTCCTTGATGTGTATTAAATCATTAGATGTAATGTCTGAATTAATCATACTTGCCCTTCAGCTAGAAGTCTTCAAATGCATGATTCACTTTCATAAAAGTGAATCATGCATTTGAAAATATTTGTTAATAAAAAACACTACCTCATACGGGAACAATTGTAGGATATCAGTGTTTAAGGATAGAATGGTATGTGAAACCATGCTGAAAGAGGTGTAAATTATTATTAGCCTTAACCCTATAAGTGTCATCACTGCCTTATTCAGTCATAGGATTTTTTTTATCACTTGGTATGTATTAGTTCATAATTTAAAATATTTTACTTTCTTTCTTTAATGATGTAAATATCATCTTAATGAATGGAAGTTTATAAAAACAGAGACTAAAATAAGCAATTATATAAATTTAGTTTATAAATGCTGCTTAAATACAGTTCTTCATGACCAGATTCCAAAAGCTGTGCCACTCAGTTAAACAAATGAAATGTCTAAGAATGTAAACTAAGATGCAGCACATAACTAATATTATTTAATATAAAGACATTTTATGTAGTTATGAAACATATAATGAATTATTAAACAACATAAATTGCATAATTTTAAAATGAAATGCCCAACATAAGTAATAACCATCTTAAAAAAATTTATAGCCATCACAACCTATGTAATAATCAAATGAACTATGTAACAATAAAAAATCTAATTGACATTCTAAAATTCATTAAAATAATCATTATTAAATAAAATGTCTAGAGTTTTCTAGCATCTAGAATGTCTTGAACAGTTTTCATGCACTAAAAAATGACACGAGCATAACGTTTTGAATACTGAATAATACATAATACAAAATGATAAACAGAAAATAACATTTTAACACTGAACTACATGTACTTTGTCCCTTCCATTACAGTGAGATTTTTTAACCCCCATTAAGATCAATGAAGACTTTTTTACTTAATTTTTTATGATTT
Source organism: Stegodyphus mimosarum (assembly GCA_000611955.2). Classification (NCBI taxonomy): domain Eukaryota; kingdom Metazoa; phylum Arthropoda; class Arachnida; order Araneae; family Eresidae; genus Stegodyphus; species Stegodyphus mimosarum. Next base: position 47,053 of record KK112648.1, read on the forward strand.
TGTTTTTCTGACAGGGAAGACTATAATTTATATTTTCATTACTCTTTTATTAATACAGTACACCCCTTTAACATGAACTTGCTTAAGGTAAACACTCGGCTAACATGAACAAAATTTCAGTCTCGGCAACAAGGTATATGATCTTAATAAGAAGTTTTATCAGTTAATGCAAATTTCAGTTAGCACAAATTATATTGCTTCCATTGCATAATTAAATTTTTTCAGTGCTGTTTCTTCTCTTCTTTTTAAAACTCAGTAGAACACGGCATACAAAATGATTAAGTCCAGTTAAAATTTAAATAAACTGTATTTACAATAAAATATTTACAAAGATTGACTGGGCCAGTGCATTTCAACATGTCTTTATTCTCCAAAAGTTCTAGCGACACTATTCAACAGTCCTGTAGATGGCACACTGATAGCTATCTGGGCACAACAACTAACGTTAAGTTGCAAGCAATAAGAGTGTAAGTCATGGCCAAGAGGAAGCAGACAGGCAAATACCTGCAAATAAAACTAAAAATCCTAGAGGAACTAGAATGTAGTGCATTGAAGAAAAGAACAACTATCGAAAAGTATGGACTTGCCAAATCTACCTTATGCACAATGCTTGAAGACTGCAATACTTAAAGCAGACCTATAATTCAATCAAAAGTAAAAGAGATTGAAAAAAAGAAAAAAGACATACAAGATTTCAGTTGTTTCACTGGTTGGCTGTACAAGTTTCAAAAGAGACACTCAATTTTATCATTAATGATTTGTGGTTAAGCAAATAAAATTGATGAAGAAGGAGCAAATAACTGGTTTCATGAATTTGACGAAGTGAAAGTGTACCTCATGCGATGCTACAATATAGACGAAATGGGACTTCACAATCTTTTGCAAGTTGCACCCTCAGAATAAAAGGTGACAAGTGGCATGGCAAAGCCCGCAGTAAACAATGTTTGCATTTAATGCAGATGGGAGTCATAAACACCACCCTTGGGTGATCAGTAGTCCGAGAAACCATGCTGTTTTAAGAGCATAAACAGTTCTTTACCTTGTATCAATATACTTTCATCACAAGAAAACTTTGATCGACAGCTCATCATTTAATATAAGTGGCTTCATCATTTCAATAACCAAATGGTGACTCAGAATAGGCATGTTCTAATGACATTGTACAGGTGTACAGCTCATAACATATATAATCTGAACTTAACAAATGTAAAGGTTTGTTTCCCATCTCCAAATGCAACAAGTCGTCTTTAGCCTTTGAATCAAGGCATGCTAACATGAACAGGTCTCATCGCAAACGATTTGTGAAAAACTGCAATTCAGACTGCTGAAAAGGATAAGGAAATGTCCAACTTGGAGTGTGCTTGATGCAATGAAAGCTATCGCTGCATCCTGGAAATCCATGCCATCACAATACATGCAAAGCTGTTTTAGCAGAGGCTTAAGACAATAAGATGTTAATCCTATTGCCAAGTTAGGTGGTGATAAGGATACCACATCACCCAATGAACGGAATATTCCATCAGATGTTGTGAAACCTGGTGTTAGTTTTGAGGAGCTTGCTAGTGCAAATGAAGATGTCAAGTTTGCTTCAGTGTGATCTGATGTATAAGGAGGTGGATTTGAAGTGTAAGAAATGTTATCAGAAAAAAGTGAGGAGGTCAATATCATTCTCCCCACCCACCAGAGAGTGTTACAAGCCTTGGACCTTTTAGAACATTCTGCTGCAACATCCAAATTGACTTCTAGTTTTATGGAAGCCACGAGTGCAGTTGGCTGTGAAGTTACAAGGCATTTTCATTTCCGTCTGCAGCAGCAAAGTATACATGATTTTTCACCAGACAATGATATATGAATATGTTTTTATCAAGTTACAGTACAGTAATTAATGTAGGACTGTAGTGCTTTATAACAACATGCAAAATATACTATTGTACGTGCATACCTGTACACTGTAAATAGTTAATGTGTTGAAAATACCCATTCAAAAGATAAATTTGTGTCCCCATTTTTAACACAAATTTTTGATATTTTGGTACCTTGAGATTCCCATTAATGAGGGTTTACTGTATTTACCTTAAATTTTTATCCAAAAAATTTCACATTTTAGATGTTTTTGAAACCTTATATTTTCTTGTATACATATACATTGGTTTTATATAACAAGTTAGTTTCCTCATCATTGCAAAGAATTCAATGTCTTTTTGCTTGAGATGAGATGTCTTTTCTCAACTTTCTAGGAAAATAAGCTCGTATTCATGTTATATGTCAGCTTAATGTCAAGCCAGCCAAATCTACCATTAGAAACAGAAATCAAGATAAATATTTCAATTTAGTATCTTATCTACCATGCCACAGTAAGTATAAGGAATAAAACTGGAAAAACTCAGTGTCTAAAAAATAAAATTGGAAAGATAAGCAGATAAAAAAAGTTAAAAAATTAACTTTGAAATGAAGTCCTATGTACAGGGTGATTTATTACCAGGGTGCCAAACTTACGGGAATGTAGGAGCACAAAGACAATTCAGAATAACATAGTACTGCAGGGTCCAAAACGCCTTCTACCACAGTCCTAGTGTGTTTCGTACCTTTCTAGCAAGTACAGAGAGGAGAATAACAAGGTCTTCAACTGAATCAATGGGGTCTCGTACAATAAAGCCTTCATTTGACCCCAGAAGTAGTTCAGGGATGACAGGTCTGGTAATCTAGCAAGCCAATGAATGAACCAGAGCACCACGATCTATACAATGCTGTCCATGTATAATGCTTAGGTTTGGCCGATATCACTGTAGTAGTGAGGGGGAGCCTATCATGCTGAAACCATACTGAATGATGCAACGACTGAGGAACATGTGCTTCTTCAATAAGTTCAGGCACGACTTCACGTAGAAGATCAAGTATGTCCTACCATCCAGACAAAGGGGAAGAAGTCGGCCCAAACATTGACAGAGAAATGGCTTTGAGCTGCACGTATTTGTGTACTACAGGGTTATCCAAAACCCTAAAATGGCCATTATGTTGATTGAAGGCTCCCTCTCTTGTGAAAAATAACTCATCTGTGCAAAATATGGACACAGCAAATCTGCTATTTGCTGTTGTCTGTTGAAGATACTAAGTAGTAAAATTCCTCCAGAATGGATAATCTGCAGACTCCAGTGCTTGGATATGCTGCAGATCATACAAATGCATTTGGTTTCCTGACAGGATCCTCCATATAATGGATTGATACAAACTCAATTGTTGGGCTATCGCTCAAGTACTTTTACTCAGATTGCCTTCTGTCAGACGTAGGACACTATTCACACTGTCTGGTATCCTTGTTTTTCAATCTTGATTCATGGTAAGTCTCATGAAACAAACAGTGTCACGTAAACTTGTATGCAGATTGCATGATGAGGAATATGCTTGTGTGGGATAAGTTTCTGGCACAAGCATTGAGCAGTGTGCCATACCTAGGGCTTAATTTCTAAAAGTAGAAGTGCCGGAGCCCTATGGAAGACCGTTAGGAAAGAGAAACAAGAGTAAATAAATAAAATGACTATTGAAATCATTAGTAATTAAAAAATTAAATAGTTAATGATTATCAAATTAATTAATAATTATTTAATTGATATTAATATTCATTAATTATTGTTTAAGAATTATTATATAATTAATTGAAAATTAATTTATTATCTATTTAAATAAAATGTAAAGAGATAAAATATAATAAGCAATTTTTAATATAATTTTACTGCTAAAAATAAAATTTTCAATATCAAATTACGACTTAAATTGTTGTTCAGTTACATAAAAGAAGTGCCACAGCCTTCTTATTTAGAGGACTCCAGTGCACTCCAGCTAGAATTAGAATTTGTCCCAAAAACTAAGAAGTAGTGTAGCCGAGCTCAGCGCAATTTAAGCTATGGTCATACCCGAGGTGTATGTCGGCCAGTTGAACATTTGAATACTAGTCCATCCTAATGATTCGTGAACTGGCTCACAGATGCTGACTTCCAATATAATCACTGGTGACTTCTCGTACAATGCCCTCCTACTGCATGATGAAAGTGTTTCTGAACCTGCAATGCTATGTGATTCTAAATCATCTTTATGCCCCCTACATCTCCTGTAAGTTTGCCGCACTGGTAGTGTATCCCCCCGCATAGAGAGAGAGGAGAAAAGGAATTAAGAAAATTTTTTTTAAATATAAATACTATCTAAGCCAAAGGAACAATTGTGCTTTAGCAGCAAAATTACATTATAATTAAATTATATTAAATACCAAAATTATAACCTTCCAAAGTATTACAAAAATGCAAAAAAAGTTGAGAACCAGTAAAAACACAAAAACGAAATCGAAGTAGTCCAGGCCAAAGCATAAGTAACTCAATATGACTGTTCTAATATTTTGGTAATTTGGCCTAGATTACTTCAATTTCGTTAAAGTTCTTATTTTGTTTTTTAGTGGTTCTTAACTTTTTCTTTCACATTTTTGTAATACTTAGGAAGGCTATAACTTTAGTACTTAACATAATTTAATTGCAATATATACACACATATATATATAAAATAAAATACTTGAGTCATACCCAATCCATTTGTTTAATACTAGCCTCCAAAAATTCAGGGACATTTTGATTATTGATTTCTTGCTAGTAGTTTTCTTGTAGTTTTTAATGCAATGACTTTGTGCTCTCTTAGGAGATGTGATTTAATTGAGAAGCACAAAGAAGTTAAAATGTTATAAGTTCACAAGCAGATGACATTAACATTTTATCATACATTTAAATATTCTTACATTTATATTTTAAATGAATATATGTCAGTGTTGTAATAAAGTAAAGCAAATACTCTCTAACCTATTACAGTAACTACAGTACTGGTTCCTGAAATATTCCTTATGCCTTTGTTCATCACCAAATGATGCCTTGCTCTCAATCCAGTTGATAACATGTCCTTCAACAGCTGAAATTGTTAAGCATCAAAATATATGAATGCAGCTTATTAAAAAAAAGTCAAATGGAACTCATTACTATACAGTGGAATAAGAAATATTGGGAAAAATTAGCAACATCAATAAAAACAAAAAAAGAAAGCTTTAGATAACTTATCGCGTTGAAGTTGGATGCAATAAGCATGATTGTTCATTGTACAATAAAAGCTCAACTACCAGTAAAGCTCGGGAAATGCTGAATTCTAGATAATCAAGCATATAAAAGATGCAATTCATGGTAGAAAAGCCAAATAAATGTTACAAAAAATCCAGTCAAATTATTAACAAATTTATTTGTTATTAACTTGAATATCAAACACCTACACTAAAATCATGTGAGATTTCAAAAGAAAAAAGGATATTTCAGACAGAGACACCTACATATAAATTATGATATTTTAAAAGAAAAAAGGAATTTTAGACATAAACACCAAAGTAAAATATCACATTTGATTATGAAACTTCATCGACCTTGAAAATTGGCAGAGATTTTGGCAAACTTGCACCAGTCATTCTGGCAGAAGCTTGAAGCAATAGATCATTCTTTATTTAGTTACATAATCAACATGTTACAAACATAATATATTAAACCTTAAACCACTTGTCATAATTTTTCACATTCACATCCAATATTTATTCATTTTCACATAAATTACACTTTTTTAATACCAGGATCCCGTCATTTTAAAAATACTTTTACCATATGCTGTTCCAATGAAGACAAATCCCATATTGTAATAATCTTTTCAAAATGTGATTGAAAAACAGATAAGTGGTAGTTCCTCATATCATTTTTTTTATAAAAATCAAACTGACTTATTGAGAATTCATTGGGCTTATACAAATAAAAGTATTATGTCATGCTTATACATTATTGGTGCTAAATCACACTGCTTAGTGAAAGCTTTTGTTTGATTTGAATAGTAATTCCACTTGTGTTTTATAGTGAAATTACAAATTTCTTAGTTGCTTAATTTTACATTTAAAAAAAATTGACAAATCTAGATGTCCGACATCGGAATGAACTAAAATCCAAACCTCCCTAGCAACAGCACAATTTTTTTTTTAAAAGAAGTTATTTCCAAAATGGGAGAAAGAATTAGGTTCCAAGAGTAGGATATACTTATTGCTTCAAGCATGCTCAGTAGACATTTTTTTCATAATAAAGCATGTGTAGGGTCCTGACTCTTAAAAGCATCTTAAATCATCAGCACTAAATAAAAACACCTGTATGTTGAAGAAACACAATTATTTATTAGCATAAATCTGTATGATCAATAATTTGAATTTGTAGCCATCTTGCTGCTCACCATACATATCAAACCAAAAAACATTCTGCCAGTTTACTGCTGAATTTAAGCCTACTGAATATCACATAACCCTACGCCAATCCGATGAATAAGTTTTTTTTTTTTTATTATTTTTTGCTTTTATCATCACATGACAACGAACTCATGGGAGCCTGAGAAATCACTCACGAAGTGATGTCTAAAGCAATTTTTGTTTTAATTTGTAACTGAATACTTAACAACATGATAACCTATTACACTCGATAAAGATTACAAACTTCAATCAAACGCATTATAAAGTGGGTTTACAAGGAGAAATTTTGAAAAACAAATTTCAAATTCATAGGCCATATAGTGCTGTTTAACAATAACTGATTTGTTGCTCTCATAAGCTTTTCCGTTATACACCTGCCAGGCTTTTTGGCATGTGCAGGTGATGATCAATTGGACATAACTTGTCACACGCTGTGTGTGCTTGCCATTTATAAACTATTCTTATAACTAGAAATTCTTAACAATTAAAAAAAAAAGAGGTTAAAGAAATCTGACAGCTTTCAGATTTTATATTATGCCCAAAGGGGCGTGCATTTTTTTTAATGTTTTGTGTGTTACCTTTATTTATTAATATCATGTTCTTTACAATTAAATTGTAAAATCCAATTCAACAGCAATATCACAAAATAATTTAAAAAGAGCATATCTTTAGAATTTCCAATATGCAGTCTTGTGCAATGGAGATAATTTTTTTTCCCCCGTACAGTTTTGCCATTGCTCTCTTGAAAATTGTCGAGTTCGTTAAACACAAATTCGTTAAAGTTTTACAAACTATGAAATAGATAATAAAACAAATTCCAAATTCGGGATTTCAGATGCCTATATTCTAGTGGAGGACAACTTATTGAAAATTTGATGTCTCTAGGTACTGTTGTTTTTTTTGCAGTGTGCGAAACATACATACATCAATACAGATTCTTCATTATTTAATTTCATTAAATATAATGCAGGGCTCTAATATTTGGTGACAACAGTTTGAAAAGTGAACTGACATTTATAGTGTATCGACGCAAGATGCCAAAACGAAATTAATAGCCCTTATAGGCTAAAAAAAATGCATGATAGGTACATAGCCTTATGTAAATGTATATGCGGGAATTTCTTTCACTGGAACTCAGATAAACGTATAGGGGAATGTTTTGGTCACTGCTGTGGGAGTGCAGTCAGGCTTCTCCTGAGTTGAGTGGCTGCAGGTAGCGTATCTGACTCCTTATAATGATTAGGTAATGTTGAGAGGTTACGTAATTCTTACTGCATTTGAAACTCAAAACACATTGAATACATAATAAGAAGCTCCTTACACATGCATATATATATAATTCATGAATGAATATAGTTCTCGTAGTGTGAGGAGTCTGCTAACAAAGGTCTCTCTGGTTGAGAGAGCAAGAGCATTGCAGGACTCTCTACTCGGGAGTTCTGGAACGTTCTTCTGATGTTATTCCAATGGCGAAAATCTTCAGACTGAATTAGTCACACCTCCTTAATTTTACATCCTCTGATTCATTATATCTGGAACGATATCAGAGGGAAAATCAGATCAATGGTTCATCACCCCTCCTGAAATCGAGAGTCTTTGATGAGAGACACAGTACAAAATGTTGAAATATCCTCACACTTGTTGTGTAGTTATGTCTCTGCAATGTCAAAAACATGTCATGTGACATGTCATAAAGGCTGGGAGCACTGAATTGCAGGGACCGCACACACAATTTACGTATTTCTGTATGGTCCGCCGCATGTATAATCAGACACATGAACAATAAATAACAGAACTGATATAATTCAGGCTCAGTACCTGATAGGAAGAAGAACAATTTTAGCGAAACACTGTGTTTTTAGCTGCTTGTCTCATGATATATCACTGAAAGTATATAAGAGACGCTTAGTAAGCTGTATGATGATAGCCCTGAATTTGAAGTACTGGAATACTGGAAACAAAAAGAAAAATTTTCTAATTAATGGAATTTTAGAAGAAATTGTAATAAATGAAGATGATATGACAGAAGTATTCCATAGCAATGAAAATGCCCTCATAGTCAATGAACTAACAAGTGGCAAAATCTTTAGCAGGATTCTAAATCCATAAAATATTGCTACTAGTTGTGAAAAAAATGACAGATTGCTGAGAATGAAAAAATTTTGGCTGACAATTAAGTGGGAAACATTCATTTGGTAAGTACAACACTTTGATACTAAATAGGAAATTGTGTCTCACATAAAACAAAGCAACAACTTGCATTACAAACAAATGAATATTGAGATTTTTTTAAAGTCCCCCCCCCACCCCGCCAAGGTTATAAATGCTTCATTATTCCAGAAACAACTATTTCACATTTTTAATTTTATAATTTCTACATTTAATCTTATAAGAATCTTGTGTTTCAAACTGATGATCTAAAATCCAGAAAATTCTCACAAATTAGGAATTACCAAAATCTTGAGTCCAGATTGTCTGAGAATCTTGAGTCCAGTCGTGATTTTGGTGTCTGCCAAAAAATCACGGACGAAAACGCCGCAGAGAACACAATGCCAGGCGAAAACGTTGTGGTACAAAACATCGTGGAAGTAAATAAAACAAAGAGAAAACATCGTAGTTCTAAAATATCATGGTAAAAAACAATGCGGTTAAAAGACTTCACACTTTAAAAACATCGTCATCGAAAATATCGTGGTAAAAAATAAAGTACCTATAAATCACCACACACAATGCGTTTTTGGGTTTTAAAAGCTGTAAATGCATATTCACATAATGATTTGGGTGTGCAGAAAGAATAGAGAGATATTTTTACTTCTATATTTCATATTTTTGAATGAACTAATACATTTTTGTTGAAAAAGTAAGAAGGAAACTTAAATATTTAAAAACTGAAAATGGGTAGAAAATTAATGCAACTTATAGCGCTTATAGAATTTTAAATTTACATATATAATTAACAAAAGTCATTAATAAAATAATCATGAAAATTACGGTTTAAAATGTTTGGAAGAAGGAAAATAAATAACAGCATGAGGTTATCTCTAAAAATTGCTTAGTCAATTATCAACTAATTTTCTTTCATGTTTGTTAATCTGATATTGTTTTTACCTTATCTTATCAATAAAGCAAGATATTAAAATGGAAATAAAGCAAGATATTAAACAATATCTTGCTTTATTTCTGTTTATTCTTAGTGTTATTAACAATTTTAATGCACAGCATGTAATCAATTATTTGGATGTCAATTTATTAGTTACGAAGAAAGTCAATCACATATGCCACTATGGGATTTGAACTTATTGGATTATGCCAAAACGTGCTACGCCTATCTGCTTCAGAGAAGAGGTGCCTTTGCAGGGTACTTACTCAAGAACTGGCACATATTTATGCTATACATTGGGAACATCACTAAAATCTCATGCAACCAGCTCATTTGCCTAACAGAAATATCAGTGTTCAGCAACTTTACCACTTGGACACTGATGGCAGTGAATCTTTCTTAGAAATACTGGTATCTCCCTAAGACGACTAGAGTTTTTGAGAACAGATCCACGCAAGTTTAAAAAGATATGGTGAAATCCTGAGTGGTAGATTTGAAGAGATATATTACATTTCTTTACATTTAGACATTTTATACAAGCACTTTGAAAATTTTATTTAATTTTGTGGATAAATTTTATTTGAAAATTTTTTACTTATTGATTGAATTGTTATAACATACAGTGAAGCAGCTTCCTAAGACGAACACGTCTTAAGTGACCAGCATAGGTATGAAACTTTGCTATCAAATCACATCCTTCTAAGATGACCACCTTCATAGAATGCTAAATCATTTCGAACTGTATATGGTCGCCTTGAACATAGCATTCCCATTTAGGTATACTTATTTTCTTTAGTAAACATTCAATCTTTTTTTATTCCTTTACATCAAAAGGTTGAATTATTTCTTGATCTTTCTTAATACAAATTGAATCATTTCATACCTTGTTCCCTAGAAGTGACGAGTAGTCAGTTTAAGACGAATGACTTTTCTAGATCTTGTTACATAGGTATTTTATCATAAATGTTAAAATAAATAAAAATGTTTTTAAAGGAAACTGGCTTATATCAGTAACTAGAACATAAAATACTAGCCGATGTTTTTTATTTCTTAGTTGATTTTTTTAATTATGAGAAAGCCCTTAAAGGTTATCTGCCTAATGTGAAAGACACCTTCGTGGGGGACTTTTTAAGGGAAATCTGGTTTGTGTACACGATCAACATGGGAAAACAACAAAAACGCCCATGCAGCCAGTCCGATTGCCAGAACTCGAACCCCAGACCAAACTGCTGCCAGTGTTCAGTAAACTTCCGTTTCTTAAAATGATGCTTTTACTCGGTGTTTCCCAATTTTCAGAATACCTTAATTTCCGCATGCCGGATATCAATAGCAAGATTATATTAATATTTCTGAGTGAGATTTTATTTTGTGGCAATGTTTCATCCTTGGAATTTTTTATCAAGCAATTTTGAAGCTATTATTTGCCAAGGGAAATTTTTAATTAAAATTTAATAAAATAAAAACTTCATCCTAATGCGCTTAGAGTAGACAGTTTTCATGAAGAAAACTGCACATATTGTACATTATCGTTATTTAGGTGTTCCGCCCTACATTGAAGGGAGGGAAACCTTTGTGGAGACCTTTTTAAGGGAAACTGGCTCCTAATAACACTTTATACATGGAAAAAGACCACGGAAACGCCCATAGAGCTAGTGCGTTCGTGGGATTTGGACCTTGGACCGAAGTACCAGTGTTCGGGGATTTTACCGCTCGACCACTTATGGGCCACGTTGACTGTTATATTCAATGAATCAAGCATTTCAAGTACAATTTTTACATATTTAAATGACCAGTTGTCTGGAATAAGAAAATGTTATTATTTTTTTAATCGTTTTAAATATTTTATGAGCATATGATTTTGAGTGTCAATCTTAACTAAAAATTAATAACCAAGTAAAGCTTCCTGCACGATCATTTTATAATTAAAGTCATCAGAAAGAATTCTCTTTCAGTAAAATAAAACTATTTAGTGCTGCTATGCATTAAACTAAAAGCATTTAAGATATACTGAAAACGGGTATTTTTAAAGAAGACATACTGATTTCCATTTCAAATCGAACAAAAAAAAAATCTTTTTGTTTAGTAAAGTTACAGATTTTGTTGTTATAGTTTTTACCTGTAATTAAATGTAGCTTCGCAGTTCATATTAATTAACAAAGATATGCTCTGGGTTAGCTGAATCATTGTGAGATGTACTGTTAGGTAAATGTCAAATTCTATCACCAATGTGAACAACTAATATACTATTTTCTTATACGATTCCTTGTCACCAAGCACTCACAAACATAGTAAAACATTTCATTCACGTTACATTTAACAGGGGGAAAAAAAAGGCTTATCTATCCCTTTTTCTCACTATAAAAACTCTATGATGTTCATTATTACATTTGCATGCAATAAAAGGAACAAAATCTTGGATATAAATTTATAACTTTATAGAGTAAGTCATTTTTTGCATTTCAATATGCCTTCTCTTTCAATATTCATGCAAGGCTTAGTTAGTATGTTGGATGTGATTCATGTTATATATTTATAATTGCATATACTCAGATCACATGCTTTTTTCGAGTATTGGATTTCTCAAACTCTCTCTCTTTCTTTTTTTTTTGTTGCAACATGTTTAATTTTTATATAAAGTGTTGTGGCCATGATGAGTATATGTGAGGAAATATGCAGTCCTTACTATATTGAATACTGTCCTTATTCATTTATAACATTCATGAATTCGGGCTGATTCCGTGACACAGTTATTTTAATGCAGGTTATATGTTAATGTAGATTGCACACTGACAATATTTTATATAACTCGACTAATATACATCATAAACACCTTTGGCGTGTAAGACATACATGTAAGTCAAATAGACTCTGGTTTTATGAATTTTTATGATCCGCAAAGTATAATTTTACGTGAAGTGCAATACATGTGTAATGAGCATAATTTAGAAGTTTTTTTTACGATAAAGTTATTTTCATTAAAAAAATTTTTAAATATGCAAATATTAATTAGACAACATTTCATATAAACCCTAGAATGAAAGCAACAGCATCTCTGAGGAGTTAAATATTGAATTTTGGACATTTGGAGAAGATGATATTGCTTCTTGAAATCTGAATGACTGAACTACTGTAATAAAATTAAAAAAAAAAAAAAAGGTTATAAAAATCTGAAAGCTTACAGATTTTATATTACGCCCAAAGGGGCGTTTTTCACGGGGGGGGGGTTGAAACGGGATTTGAAAAGTTACACAGACAAGTCATTCGATGCAAAATACAGTTACACATCGAATATACGGAATTTGAATGCAGTTAACGTCTTTGCGTTGCTACGCTACCAACATAACACCAGTCAGAAATGTAAAGAAACGTTGTGCATAAAATATCCATACTTGAAGATGCACATGATGATAACATTAATGGAACGCTTTGAAATCTTTGAGTTTGTTAATCAAAAATTCGTTAAAGTTTTACAAAATGTGAAATATATAATAAAACAAACACCAAATTCAAATTTGGGCTTCCAGATGCCCGTATTCGAGTAGAGGATTATTATTCAAAATTTGCTGTCTCACAATGTGAGAAACAAACATACATTTATGCAGATTTTGTATTATTTAATTTCTTTAAATATAACTCAGGGCTCTAACATTAGGTGGTGACAATTTGAAAAGTAATTCAGACTTTTATAAGTGAACCAACACAAAATACCAAAACAAAATTAATAGCTGTTTTGGGCAAACTGCTCCTTTGGATTAATAAATTGTTTAAGGGAGAGAATTAAATGCTGTATGACACTGCATTTAAAATTTGCAGACTATTGATTCGTTAGTTTGTTGCAACAGTTCACTTTAATGATTTAGTTTCACATCTTAAATTCAATTATTTTATTCATTAGATGAAAGTTTTTCTTTCAGCAATAGCAGCAGAGATTTGTTTCAAATAAGAAGTGAGAATCTGTAAGCAAGATGAAAATAATTAGGAAATTTTTCAGGAAACTAAAGCTTGCAGCGTTTAATTCTGAGTATTGAGTTGAAAAACAAGTTTCTTCCTCTTTGCCATGTGAAAAGTTTCAAATATCTTCTTCAGATGGTCTATGTGCTGTACTACGGCAAGCTAGAAAACATCCCATATTCTTAGCTCCCGAAGGTCACAGCTGTACTTGACGTCTGAACTCAGAAAGGTTCCACTCAGGGGTTCTGTCCATCTGTAAGCTGAAGGCTATTTGTTTAGTAAAAAGCAGCTAAAAATTTCGATATTACAAAGGATGCTCTATGTAGTTAGCCACTTGGACAAATAGAAATCACATTTCTTAACTGTATTTATATGTTTTACAGCTGACATACCCAGAAAAACTTCTACTAGTGTTTACCAAACATATTTCAAGCGCCGTTTGTATGTATCTTGATAAAGCTCTCTGCCTCTTTTTCATATATGTATTCATGCATACAGATTGATTAAATTAATATATAATTTCATGATTATACAGATTGATTAAATTAATATATAATTTCATGAATTAATTGTATTAAAAATCGATTTAATTCATACTTTTTTCTTTTTGGCCAAACATTAGCAATATGAATAATAAGTAGCATAACATTTTAATCTATTTCCAATAAAATCACATATTCATGAAGTTATACAATAGTAATCAAATATTTTATACTGAATCCAGGTGTAACCTCGAATATTTACAACGTGTTTGCTGATTAATGCACACAGCATGCACTGATTATAAAATGGTTTTCTGAAATCATTATTGACATACAAGTGCCACATGAAGCCATTTTTAATCAGAAATTTTTATAAAGCATACCCCGTTATCTTCAAAGCAGGATTTAATTAAAATAGCTATAAAATTTATGAAGATTGCTTTCAATTTTTCTTGTGCAAAATGTTCTATCACGTTTATTCTCTCCTTTTCTAGACGGAATGTTGATATTCTTTCATACTATATGGAGCACTGAACAAAGTACTAGTTAAAAAAAACCACTCAACAAAGTTATGATACCACTGAATTTGAACCTAATTTAATCATCTATACAGTTTAACAACTTCTCTACACATTCCAGATTCTTTCATTATGAGTTACTGCATCACCATTCTTCGCCTGAAATAAACCTATATATTTATTTTTCCTTTTTTCTTTATTCCCACTTCTGTGTTTTCTTCATTTATATTTTCAAATTTTCAGCACCACGAGTAATTTCAAGGATGTCCGATGCTATTTTCTTCATCTAAAGAAACTCGATTGCAGTTTCAGGATTCAGTTTTTCCAGCCAAGAATGATAATCTTTTAACTAAATTTCAGTGCTTAAAATATGTGAGCTTCTTCTAAAAAACTGTCAACTTTTTATCTTTGTTAATGATTTGAGGAGCAATGACAAAAAATAATTTGCAAAACGTGTATTTCCCACACAGATAATCAAGAACTCAGATCTAATGATCTCGGCCTTTGAAGGAATGCTACTGTCATGTAATATATTCATGTTCTTATATTAATTATATCTAATCATATAATATTATAAGCCCAGAAGGGCTATTAATCTCAAAACGGCATTTTGCGTCAAATCATTTTAAATGCCCAAATAACTTTTCAGATTGTTGCCATCAAATATTATTGCCATATATTATTTTTAAAGAAAACAAATAATGAAGAATCTACATGAATGTATGCATGTTTTTCCTATTGTGAAACTAGAATAGTACCTACAGCCATCAAATTTTTAATAAGGTAACCTTCCACGCAAGCATAAGCACTTGGAAGCCCAAATTTGTTTTATTTTCTATTTCATATTTTGTAAAACGTTCAAGGAATTTTTGATTAAAAAATTCAAAACTTTCAAAGACAGTGGAGGCAATACTGTAGGAAATAACACATTTTTATTTCTAGTAACCGACTAAAAGCATAATTTTAAGAAACAGAAGTTCACTGAACACTGGTAGTTGGGTCTGGGGTTCGAATCCTGGCAATTGGACTGGCTGCATGGGCGTTTTCGTCATTCTCCCATGTGTAACGTGTATGAGAGACAGAATTTCCCTTAAAAAATTATCCACAAAGGCATCCCTCCCCTCAGATAGCCTTTGAGTGCTTTGTCATAATTAAATAAACCAAACCAACCAACAAATGAAAGACATCGCCAGTATTTCTTGTTCTAATTATTAATACAAGCCAGTTTCTTTTAAAAACATTCTGATATAAGCCGAGTTTTCTAAGTAATAATCCCACAACAGGTTAGTAGCAGCCATGATAAAATATCTACCTAACAACAACTAGAACAATCCTTCATCCTAAACCAACTACTGGTCACTTCCAGGGAACGTTGGTACGAAATGATTCAATATGTGTTAAGAAAGAACAAGAAATAATTCAATTTTTTTTCATACAAAGGAATAAAAAAAATCAATGTTTACTAAAGAAAATGAATACAGTACAAAGCCATAATCCGGACTCGTCGGGACCTCGGTGATTCCGGATTAGGGTTTTTTCCGGATTATAGATCATCAATTTAAATCTGGTTAGATGGCATGCAGAAATTATACAATTAAAAACATGAAACAGTAATTTATGAAATAAAGAGCAATTATGATCTAAAGGGTATCAAATTTTATATAAAAAAAGCTTAATATTTATTTATTTATTAAACATTTCTTTCAATGTAAGTTGTTTAAGTTGCTTCATTTTTTGTGCTAATACTTTCTCTTTAATTCTATAAACAGACATAATTTCTTGTTTAGTTACAAAGTTCCACTGTTCAAATCCTGTAATTGTTGTGTCAAGAATACCGACTAACTTGACAATTGAAATTTTTTTGTTTTCAATAACCTCTCTGTCACATTCTTCACTATCAGAAGCGGTAGTTTCTGGATGTAGAAAAATATTACAGATTTCGTCGTCTGTTAATTGATTGACGATTGGGGCATTGTCGTCGCAATGAAAAACTTCTGTTATACCATCTTCATTTATTACTGCTTCTCCACATTTCTTTCCATAATCCAATAACTGGTAAATTTCACCTTTAGTTTGCGATGCCCAAAAACCTTCAAATTCGTGGCTATCATCTTCATCGTCCTCACCATGAAATATGGTAGCTGGCCATAAATTATGCCAAGCATTTTTTTAACGTATCTGGAGACATATCCTCCCACAATCTTGGACGCTCCACACAGCAGATTTTATGCTAAAATATTTAAAAAATTCTTGAATAGTCTTGCCATTGTTCAAGAGATTTAACATAGATTTTAAAAATGCTACTTTATATTTGCATTTCAGTGTGTACACTATTCCCATATCCATAGGCTGAATGATAGACGTACAATTTGGAGGGAAGAATAATACAGATACATTATCTTTCACTAAAACTTTAAATGAAGTATGCACTGAACAACTGTCAACAGTCAGGACTATTTTTGAGTCATCAGGTAAACCAACCGAATTCAAATCTTGCCAAGCCTTGGGTATAAAATGATTTTCAAACCAGTCATTCATCAACACTTGTGTCATCCATGCTGCTTTATTTGCGCGATATACAATGGGGAAAACCGTTACTCCTTTAAATGCTTGAGGTCGTGCATGTTTTCCGATTACGGAAAGTTTGCACTTGTGCGTTCCTGCAGCATTTGCGCACGCTAAAATTGCTAGTCTCGCTTTGGAATCTTTGACACCAGTTGGAGCCTTTTCTGTAGAGGTTGCCAAGGTATTTCGCGGTACATATTGTCAGAAAAGACCAGTTTCATCAGCGTTGTAAATTTGTTCTGGAGATAATTGTTCACTAGTAATGAGTTCAATGAATTCATCTGCAAATTCTTCAGTATCAGCTGAAGCTTTTTCTCCTTAAATATTCAATTGTCTTATACCATGGCGATTTTTAAATTTGGTTAACCAACCTGTCGAATATGTGCACTCAGTGTTTAAGTTCATTTCTTCATGAAATATTTTGTCTTGAGCTATTAACATTAGACCTGTCAATGGCACGCCCTCGCTGCGAGGCTGTATGACCCATTCAATCATCACTTTGTCAGGATCGTCACTTTTAGCATAACGAACCCTTTTTCTGTTATTCATTGCCAGTGGGGTGTCGGAATTCACAAAAAATTAAAAAAATTCCTTTTTCTTTTTGCTTATGTCATATACAGTTGACTTTCCAATGCCATACAACTCGCATAATTTTGAGGCGGATATGCCTTTATTCATTTTTTGCAGCAATTCCACTTTTTGTTTGATGGACATCGAAACACATTTTTGCTTTGTAGATCCTTTGGCAGTTCCAGAATTGGAAACTCTTTCTGACATAATCGAAAGTTCAAGCTTAATTTTTATAAAATTGTTCTAACAGTCTGCAAAAAATAATGAGCCGGATCCAATTAGAAGATTAAGGAACAGCTCAACCTGCAACATTAACTGAAATGCCTTAGAATCAGTAAAGATAATTTTAGCCTAGCTTATCTCTTTGAAATCCAGACCCTTCGCTATTCTGTATCCTCAAACTGATACAATGCATTTGGAGAAACTGCACCTGCTACTACATACCTTAAGGGGAAGGAAGAAAACAAGATTGCACTCTCGGCTGTTTTCCAAAATATCCACATGTTTTATTATGAAAGGAAAAAAATCGAATGTGCATGCGTAAAGCATACAAAAAAAGTTTGCGGCTATGAGGTCCGGATTATACATCATTCCGGATTATGGACTTTGAACTGTATACCTAAATGGGAAAGCTAAGTTCAAGGCGACCATTTACGGTTCGAAATGATTTACCCTTTTATGAAGGTGGTCATCATAGAAGAAAAAGATTTGATACGAAAGTTTCATACCTATGCTATCACTTACAGAGGTGTTCCTCTTAGGAAGCTGCTTCACTTGTATGTTATAAAAATTCAATCAATAACTAAAAAATTTTCGAATAACGTTTACGCACAAAATTAAATAATACTTTTAAAGTGCTTATAAGAAATGTCTAAATGGAAAGTTAAATGCAAAGAATTCTCTTCAAATTGACCACTCAGAATTTCACCATATCTTTTTAACTTAGCAAGTGCTCATCTTCCATAATAATTAAAATCTATGTTTATTTCTGTTCTCAAAAGCACTAGTCGTCTTAGGGAGATACCAGTATTTCTCAGAAGCGTTCACAGCAAATACATAGTCTTCCAATGACTGACGTAAAAACGAACCAGTTTCCGTTGATACTCCCCTGCTAATTGGCCACTAGTGCCCGAGCGGTAAAGTCGCTGAACACTGGTATTTCGATCAGGCAAACGAGCTAGTTGCATGACATTTTCGTGATTATCCTAATGTATAACATAAATATGCGCCAGTTCCTAAGAACGTATTCTACAAAGGCATCACTCCTCTTAAGCAGGTAGCCCTAGCGCATTTTGGCATAATCCAATAAATTCAAATCCCATACTGACTTTCTTCATAACCAACAAATCAGCATCCAAATAATTTATTACACGTTATACATGAAAATGTTAATGACACTTTAAATGGAAACAAAACAAGATATAATTTTCACTAAAACAGCAGCAGATTAACAAACGTGAAAGAAAATAATTTGATAAGTAACTAAGCAATTTTATAGCAGTAGCCTCACGCTGTTAATTTTCTTCCTTTTTCTAAACATTTTTAGACTGCATTTTTCATGAAAAATTATCAATAAAACTTATTGAAAAATTATCTGTAAACTTATAAAAAAGATTAATTTATTAATGGCTTTTGTTAATTAGGAATGTAAATTTAAAATTCTATTGAGTGCTATAAGTTGCATTAATTTTCTACTCAGTTTCAATTTTTAAACACTTAAGTTTGCTTCTTACTTTTTCAACAAAAATTTATTAAGTTCATTAAAAAATATGAAATATAGAACTAAAACTAACCCTCTATCCTTCCTGCCCTCTCAAATCATTATGCGCATACGCATTTGCAGGTTTTTAAAACTTGAAAAATGCATCTGTGCGATGTTATCGTCATGCGATGATTTGTCAGCACTTTATTTTTTACCTCGATATTTTTAAAGTGCAAAGTTTTTTAACCGCATTATTTTTGCCCACGATGTTTTCTCTTTGCTTTATTTTCTCCCACAATGTTTGCCTTGCGTTGTTTTCTCTGCAACGTTTTCGTTCGTGATGATTTCGGCTGTAACCCACATTTTGCACTGTATTCCCGGTTAGTTAAATGTAGGATAGTCAGGCTTTTGCTATAATTCAATCAGCTTTTTTTTATTAAGTATGGCAACACAAATAAAAACTACGAAATTAATTCCCAATTTTAGGTCTATCCATGAACTCGGTAAAGAACACTGTATAAAGTCTGAGATCTGAAATCGTTGGGACTTTGTTGATCAATAGGTTTTCAGAATCATCATTTTAAATTTATAAGATGAAAAGTAGACTTGACAACGTTAAGGTTTCACTTATTGTTTAGGTCAGAAGAAAAATGCTACGCCTTCATAACCACTGAAGAACCAAAAATGTAATCCTTTCCAATATCAATACAGTGTCAATCAATGTATTGTCCTTGGCCATAGTTAAACTTCCTAGACAACATGCGTCTGAAAGTGATGCGCATAAATCTCAGTTAATAGTTCTTTCTGTTGATTATTATACTCTCTATTCTTAGACTTTGTAAGCAAAGTTTCTTATGCTATTTTATCCTATTCATTCATTTTTTTTTTCCAGCTAGTGGTCTGCAGGTCCAGATTATTATTAGGTATTAGACCATTCCAGATATAAGACATCCGAATTTAGGACTTAGTACTGTATTACTTAGCTGAAAAAATTCAGATGATCTTTAATAATAAAGAACAAAAATCAGTATTAACTTTTTCAAGTTAACTTATGAAATATTACATAGCAAATATAACAAAAGTCTGCAAATAAAACATTAAAAATGTATGAGCAGAATAAATGAGACATATATGAAATATTCACAAGCTCTCAGGTGGTCAGGTCATAATACAAACATTTTTATAAACCAAGAAATTCTAAATATATGGCTTACCTATTGGAACGTCAAGTTTTATATCAGGAGTTTTATCATAGCCTTTCTCCCGTAATTCTTTTTCATCTGAAAACAGAATACACAATTAAAAATTACCAGGGAAAGAAAAACTGACACCTGATAGTTACACTGGTCACCAAACTGGCAGTATGTAAATATTATCATAACTTTTCTCCCGTAATTCTTTTTCATCTGAAAACAGAATACACAATTAAAAATTACCAGGGAAAGAAAAACTGACACTTGATAGTTACACTGATCACCATGCTTAATCACCAAATTGGCAATATGTAATATGCAAATTTCAGATGCTGTAAAACGCTTATGTGGAGGCCATTTTAACAAGGAAGTACTGCAAAACTATATATAAAACACATACTCTTCTTCATATAAAAAAATTATTTGAATACTTTTTTTTTATTATAAAACAAAAGCTATTCGAAGGAAGCACTGAAGAATTATTCTCTGTACCTTTTTTGAGTTGCTACTCTGCTTCATCTGCAGTCCCATAGATAAAACGCATGTTTTTCAGTTCTGTGTTCATGCAGTGATGCAGACTGCTCAAAATTTACATGGTGAATGATGATATATGGTAAGAGAATGCTTTTACCACCTTCTCAACAGTGCCCTGTACTGCTTTTGGCATGTATATTTTATTAACAAAATTTGTTTCTTTCAGGCCTCTCTACCTATGCATTTTTACTACATATTTTTTAATCAATCTCTACATATGTGTACGTAATTTATAAAATTATACATTTATTATTCACTTTTTGCGATTTATTGTGTATATATAATGCTATTGGGCAAACTGAATTACTTTTAATACTAAAGGACATGTTGAATTAATATTTTCTGATTTCAAAACTTTTGTTGCTCTAACTTTTCTTTTATGAACTAACTCTTTTTATTTTATGCTTTTTGGCATCGAATTTTCATTTATTATTTTTTTATACATTATTCATATTCTGTATACACTTCTTTTTAAAATTCAGTCTGCTTAAATAAAAAGTAATTTTTATTAAATTTTTAAAGCTTTTTAGTTTGTTTATGATTTTAATGCTGTAATTTAAAAATTTTTTACTCCAGCCTGTATGGTTTCAAATTTTCATACGTTATTTTTTTTTCACGTGTGTTGTTTGTTGGACTCTATCTGCCCCCCTCCCCATTTAAACTTGTGTGTGATTTTGATGCTATTATTTTGCAATTTTTCACACTACTTATTACAGCCTGTAGGGGTCCGACTGATAAAGACATAGATTACTTTAATTTGAGATTATTTAAAGTATTAAACTTCAGTTGGTGTCTTTGCTCATTTAGAAACAGGCAGACGTATTTGCTTCTTTCGTTACACCAAGCCCCTGATGACAATGTAGCAAAAGATGTGAATATCTGTTTTTATTTTTGCACCTTTCCTACAGTTTGCCACTGCACTTCTAGTTTTTTTTTTTCCTGCATTTGGTTTGTTCCAATATTTTATGAAACTGAATATGGGATGGACCGGATTTTTAAACATTTTAATTTATTATATATATATATATATATTAAAGTAATTATTGGATTATTTGAAATTGTGAATATTAATAAAAATAGTGAATTCTAATACAGCAGTTAAGTAAAAAAATTTGAGAATTGTCTAGTGAAGGTAAAACTCATTAAAAGTAAAAATTTTATGTTCAAAGTAAATATTGAAACAATTATTGCTATTAATGGAAAATTAATCGACTTTTTAAGGGGAACAAATCTCTCTCTCTCTATATATATATATATGATGTGTATGTATGATTAATCACACTCTTTTATTGTTTAAAGCAAATTGCAGTATAGTCTTAAAAATTTTTTTACAGTTAAAACCCGCTACAGCAAATTTGGTTTATAATGAGTTCCCGGATACAATGAACAAACTTTTGGGTCCTGTCTAATTTCCTATATGCTTAATTTTATTTTGTACAGCTATAGCCAACCCCCAAATGTATGAAAATCTGATGTAATGAACTTTATGGGTATTTTGACATCAAATTTTTTTTCGTACTTTTCGTATTTTTCCCCAGAATTTTTGTGAGTTTTAATTGAAAAATTACCAACCCTTAAACTAATCCATATTAAGTGTATTAGGATTCAAATTACTTCAACATGATGATAGCAAAAAACTTCCTATTACTGCTCTTTTCATCACTCCTCCCCCCAATCATTCTCCATGTTCTAAACAACATCTATGCATGGCAAGTGTAACAGCTAGTTCTTGGAGAACAGGTTCTCCGATTCCATTTAAATTCTTTGATCAGACAGAGCTCAACTCAAGGCTGACACTAGGATTGGAAATTTTAAAATTTCACTATTCAGGAAAAGAGGAAGTAGTGAATTGGTTCTTACAGGCTGAAGCTATATAAGTGATTCGCCTCTTTGGAAATGAATTTTTTTTTAGTTTTGTCAGTCTGTTTCATTTGAGTATTTAAAATGCTTTGCAAGTTCTGTCATCTAAATGGGACAGGATTGCAATCTTACTTTTTGCAGGATTTCAGATATTGTTTGTAAGGGCTACTGCAGTTTTAATTTGCAAATGTACATACGTATCTTAAAGGAAATTAAAACATTCTTACTCGACAGCAAAAAGAATAGATTAATTATAACACTATAAATTAAAAAAAAAACTTATTTTTTGAAAAAGGAAAAAGTTTTTTATTGTGTAAAATTATTAAAATATTGTTTAAACGAAAAAGAAGTTTGGTAACCGCACATAATAATTGTAGTTATTTGTTTTTCTTTGGAGATGTTAAAATGCTATTCAGCTCGCTTTTGTGACTCATCAATCAATTTTTACACTATTTTATGAAATGATTCACTTTTTGCTTATAAGATTGGATATAATGAACCAAACTTTTCATTCCTTGAAGTTTGTTACAGTAAGGTTCAACTGCATATCTGTATCTATAATAAACTGAAATATTTTTATCTCATACTTCCTTTAACAACCTAGATATTATTAACATGGTTTATTCAAGAAATCAAGTAATGAAGTACATATTTTTATGCAAATGAAAGTAATAAATGCTGTATTGTTATAAAGTGCATAAAAATACGGCATTTAAAAGATTCAAGAATTTCCTTTTAATTAAAAACAATTTTGTAAAAAAATATAAATCTAACATTTAAGAAGTTTATATTGCAATCAAATATAATTGAAACAGCCTAAAGTAAAAAATATTTTTATTTTTATCTAGTTTCTTTATACTGCATTTTCAAACAAAAATGTGAATTGAAAAGAGCAGTAACAGTTTGTGAAAACAATACTGAGTTCAAAGAAGAAAGACCTTTTTCCTAAGTACACAAATTAATGAATTTCCCTCTAAATTTAAGTTTCACTAGAGGAATTCAAACATTAAAAATAAGCAACAATTTATGATTTCAATTATATGATACCTGTATATGAAATGCCAAGTTTTGCAAGTTCATCTCTTAATCTGAATTCAAATTCATCTCCAATACAACTAAAAAAGAAGAGGAAAAAAAAAAACTGAAAACATTAGGTAAATAATAATCTAAATAATATATATACAATTAATAATATAATTTTATTATGGCTATAAAACTGCAACTTCTATATATTTGCTTTCATACTAGGATAAAGGGTTTAGTTAAATAAAATACTCTTTCTTTAAAAGACTATCAAGTCAAACTTTTACAAAATTTCAAATCATTTAATGAGATAAACTTTATAACACAAAAGTACAAAATACGCAGTTAACAATTAATTTAGCTTTAAGAATCACTATTTGTTATTGATTCTACTTTACATGCTTTTCAGACTTAAATGCTATGACAATTCTTAAACAATTCATAGTTATATATACATAGAGTACAAAGACTGAGATCCAGACCTGAAAGCCACTTACAACTTTTTTTTTTTAATTTTGTTTTTTATATGCTTTACATATCTGCATTTGATTTTTTTTCCTTCATAATAAAACATGCGGAGAAAGTCCCGATTTTTAACTTCACTTCAGCACTAAATAAATACCTCATTATTAAAGAAACAATCATTTTAGCATAAATTTGTGTTATCAATAATTTGGCTCCATAACTGCATTATCTACTTGGCATACATCTCAAATCGAAACATTCTATATAGAAATATCATTGATTTTACATTTACTAATATTGTATATCTCCGACGCCAATCTGGCGAATCATTATTTATTATATTTTGCTTTTATCAACACATGACAACTTGAGTAATGACTCCTGCAGTGATGACTAAACAATTTTCTTTTTATATTAGTAACTGAATATCAAAGTGTATGGTAACTTTTTACACTGATGTTACACTTGGTGATGATTACAGATTTAAGTTAAATGCACTAATGTTGAAGAGGAAAAACTTAATCTCCTACCACATGCTAAAAATAGATCTGTCGATGGCATTCATAGGTCAAAAGATTACATTTAATGCCATAAAATCCTAGTATACAGTACGGCCTTGCCATGATTTTGAAAATTTTCGCCAACACCAAAATGACTTGTTTACTTCTCATCATAAATGTCGTGTTAACTGTTCATCCTAATGTTGTGAAATCCTCTGCATACTAGGATTAAACCTTTAGTGCTATTTGAATTAAGAATAACTGATTTGTTATTCAAATCATTAACTGGCACCAGAAGTTTGGCTGCAGCAGGTGGTAGAATAGATATAGGGAAGACAAAATTTTTGGAATTTAGAGAAGTACAGGCAACAAAATTAAGGGATGATAAATTTTTTAGAATTTAGGGAAAGCACTGGGACCCAGATTTAGAGGAGGAAAAAAATTAGAACTTAGGAGGCAATTGGTAGCAGAATTTAGGACCTGCAGGACTACATCAGGCAGTAAGATATCTAGCGTTGGCCCTTCATAAGCCTTAAGTACAAGTGGGAATTTATTTATTCAGGACTCAAATAAGCCTTATGCATGTGCAAGTAGTAGACATAAGTATAATAAATAACTAATACTATTCAGGCTTAATTGTGTCAGTGCATGACTGAAGCAAAACAAAATTTAGTGGAACAACTTATCCTTCATTGCCAATCTCATCACACACAGCCAATAATGCATAGCAGATGCTATTAAGCTAGGCTAAAATTATACTTTACTGATTCAAAGGAATTTCAATTAATATAGCAGATTTCACTGTTCCTTAATTTTCTGGTTTGATCCAGCTTATTATTTTTTGCAGGCTGTTGTTATTATAGCAATTTTTATGAAAATTAAAGTTTGAACTTTCGATTATGTCGAAAAGAGTTTCAATTCTGGAGCTGCAACAGGAGTTACAAAGCGAAAGCATGTTTCAATGTCCATTAAACAAAATGTGGAATTGCTGCAAAAAATGGATAAAGGCACATTCGTCTCAGAATTATGTGAGGAATACGGCATTAGAAAATCAATTATATATGACATAAGAAAACAGAAAAAGAAACTTTTTGAATTTTTTGTGGATTCCGACTCCCTACTCACTATAAATCACAGAAAAATGATTCGTTATGCTAAAAGTGATGATTATGAAAAAATGATGACAATGGGTCAAAGGCCTATCATGTCCCAGACATGCTCATTTGGTGAAAGGTTTGGTGACCTGCTGGCCAAGGAAGAGTATCAACTGCATGAAGACAGTCCAGAGATATGCGAGTGGTATGTGGCTTGGCATTATCTTGTTGGAAAATGGCCCCAGAATGACGTACCATGAAGGGTATTGCAACCAGCTGCAGGATGGTATCAACATATTGTTGAGCTGCTGAAGATTTACGGAGGATGACTAAAGATGACCTGCTGTCATAAGAAATAGCGCCCCACACCATCACACCAGGGATTATGGTTGTATGCCTTTGTAAAACAAAGGCTGATTGGGACCGCTGGCCCCATCCTCTCCACACACAAACACAGTGGTCATCTGTTTCAAGAGTGAAGCAGAATTCATCGCTGAACAACTATACAATGCCAGTCTGATGGCAGCCATGATGATTGGCTGCGATACCACTCCAGACGACTCTGCCGATGTTGTGGTGTCAAAGGCAAACGTCTTAAAGGCCTCTGTGAGCATAGCCCCGCCTCAGACAAGCGTTGTGAGATGGTGGACGGTACCACGGGAGGTATAGACGTGGCTGTAATGCATTGAATAGTCGACTATGATACCATTGGGGCGGTTCAGGCCCGGCGAACAATCATTCTGTCTTGCCTCGCATTTGTGCTCCTTAGCCTTCCAGAGCCTTCATTTCATTGGCAATTTCCTTGTAGCAACCATTGCTGCCAACATCTTTGCACAGCAGTGTCTGTATGCTACACAGGTGGTGGCCTATTGCCCTGTATGACCACCCAGCTTTGCTGCAACCCTACAATGCGACCACGTTCAAAGTCGTTTAGCTGTCTGTAAGGTCTTTGATATCATCGTAATGGCATCTTTAGTTGCTTCTTTATGGAATTATAATGGCAGCAACAAAAAATGATAAATTTTCTGCAACTGTTACTGGTTTTATACTTTGCAAATTGCGCACTAGAAATGCATGCTATGATCGCAGTTTCTGCTCATTTGCCTCATTCACATGTTCGATCAAGATGTTTTTGCATACCAAATTTCATCATGATCGCAAAAGTCCTTCTTGGTGCTTCGAGCTTTTTTTTTTTTGCAAAAGAGTGTATTTTAGCATAAAATCTGCTGTGTGGGGCATCGCAAGATCATGGGAGGATGCATCTCCTAGATACTTTAAAAAATGCATGGTGTAATTTATGGCCAGCTACCTATTTCACGGTAAGGATAATGAAGATGACTGCCACCAATTTGAAAGTTTTCAGATATCGCAAACCAACGAAGAAATTTTCCGATTAATGGATTTCGTAAAGAAATGTGGAGAAGCAATAATAAATGAAGATGATGTAACAGAAGTTTTTAGGATAACAATGCCTCAATTATTAATCAAGTAACAGATGGTGAAACCTGTAGTATGGTTCTACATCCAGAAACTACTGCTACCGAATAGTGAAGAAAGTGACAGAGAGGTACGAAAAATTTTCGATGGACGAGTTAGTCAAAATTCTCGACACAGCAATTACAGAACTTGAACAGTGTAACTTTGTAGCTGAACAAGAAATTATGTCTGTCTATAGAATTAAAGAGAAAGTATTAGCACCAAAAATGAAGCAACTTAAACAACTTACATTTAAAGAAATGTTTAAGAAAGTAAACATTTTTTTTTTTGGTATATTTTGATACCCTTTAGATCAGAAATGCTTCATTACTTCATAAATCACGATTTTATATTTTTCATTTTATAATTTCTATATGCCGTTTCATTAGATTTAAATTGATGATCTAATAACCGGATAAATCCCTGATCCGGAAATCGCTGAAGTCCTGACAAGTTCAGATCTCAGACTCTGTACTGTATATAATTTCATTATGAATAACCCACCTTGTTAACCAACTCTTAAAATATTCTGAAAGTTGTCCAAACATTCTTTAGAATTCTGCTGCTCTCTTAGAGCAGGATTATTTAATCCACACAAAGAACACAAGGCTTATTTGCAAATCAGTTTCCATTCTCAACACATTGAATGGAATCCAAGGCCTTTTTTCTAGGTCAACAATTAAGAGGACTCTTGGCTCAACAAATTCTAAGCACCTCCACGTCATAAAAGCATCACAGTCACAAATGTTGAAGTGTTATGTCGGATTTAAATCTGAAACCAATGGTGTAAGAATCACGCAGCCTCTGCCAATCACTACCCTATACGATTGCCATCATTATTTTAAAAATTTGACAAATATGCATAATTACAAGAAATGCTGATTGGGATACAAAAGAGTGAATCTAACTCTCTTGCAGAAATAAGAATATCACAATTTATAAAAATAACAATTCTTTCAAAACAGAAGACAAACACGCCAAAGTGAGGCATAAAATTAGCAAAGCATCAACCTTGTATTTGGTATTTAGTCATTAACTCAATACATATCAAGGCCAAACAGCTACAGGTCCCTCTTTATCAGGAACAAATATCGAATCTTGCAGATTTCTTTGCTCCTGATGAAGACGGAACTGTACCTATTTGCCTTTGAAATCGATTGAGTTATTAACTAAATCTATGCCAAACACAAGATAACTGCTCTGCTAAATTACGTAACAATTCTTTATTTTATATAAACCAAACCTGTTCATTTTGAGCACAAAAAACAAAGTTTTCTTTTTATTCTCACAGAGTTCAAGCGCTCCCACGCTTTGGGATACAAAGACCAATACTTTTGATCTAAAACGTAAGAAATAAGAAAATAAACTAACTTAACTAAATAAGAATTAAGATGCTTTACAGAGAATAGTAACGTGAAGATTGGCCCTTTATTACTACGTATATAGTGAGTAGAATGCAAAGACTACAGTACGTCTTCAAATATCAACAAGAACTAAGTTCTAGCTTTAAAGGCAGACAACGAAAATCACATGCGTGGTAAAGGCCGCGAGAAAGCTATCTTTCACTTCTCTCTTGGCTAAAAGCCATGTCTTAAATACTTCTACAGTTTGCAATCTCATTTGCATAAACTAAATCTATTCGTGCTTATTCTGGCCGGAAATGGAAACTAAGAGAAGATAGTAAAGGTTTAAAACAAAATAAAGGTTAGTAAAACTTAAAATCCTTGCAAGTTGAAAGAAAATAAGTGGCATTTTATTTATGTTTTACTAACAGTTATCTTTATGTTGATTTTTTTTAATCATTTTGTCCCATAGTTGCTCATTCTAGAGGTTTAGTACATAGAATATCAACAAGAACTAAGTTCTGCTTTAAAGGCAGACAACGAAAATCACACGCGAGGTAAAGGCCACGAGAAAGCTATCTTTCACTTCTCTCTTGGCTAAAAGCCATGTCTTAAATACTTCTACAGTTTGCAATCTCATTTGCATAGACTAAATCTATTCGCGCTTATTCTGGCCGGAAATGGAAACTAAGAGAAGATAGTAAAGGTTTAAAACAAAATAAATGTTAGTAAAACTTAAAATCCTTACAAGTTGAAAGAAGATAAGTGGCTTATTTATGTTTTACTAACATAAATAAAATGCCACTTATCTTCTTTCAACTCATCTTCTTTATGTTGATTTTTTTTAATGTCTCATTTTGTCCCATAGTTGCTTAGTCTAGAGGTTTAGTACATAGCAGGTAGATTTTATGTCAAGTGGCATAGGTTAATATGAGAAATGAAATCATAATCAGCATGACTCGGAACAAAAGACTGGCTGTTGTCACTGCTGCTGTTTGCCTCGAGAGAGACCTGCTGATCACAGTAAACCTTGAAAGGCCTGATGTAAGCACAACATAGCAGGTAGATTTTATGTCAAGTGGCATAGGTTAATATGAGAAATAAAATCATAATCAGCATGACTCAGAACAAAAGACTAGCTGTTGTCACTGCTGCTGTTTGCCTTGAGAGAGACCTGCTGATCAGAGTAAACCTTGAAAGGCCAGATGTAAGCACGGTTGGCAAGTTTTTAAAGTTAGTTGGGCTTTGTCTGATGCAGTTAGACAAAGCTCATAGCTTCGTGCAGAGTTCCAGGGTTTGTAATCCAGTTAATAAACTTTAAGATTGCAATAAGCCACTAAAGCACTAAAGGTGATAAGTTGTTTAAGTCTCACTAGATGCGAAGAAGAA
This sequence comes from Stegodyphus mimosarum, assembly GCA_000611955.2. Lineage (NCBI taxonomy): Eukaryota > Metazoa > Arthropoda > Arachnida > Araneae > Eresidae > Stegodyphus > Stegodyphus mimosarum. The sequence continues at coordinate 77,113 of KK112648.1, forward strand.
GTTTTACCTGAAATTCTACATTTTTTGTGTTTTATCTTATGACCACAGTAAAAATTAATGAAAGTCAATAACTCGCTTTAACATGCAGAGATAATTTTTAAGGGTAAGCAGTTAGTTATAAATAATTAAATTAGGTACAGTAAACCTTGAAAGGCCTGATGTAAGCACAATTGACAAGTTTTGAAAGTTAGTTGGGCTTTGACGCAGTTAGACAAAGACCATAGCTTCGTGTAGAGTTCCAGGGTTTGTAACCCAGTTAATAAACTTTAAGGTTGCAATAAGCCACTAAAGCACTAGAGGCGATAAGTTGTTTTGTATTAAGTCTCACTAGAAGCGAAAGCTGAAAACATTCACGTTTTGTAGCAACAACACATAACACAACTTTTTAATTTGAAGCTTTCAAAGATATTTTGGCTAATTTATATTGATTTCCTTCTCTTTAAGCATATTTTCGAACAATTAGAAATTTGTCTCAATACGCAAACCAATGTTCTCACTAGTTTCTGCATGCATTATTTCCTAACTTGTCAACCTCTCCACAATGTACCTATGAGGGTTTACTTGATCTGGTTAAAGTTAAGACGTGAAGAACAGACGTGAAGCAAATTTATCGCTTTGTCTAAAAGTAACTACTAAGGTCAGACAATGGTTTAAATAAGCCTCTTATTTAAAAAGGGCTTAGAACACAAAGATATGTTTTTATTCTAACAAAATCAATTACAGCTCGTGGTGATTTAATTAAACAAGAAGAGTTAAACTAAAAATGTGGACTAGTGGTCAAAGACTATACAATTTTATTTTAATTGAAGCTGACTCAGTAACTCTATCATCATAACAAATTCAAATGTCGCCAGCGATAATGCAATGATGAATAACTACATATTATCAGAGCTGACAAGAACTAACGCAGCCAGATGGTCAGAAACACACCGTGCCTTACATTCCAAAAATCTCAGTTTAAAAACTGTCCAAGTGATTTGCATTCTGGTGAGAAAATAGAAATAGGAAATTATAAACAACTGGGTAATTTACCTAATAATTAATTGTACATATCTTTAAAGAATACTTTTCTTTCTCTATATCTATTCAGTTTTTTTCTTCAACACGTTTCCTTTTCCTTTTACAAATTTTGGAATTAATTAAAGAGTTCTGTTGTTCTAAAAACACTAAATGCATTTAGAATGTATAGAAAAAGCTGCTAATTTTATGTCTTTAGTAATATGAACATTCAGAACAGTAAGAGCCAGTTACAGAGCTGGTGTGGTAGAATTTTTTTAGGCAACAAAAATCTAAAAACTGCAAAACTTCAAGAATTTAGAGCAGGTACAGGAAGCAGAACTTATAACGGCACTAGGCAGCAGAATTTAGGATCCACAGAGATTGCATCAGGTGGGAGAATGCCTAGCACCAGCCCTGTGTGTGATGCATTAAGACATATTAGATGAATCTTTTAAATTGCAGTTTTCAATTTCTTTATTAATAAAAAAATTCCTTTCTATAATACCTATTCATGTGATAAGATTAGAAGCATTTGAATATAATAAATTGGAACCTTAGAAACATGGGTCTGTACATCTTTCCTTCAAATGTTTCTAAACTTTGCGAGCTGCAATGTCTAAAATCCTTACAGAAAAATTACCCCTGCCAATTCTGTAACAGCAAAAAGCCAGAAATATTTTGGAAAAAAAAAAGAAAAAAAAACAGAGGGGAAAAAGTGTAAATTTAATTTTATAGAGAAAACTGACGCATATTTTGAGAATTCTGAATATTTCAGACACATGGGAAAACTCTTACCATGAAAAAATTTAAAAAGACATTTTTAATTAATTAGGTAGCTATTTTCCTTTTGCTAACAACTGTTTCCTAAATTGTTCTTTGTAACATTACACTTTGTTTATTTTTCAGATTCAAAATATTGTATAAGTGGCCAAACTGAAACTTTATATGATAGAAAAAATTTTAAATGTTTTATTTTAATGTTATTTTTTACATATAATTTCAATATATTATCATTATTTTAATGAAATACATCAACGTCACAATACTTAAAAAAAATCGTCCAAAAATTCCCAGATCTCGAAGTTAAAAAATTTTCTATATAAACCGATCTTAAAATCGCCAAAATGTTGATCAGTCGCCAAATTTAAAACTGTTTAATAAAAGAATTCTCATCCCCAAAAGTGTAAAGTTGTTTAAAAGTTCTTCATTAAAAAAATGAAATAATTTCGAAATGCTTATGTTGCACTTTTTTCACTCTGAAACTCAAGTATTCCACCATTTATATTAGTAATTGGAACAAATTATAACCCATTCAAAAGATAACCATACTTGTCAGTTAATTGCCAAAATGTTAATTCACACTCAAAACGGCAGTCGTAAAAACAGACAAAAATTTCGGATGATTAAAATTAGGGACCTTCTGCCGATTTTGGCCGAAATTAAGGACTTTTAAGGACCAAAAATCGATTCCAGAAAACCTAAGGACTTTTAAGGACTCTTAAGGACCGTACGAACCCTGGACATGCTTATGGATATTTTCAGTTAATTCTACACATAGAATGCTAAAACAACCTTTTAGATCAACTTGCTTGCCGTAATACCTGAAACAAACTGTAATCAGTCAATGGTAGAAATGGTAATGCTAAGAATGCTCCATGTTCAACTGAGATTCAGTTTTATACTTTTGACAACCATATCATTAAGTCCCATTATGCAAAAAACAAATTCTTTAACTAGATAATCAGAATTATAAATAATATTGCAGAAAATTTCTTAAATAACTTCAGTACTTTCTTTCATGCCTGTTTTTTCACAATTATCACTTCAGCATGGTGGGCTTCAAACTGTGTTCCATGGAACCCCAGAGTTTTGCAAATTGAAATAAAAATTCAACAAAAAATTATAAAGGAATCACAGTCAACTAATGTCTATTAACTAAAAAATAATAAAGTTTCCAACGCTGAGATTTTTATGTTCATGTATTTGTACAGATGCAGCAAAATCGTTATTGGACTCCAAATCTTGCATTTACATTCCAGATGGTTATTGAAAAGAAAAGTCTTGAACAAATATTTTGAGTTAAAAGTCATGACTATGCTCTAAAATTACATGATGAAATATGGTTGCAATGTTTATTCTATTTAGAAGGCATGTTTGCCATTAAGTAAATATATCCTTTCAAAGACTGAATGTACATATTAAAAATTAAAGGAAAATTTAATGTATTGGATTTAAAATTTAACATGTGGTCACCATATACCAAACGGAATGACGTAAAATATTTTAAAACCTAAGCAGTTTTTGATGGAAAATAAACTGAATTTAAACAACAATTTAAAAATTTCATAATGGAGCACCTTCTTTAACTGAAGAAAACTATAGAAGAATATTTTCAAGAAGAAGAATCTAAGTATGACTGGATAAAAAAATAGTGCTAGAATAAATTAGGCTTGTCAATAAAGCAACTGAACAACTTATCAACACATCAACAAATTTAACGTTAAAATCTAAATTTAAGCAAGAGCAGCCTTAAATTTTTGGTTGCAGATTGATACAACCTATTTAAGTTAAAAATCTTTCT